>CAJNDS010002408.1:60000-277500 GCA_905221605.1 Symbiodinium natans
CCCCTGGCTTGCCAACGCGTCAGTCTGAAGCCAGCCCCGTTGCAAGTGCGTGTTTACCAGCAGCTAGGAGTTGGCGCAACTTTTCCTGCAGTTGGTGCAAGCAACAGGTCGATGCCGCCTGCATCCCTCCTGGGTGCGTGCCGTCAGGCCGCCCCATTGAGAGCACGCTCGTCAGCTGGGTGCCTCTTGGCCCCAACAAAGGGCGCATGGGTCGACTGTGTGCCTTTGGCCCTGGCCTGCCAACGCGGCAGTCTGGCACCATTGCAAGTGCGTGGCTACCAGCGATCAGGAGTTGGCGCAACTTTTCCTGCAGCTGGCGCAAGCATGACGTGGCTGCCACCCGCATTCCTCCTAGGCGCGCGCTGTCAGGCCGCCCCATTGAGCGCATAGCGCCACACCTCCTGAAAGATAGCCGGCCCGGTCCCAAGTCCGGGGCGGGATGCCGACTGACGACTCTACTTATTTTGCTACATTGTCAGCTGTTCCACAGTGTGAGGGTTCCAGCTCTTTCCGTTGGAGCTGGGGAAGGCAACTCCCTTGCCTATCAGCGACGACTTCAGGTGCCGAAGCTAAACGGAGTTCAGGTCACAGATGGGAAGCAGGGACCTACTCACAAGTGGAACCGATGTGTCAAGAGATCCTTTATGCCAGCTTGCAATAGAGCTACTCGACATTGCCAAGCGCAGCCCTTGTGCCTGTGTACCTCTAGTTTTATCAAGATACCCGAGGAGTGTGTAGCTGCAGATCATCGCTGCCTTGTCCCGAATGCTGACCGACTGCCGGCGGCGGCAACCTACCCTATCCTCGGATGGGATGGCCCGCACTGGGCCCCGGCCCCACGTATGCTTCGAGATGTGGTCTGGGTTTTGACGTTACGTCCTTCCGGGTCACAGTTAGTAAGCGCGAGAAAGCTGTGTTCTGGCGATGCTCTGCGGCCAGACCTTTCTTGGGTACTGAACTACACGGTCCCCAGTGTGCCCTCCAAGGGCCACTTGCAGTTCACAGGACTACAGGGTGCTGAACGTGGTCCTCAGTGCGCCCTCTTGGGGCCACTTGCAGTTCATAGGACTACAGGGTGCTGTGCGTGGTCCTCAGTGTGCCCTCCTGGGGCCACTGCAGTTCTCAGGACTGCACTTTGTACAGAGAAACACCATGATGAATGCAAGATGCCATAACAGATGGCTGTAGCGATGTCGATAGCTCTACGACCTGTTTTCATGTTTTACGTTTTCGCTTTCTACTTATCTGATTTTGCACTCTTTTGATCGAGTGAAGGGTGCACTGGTGCACCATTCTCTTGACAAGTTGAGTAGGCCGCAAGTTTGCAGCTATTCGTAGCGGGACTTGCCCATGTGGTTCTAGTGCTCTTGAAGCACCGGTGCAATGCGCTGCCACGTACCTGACGCTAAGCTGAGAGACCGGCTGCGATTGGAATGAAGTAGTAGTAGTAGTAGTAGTAGTAGTAGTAGTAGTAGTAGTAGTAGTAGTAGTAGTAGTAGTAGTAGTAGTAGTAGTAGTAGTAGTAGTAGTAGTAGTAGTAGTAGTCGTGGTCGTGGTCGTGGTCGTGGTAGTGGTGGTGGTAGTGGTCGTAGTCGTGGTAGAGTCATCGTCGTCGTAGTAGTGGTCGTGCGTTTAATAAAAAAGCGGATCATTGTTACTTATTGATCCGTTTGCCGACAAAGTCCGTAATTGAGAACAAACGGGGGACGGGACAAAAGGGCAAAACCTACAGCCGCTATCTCAGCCCCACGCGAATTCCTCAGGCGCATCCCAAACCTCGCCTGGCTTTCAGAGGTTTGGGGGCGTGGTGAAGGTCTTCGCTTTGTGGTTTGGGGTGTGTTGGGCTGGCTTTTCGAGACGGAAGAAGAACGCGTTGAATGCCTGCTGAGCTTGGAAAAAACTGAAAGCTGTTGGGATGAAAAGGAGTATGCTGCCAAGTTGGAGTCACAAAAGGTTAAACATGGGATACGGCGCGTGGGCATTTTATTGTTGCTTTGCTTACTTTTTGTGAAAGCGTAGCAAAAGGTTCCCGTTTTGAGAGTTGCGGCTTTGGGCCCGCACATACCCGCACCCATGCGTTCCGCGGCCACTAAGCGTCCGCAAGCGTTCGGGCCACTCTCGTGACTATCGTTACAGTTGGCCCCAAGAGCTGACAATCACTAGGAGCATCACTATGGTGGTGACGGTGCTGGCTTTCAACCTTCGGTTCTTCAAATGCCAAAATGCCGGTCCGGCCGAAACCTGACGTCTTCCAAAATCTGGCCGGTTGCTTCTTTGTAGGTGCTGATATGTGTAGCGCAGATCTGCATGTTGCGCGCCTAACCATGCCACCACAAGCCAAACCGCCTTCTAAACACACTTGGAAAGCCCTAAGCCCTGAGCCCTGAGCCCTAAGCCCGCAATCTCAGTCAAGCCCAGAGTGCAACAATGCTTTGATGTCTTGTGTTGCTTGTTGCTGCTTGCTGTTGTCTGGCTGCGCTCCCTGGACGCTTTTCTGCGGCACGTTTGTTCATGACAAGTGTCACTCGGGAGCAATTAGCCGCGGGGCTGCCGGTATACTGTATACGCCAACCAAACGCCAAGCAACCTAAAGCAAGCCCTAACCATAACGCAAGCTTCTGGACAGCCAGTTGAAAAGCAAGCCTATCGATCCCGAACGGGTGTGGATGCGTGAATGACTGCGAATGACTGCTGCTAGCTTCTTTGGATTGCGAGCAGAGCACTGGTTCCCTCAAACGATCGCCTAGCCATGATAAGTGAATAAGATCGAGCGATGCAGCTCTGCAAGATTGATTTGCAGCTGCCACAGCAACGGACTCCAACTTTGGGGGAGTTGCAAGCTCTAAGCTCAGATAGACTGGTGGATTTTAGTGATGCGTTGGGTTTACACTTCCATCACCTTGCTTGCAGTGGCTTCTGGAAAGAAAACCCGACAAATCCCAAAGTCACAATCCCTCGATAACTCCATGGTGGCTTTTTGCAGCTGAAAAAACCCGGGCAACTCCAAAAAGAGAAGCAGAAACAAATCCAAAGTATTTGCAAACAAAAACTTGATCGAGTAGATCCAGAGTAGATTCTACTGGTACAAGTACATGCCCAACGTGTGGCTACCCCAAGAGACTGACGAGAGAGGCTACAGTAAAAATCCAACCAAGCCGGGCCTTCGTGGAGGGGCTCTGCCTTAAGGGAAGTCTCGATGAGCTGAAGTTCTCCAGGCATGGGAAGGTTGATCTGCAATAGCTCAACCTGGCGAAGTTCTCTGTTTACAGTATGCGCGTCTGAGATGGAACATGATGGAATCAAAGGTTTTGTTTGTGGCTTCTCTCGACAGGTACAAACAGTCAAAGTCCACACCGTCCGAGCTGTCTTCTCGCCACACCCACAGCCGGGCAGTGGCTGCACATGGCTGCACCTGACCTCCTGCCAGATCGCAGTTGTCTAAGCATCTTGAGCACCTATGCTAGCTCTGCGTGCTGCGGGGCTGTTGCGCAGCTTCTTTGCCTGTCCAATAGGAGGATGTTTGCAGATTCGTCCCAGACATGATCGCGTCTTCGTCTCTGTGTTCCGCTGTTTTGCTGGCATGTTCGGGACGATGCCAGCGATCTCGATGCTGGCTGCATTTGGTTTCTCCATTTGGTTTGGTGTGGTATGTGAAGGGCCGGGTGCTCTCTGCTTTGGCTTCTCCTCTCCCAGGACAGTTCCGTCGGATGAGCTTCTCCTGGGCACTCACTCGTGGGTGATGTCTTCCGCTCTGCTGGGCGCCTCGGGGCAGTCGCTCCACCTTGTCTTCGAAGCAGAGAGCCCAGCAGTTGCAAAATGGACCAGAAGATATGCTTCAAGAAATGACTAAGGAAGCCAAGAACAAGAACGAGGTCAGCGTGACCCATCACAAGCAGCAAGAAGCATAACATGCTGCAGTCCTGGTTTTACTCGAACAGGGTTTTGTTGGTCCTGTGCTTCCTCTGAGTGCCAATGCATGTCCAAACAAAGGTTTTGGATTTTGCCGAGTGCCTCAAGTGCCATGAAAAACCATGGTGTGCAATGCTGTAAGCACAGGAAGCGCCATCCCCCTACGCAAACACCTCCCATAAAAGAAGCACTTGCGTAAAGAACAACCATAACTGCATCACATCGCATTTTCCGTCGATAGAAAGCAAACCAAAAGCATCCCAAAAACATCTCCAAGAATGTATTGTCTTCCGAGACTCGTTGATTTCACACTGTCACCAACCCTCTGCAAAAAATGATTCTTTTGCGTGCGGGATGAGGTTCAAGCCTGCTCCGGCTTCAGCTGCGCATCGTCCATGGCAGCCACCGCTTCCAGAAGCTGCGCCCGCTCAGGCATCCGGGCCTGGTAATGAGCGGGGGCTGGGCCTATCTGGGCCTGCTGGGCGACCTGGAAACACTCGAATCATCATGAAGAATCATCAGAATCATCTAGCGCAGGGCGCTTCAAGCTTGGGGTGCAGTCGGCCGTGGGGGTTAATGATTCTGGCATTCCTGGTTTGGAATCTCCAGTGTGAAACTGCACGCAGGATGACAGGATCACTTTTTGGATATTCCTGCTAAAAGGTATATTCCAGGTCCAGAGGTCAGACATGTGGCAAGCATGAACCACAGCTGTCTGCGGCGCTTCTCGTCGAGAACGCGGCGGCGTTTCCTCACGCAGGTCTCGTTTACACAATGTTGCAAGTCATATTAAACTGCAGCTACTACTGATTGCTACGATGACCTCCGGGAATTACACACGGTCAGGTTCACAGAGCTTCGGATTACATAAGGAATGCGGTTTTAACGAGGCTCGAACCTGACATGCTTGAGCCGCGCTCAGCCAGCATATTTAGATGCTTGGCCAGAAGCCGGGGACATCTTTAAGATCATTACGGCCTATGACCGGCCTGACCACCCCAACTCCAAAGCCGACACCCTCTGCATCCCTCAGCCATCTCAGCCCTTAGATGGGGATGCTCTGGAGGCACATCCTGGCTTCGCGGCGATGTGAACAAGATGTGGGACAAAACGTGCTACTGTGTTGTGGTTCCGGTGGACGTCCTCGTGTGCAACTGATGCGGACAGCAGAACAGTCTGCATGCCGAAACTCGAAATCCCACAACCAACAAGTAGAATCACAACCCCGAAGAAACGCTTTACTCCCCAACATCTTCAAGCCCAAAGCGAGCCACGCTGTCTCAGAACCTCCTATACTTCCTAATGAGATTCCACGGCTGTGCAAGAACACGTTGCGAGATAATGCGCTGTTGCTTAGGTGGTAAAAAGCTATAATTAAGATGTTATAAGTGCAAGTGGCGCTCTTGACCGACGTCAGAGAGGCGAGAGTGGGAATGTGCTACACAAATATGGCGGAGCGAAATATGCGTACATGTCCATGTTCAAAGTAGAAGGCAAGAAAACACATGCCACATGATCTCCAATTCCCGGCCTTTCATCCTCCAAATACACACCCTTGCGGAAAATCTCCGTCCATGCGACGAGGCAAACCCAAACTTGAGAAACTTGAGCATTTCAACTTGAGCCCAAGGCCTTGAAATTTTGAAAAGCCCTAAGTCCCTAAGTCCCTAAGTCCCTAAGTCCCTAAGTCCCTAAGTCCCTAAGTCCCTAAGTCCCAACACAAAGCCCTTCATCAGCCCCAGCTGCTGCGTTCGAGGAAGTTGGGGAGAGGCGCCTCCGCAGCCGCATGCCTGGCATGGATTGGCATGGCATAGGTGGTTTGGGCATTGCATTGACAAGCTGGCGGTCCGCGATCTGCAGCAGTTGGCAAGGAGGGAAGTTCCTAAGAAAAATCAGCTGACATGGCAAGACCCGCAAAGATGAGAAACTGTAAACACGCGAAATTATGAATTGGAACTAGTCCGAAACTGAGGCATGCTTGACAGATGTCAACTTCTGGATGTCCGAAATTCCGGCCTTAGAAGGTATACCCGAGATACCTACAAAGGTACACAGCAACAGCTAGCATTGTTGTGGGGTTTTACGTTGGGGGCACAGGATTTTGACGGTGTGACTTGGCGGTGTCCGCACAAGTCGGTTGCTGAAGTCGATGGCGCGGACCCTCTTGGTGTGTCGGCGGTCTCGCCTACTTAGGATAACTCGACGCACGAAGTCTTTTAGGCACTGCGCGACCTGGAGCACCTTCTAGACCCCACACCCGCAGACGTCATCCAAAATATCGAAAGAAAGCATAGTCTTGGCATGCAGTCCGCATTCTGTGGTCCAACCTGGGAGATGGCTTGCCCACTGTTTGCCCACAGTCTCCCACAGCTCTTGAGCTCCGACCGCAAGCGGCCCCGCATTCAAATTTAAACTGGCCATCGCTATATTTCCACGGGGAAAACATATGAACTCAAGTGGTGGCACACAGACAGACAGACACCACACCAACACAACACAACACAACACGACACAACACGACACAACACAACACACCACACCACACAACACACACACACACACACACGCATTGCTGCGGGCTGCTACAGCCTATCAGCTCCTGAGGCAATCACCCAGAACTTGGTTGGGGCATTTGAGTGTTTGGGTTGCCCAGTGTGGGTTCAAAGCCCATGTGGCCACCAGACATGTCTTGTGCACCTGCCCCACCGTCTCCGTACAAGCCCAACTTCGCAGCTTCATCTTCAGGCACGTACGATGCGCGCGCTCTGTAAGGCGAACACTTGTTTTGTGCGCGAAGCTTCACTCCCAAACTTGCCGAGCCAAAATGCAACGACTAACCGGAAGTCCCCCGCAGGATGCGCATGGATGCGCAGGGACTTCCATCGTGGTTTTTGCCACCTGCCTAGCAGACCCCCTCTGGGGGGTGGTGTTAGGGATTAGGGTTCTTGGTTCCGCGCGCTGCAAAAATCCCGAAACCATGCACAGCGCAGAAGTACAGGTTTCATGGCATCGAAACAAGCCCAAATCCTGCAGCACACGGTCTTGGGACAACAGTCCCCCCCCAATGGGGATGATTTACAGAAAACCTGCCGCTAGCAGCCACGCAGACTCGCAACGCAGCCGCCACTCAAAAATTGAAAGACAGAGCCCCAAACTTAATTAGCGTCATCATGCAGGGGTCTCATGTTGGATTCACGTTCCTGGGGACGACGCACTTCAGCTTGTGGGTCCAAACATGTTTATGGGTCATGGGTCTAATCTGAAGTTTCTCGGGCTCAGGAATCTGCCGAGCGCCTCGGCGAAGTTGTCCTCCAGCTCATCTTCGTCGAAAAATGCGCCGCCCTGCTCGAAGCGCGTTGCTGCAAATTCCCAGACCTATGGCAAAGAAAGAAAGCACAATAATCGAGAGGGGCTGTGAGCTTCGGAACACATGAACAACACAGCATCCTCCCACGTTCTGACGCACTTGAAAAGCAAGGTTCTGCAAAGTTTGACTGCAGACCCTTTGTGGCTCAGATTGAGGCGTCAGACTTGCTTTCTCCGGGGTTCTTAAACCCGCAAAGGTACAGTATTGCTATGTATTGCTGTGTTTCGAGCGACAGCGACATAGATAGGCTTCCCGAATCGACAAATCATGCAAACTTCACAATCTCAAGCCAGACAACCGAACCAGCCGAACATGTGAGACATGATCCCCAGAACCAGAGCAACATCATTCAGCCGAAACAGCCCAACAAGTCCGCACAAGCCTCAAACCCCCTCTGATTTAAATCCGAGCAGCGGTGGCAGCAAAGCCATTCCCACCAAGCTTTAGCGGGTTCCTTGTCGTACTGACAGGAGCGATTAACTGCCCGAACAAATACTAAAATCAATTAATCTCGGGCACTCGGTGGTGAGCATTGTGAAAATGAAATTGGCACGTCCAGTGGTAAGGATGAGCTGTGGTTTTCTGGTTTTCTATTCCTACAAGATCTTCTATGAAATAGCGAATCCTTCCGCGGAAACCTTCCGCGAGTACTGTTTCTACTCGTCCGTTGCGTTTGCTTCCGCGAACGCTTCCGATTTCGGGCTGTTTTTGAAGAACTTGCTCACCCGAGTAGATCTGTAAGATATACACTTGGAGGGGAATCGATCGCTGCATGTGGACTGCTTGGAACGAGCAGGCCATGATAGGGAAGGGCGGGCATGGTTTTGTGTGCGGTGGAAGAGAAGCATGAAAGCAGTAGTGGTGCGGTGGTGGCGATTGAGCTTGCACCAGCTGCTGAGCCGTCGATTTTTTAAGAGCATGGACTCACTGGGAAGGGCCTGGACTCCTGGACCTTAAGATCGCACGCAGGCTTCCGCGGAGCTTCCGCAGCACGCGCCGCTTCTGCGTCCAACTTCGCAGATTTGTGTCGTCACTTCCGCGTGAGCTTGCGTGCTTCTGCGGCCACAGTCCTGTCACGCGTGCACTTTCGCGCCCCGGTTCCCGGAGTAATTTCCGTACGTAAGTATATATCTCTCAAGAACCGCAAAAATACACAAGCCGCCGCTGTAAACAGCTCTCCCTCGAAGCCCTACACAACCCTCGGCTTGTCATTCACTCCGGAAGAGGTCGAGAAATCATTTTCAATCGCTTTGAAAGTGCGCACACATGAGATGTGGATTCCAAACTCACAGCGAGCACACTCCAGATATGTGATCCGCTGTGCTTCCTGATGGCCCCTCGTCAAGAAGAAACTCCGTACATTCCCATGCTTTGACATGTTTGCAAGCCCCATCCTCTGGAAACCAAGCATCCTCAAAGTTCCTCTTGAAAGTTGAACTGCTGGACACCTGTACCAACATTGCAGCCCAAATTCCAATAGAGCTTTTTCATTGCCTTGCGAGGCTTGACCTGCACAGCTGTTGACCAGGGAGGTGAAAACACGACACGGTCAAAACGTCGCTTCACCCAAAACGAAGAAAAACTGAAAGCATCGCAAGAGCCTCGGGCATCCGCGGCGGCGCCCCTGCTGCCTCGTCTTGGCCTTTGCCCTTGCCTCGCACATGTATGTGTATATACACATACAGCTAGAAGCACGATGATCGGAGAACTCCATCGCAAACAAGATGAACGAGAATCAGCGACGTACAGTAGCTTCGTACAGTCTTACAGTCCCACCCACCTCATGCCCCCCGCTAGCGCCCCACCTTTCGGAGGCGCCCCACGTCCTTTGCTCGGGGCTTTGCCCTTTCCCTTTCCCGGCGACGTTGGGGACGGGGATGTTGGAGAAGCCTCACAGCGGCACAGTGGTAGTCGTCACGGAAGAGTCAGGATGGTTCGGACAGGCTCACCACCTGCGTATCTCCTAGCAAAACAGCAAATCTGATAGAGGACACGAAGCCGAGTGCAGACATGCGTTATCTTTGTCTCTCTCACGGTGTCTTTGTCTATTGCTCTCTGATTATATTTCTTTCTTTCTTTGGGGCATGGAGCAGGGCTCCGCGCCGGCGCGCGCCCCCCATCTGTACGGTCTGAGTCCATTCTGAGTCCCACCCGAGAGGAGCCGGTATTCGGCCCCGTGCGACCACCACGTGTTCCCGCATGAGGGCGGGCTCCTTAAGTATCATCCCCTTAGCGGCCCCCCTCGCGGCCCCTTTAAGCATCCTATCCGTTAGATTCCTACCACGCCATCCATACTATACCCTCAACCGCCCAATACATCTCTCTTTCTCTCTCTCGGTCTTCCTTCCTTCCTGCACGCATGTGAGACTGAAGTTGCGCCCGCCGGGTTTGGCTCGTAGGGGCCCGTTAACGTACACTGGGCCACCATGCCTCGAAACATTAGCGTCATGCCACGGAATATGCTGTAAGCGGCGAAGGCTGTCGGCAATCTTGGTGAAAGCATCGTACCCTGAGGCCTTTGTTGATTGATGACCGTACCCCATAGAGCCTGAGGTCCCTTGGGGGCCTATATAAGTCCTGTGGGTCGCGTTGGGGCCCATACGCCGTAGAGGGACACACTCAGAACTATGAACCCTATCAGCCTACTATGCCTACGGCCCCTTGAAACACTCTACCCCTTAACCTATTGCTTTCATTGCTTTCTCTGAGCTGTGGTCCTTTTCAGGCTGTGAATCTGTGTCCCCCAAATCACGACATGCGGCCCCAAAACGATTAGGCGGACCCCAACAGGTTACGTTAGCCCCCTGCTTGCTTGCGACAGCCCTGCGTGTGCACATTTCCGCCGGTGCTCTGCATCGCTCAGTGCGGGGTAGGGCGGCTGCAAGCGAGGGTGCCGCCGTAGTTACCACTTCTCGACCTTCTCGTACGTTGCCCCCATCACTGCCTTTGTCGCTGTTTGGACCTCCTCCTGTCCCTCGCCCGGTCCCCTCTTGTCCTTCTTGCCCCGGTTGTGTTTCTGGGGTGTCTGCTGCTTTTTGGTGGGTTTCCCCCCCCTCTGCTTGCTCCCTTCTTTTTAATTGGTTGGTCCATCTCGGCCTTGCCATGCCTTGCCAGTATCACGTTCGTGTACCAGAACTTTTCCCTGGCAAGGTAGGCGGGATCGCGTACTTCTCATACTTCTCCCTGTAGCGCGGCGTCGGCTGGCAGCCCTGCCCCACTCGTGTCCGCAACCTCTCCACCTCTCTCTTGTGTGTCGTCAACCGCAATGAGTTCTTTCCTCCCAGAGCTCGCCACCACCAGTCGTTGCCGGACTCCCCCCTCCACGAATTGGACAAGGCCCCGGCAGATCTGCCGGGTGCACTTGCTGCGTGGGTGGGGGTGGTTGTGACTCGAGGATGCAGGCCTCGCCCATCCTCGCCCCCAAGGCACGCCTCCAGGTGATTTTGCCCCCCTCTTAGGTGGTTTGCTGCAGAGGGTGGTTTGGGTAGCTCCCTCATTGCCGATCTAGCCTCAGCTAGGCCATGCAGCTCCCAAGTACTTGGTTTAGTGCTCTGCGCAGCTGCCGCACGCAGCCCAGGATGGTGCCTATGTATGGTCCAGGGCTGCCACGCCCACCCCCCACCCCCATGGTATCCCCCCCCCCCCTTCCCTTGTATCCCTACCCCCATCCCCGGGGTTAGGGTTTAAGTTTAAGGGTTAGGGTTGTGGGTTCAGGGTTTAAGGTTTAATAACCCCGCGCCCCTCCTGTGGTGTGGGTGGTTGGGGGGTTAGGGTTTAAGGTTTAATACCCCCGCGTCCCCCCCTGTGGTGTGGGTGTGGTTGGGGCTTCAGGGTTTAAGGTTTAATACCCCCGCGCCCCCCCTGTGGTGTGGGTGTGGTTGGGGCTTCAGGGTTTGAGGTTTAATGACCCCTTTGCTGTGGTGTGGGTGTGGTTGGGGGGTTAGGGTTTAAGGTTTAATACCCCCGCGCCCCCCCTCCCCTCTGTGGTGTGGGCGTGGTTGGGGGGGGTTTGGGGTTGAAGGTCCGCCCCACCCCCCCCACCCCCCCCCTGTGGTGTGTGTGTGTGGTTGGGGGGTTAGGGGGTAAGGGTTTAAGGTTTAGGTGGAGGGGGGGATACCATGGGGGGGTGGGGGGGGGTAGGGCCCCGCCATGTATCCGTTCGTCCCCTCAGCGCTTCCCGCCGCTGGCCAGGCTCATGACCAGCCTCACCGCTTGCTCTGCTTTGGTGGTGGGCCCCTTTTCGCTTATTGTTCCCCGGGGTGCTGCTGGTGGCCGGGCATCGGGTCCGTGCCACTGCAGCTGTGTTGCCCCTCACTATGTGTGGGGTCCCCTGGTCGCGTCGCTCTTCTTCTTCTTCTTCTTCTTCTTCTTCTTCTTCTTCTCTTCTTTTTCTTCTTCTCCTCTTCTTCTTCTTCTTCTTGAGCAAGGTTGGGCTCAGTTGAGCCAGCGTATGAATGTGTGTTCTCGGTCTCGCCGACAGTTAATGACAGTTACGATGACGGGGCACCCGGGGATCGCCGTCCTTGTCGTGAGATCAACATCTGACCCGAGAGAGTTCATCTGTGAGCGTTGGCAATGTACAGCAACGTCAAGAACAAAGTGAAGTCGACATTTTCACACTCGGAAATCCGAGCCGGGGTCACAGGATCCCTCACTAAAGACCCCGGGGCGAAATATGGGCCAGGCCATGACTTGGTGCGGATTCTTTATGGTTGAAAGGGGGCACGTTTCAAGCTGGGCGTTTAAGATTCACGAAAGGACTGGCTCTGGCGCGCTCTCTCGCGCGAGGGGTCCCCCGGGACTCCTCAAGCCCTGCAGAAGACGAAGAAGAAGACGAAGAAGAAGAAGGCAGCTCTCAGAAGAAATCCCACTTCGTAAGCCACAGTTGCTTTAGTGTTGCCTATGCAGCCATGGGACCTCAGCCCTAGGTATGACTTATGGCGACAACAGGACCAAGGTCGCTGCCTCCGACGGCTGCGTCTTCGGACTTGCCGGCTCATTGTCCTTGAGTTTGTCCTGGTTCTGATGGTTCAAAAACTCCTTGAACATTCTAACAAGCATCTAAAGCGCAAGTTTCGTTTCGACCCGTCTGCATCGGGGCGAACATGTTTAAAAGCTAGGGTGCAAAGTTGGATCCAGGTTTGGACGAACACTTCCATCGATCGCCGTGGTCCGCCCCAGTTGTGCAATTTTGTATCGGTCCTTCTGCAAGCTGCAAACGGAGGGGCCGCGCCCCCCCCCCCCCCCCCCCCCACTCCCCCGGATCTTTT
This sequence comes from Symbiodinium natans, assembly GCA_905221605.1. Classification (NCBI taxonomy): domain Eukaryota; class Dinophyceae; order Suessiales; family Symbiodiniaceae; genus Symbiodinium; species Symbiodinium natans. The sequence continues at coordinate 72,547 of CAJNDS010002408.1, forward strand.
CAACAGTGCAAAACTTGCTACGGAGAATGCCACGCCATCAATGGGCATTCCTTCAACACTCAAGCGAATCCTTTCCAAACTCATCATGTGAGCACTTCTTTTGAAAATGCGGTAGCTGCTTGTTTTTTGTTAGGGTCGCGCAAGTTTGCTTTAAAGCACATCGTGCCATCAGGGAGTTCCTTCGAATGACATGCGAATGTCTTATGTAGTCTTAGCATAGTCTTAGCTATACCAGCCCTGTGTTTGCAAATGAGCGACCCCTCCCAAATCACGTTTTTTTCATAAATTAAACGCTCTGACAGAACAGAAACATTGGAGGTGTTAAAACCCACATAAAGTGCAAAGCGCTGTTTTCAATCACAGGGAAATAAATGCCCATACAAACAGAATACATGCCCATACAAACAGAAACAACAGATAAACACAATGCCGAACATCAACATTGAATATAAGCCGTATAGCCAACTTTTCTATTATCGCTCGCGGTTTCAGTTTACTGGCATACTGGGGTGCAGGCTGTGAAGAGGAATTGCTTAAACAAGTATGCAACTGCTTTGGACAACCCGTCAAATGAGCATTATCTTTTGCAAATGAGCTGCTACACCCGTGGAACAGGGTTTCCTAATCAAAGCCATCCGAGAAACGATTGCCACCCTACCCCCCCCCCGGTCCCCCTCCCCCCCCTCCCCATCCCCAAAAAAAAGGTAGCAGAAGCCATTTTCGAAAGTACGATAACATTACTCTGGAAGGCTGAGCCCATGAAGCGACAATCATTGCCAGGCTGGGGCCTTCAGGCTTCCAGAGCCAAGTCCCCGTCAACACAGAAGCAACGATATAGCAACGATTCCCATCTCTGAGTTGCGAAAGGTTGCTAAAGCTTGTCGTGGGATGCAAGGCAGTCCTTGCCCGCATTCGACACTTCCTTGCTGGCATCAGGAGGTGGCTTCTGCTCCTGCCATAGCATGTCTGCGGAAACCCCGCTTGGCACACATTACTTAACGGCACCGACGAAAACTCTAAATCAATAACCTCACAGGCCCCTGTCTGCAAGCTGCCACATGCCTGGCGGCACCCGTTTGAGCTGAAACCCTGAGCCCGCAAGCAACAAACGCAAACCCAAACAAACCGAAACAGCTAAAGATCAGCCGTGCTATATTGGGTAATATGACTCGACTTAGTTAAACAGCAGCTTCAAGGCAAATGGCCATGGCCTGTGTGCCGACGCCTTGGCAGCCTTGGCCCTTCCTCAAGAAGTCACGTCCAGAATTTGCAGATGCTCAAGTTTTCTCAACTGACGTAACAACTGATACAACAAGCAACAAGGCGGAATGCGACAGTGCTCAAGCAAACCTTGACAGTACCTTAACGGCTCCAAGTGTCTCTGGTCTAGTTGGACTCCTCGAGCTGCATGGGCTCACAGAGGTGTGTGGATGTTGGCGGCCTGGCTTTCGACATCCAGGCGGTGCAGGCATCAGAGCAACCACCCAGCCCAGACCCAGCGTGTAAGCTCATGCCGAGATCACGCAATGCCTCTTTCCCTTCGGCATCTGCCTGGCGAACGTGTAGTAGGCTCCGAAGAAAACAGTGGCAAAAATGATAGAGCATGCCCTAGAACTGAAGGTAAGCATGCAAACTTCGTGCTGCATGCGGCATCGTTAAATCACAAAGGAACATTATAAGAGTAAAACAACCAAGTTTCACATCACTCTAGCTGCTCTAGCTGCAGGCCTGTTTTGTGAAGCTCTTGACTGTGCCGGTGACGACAGCTTGGTAAGGAAGCGCCTCATTCCGAAATTCAGCCTCGCTTGCTGTCACCGAACTCAGACTTCCGGTCCTTTCGAGAGCTGTGTTTGTGACAAATCTGGCATTCCCCGAGGCAGCATGCCGCACAAACGATCTTGAAAGGCTCGAGTGGTCTATGTGGTCTCGCTCGGATCCAGACCACTCGGGCCCGGCATCACCAAATGAGATGCAGAGTTCTGGCGATGCAAGACCATTCTGGCTACCTTGACCATGCATACCATGCAAAGAAGTCTCACGGCCGCCCGGTGGGGGTGGTTGCAGATGCATCTCGTCAGAAGGCTCTGCAAATTTGCAGGATTGAGCATTTGCGCTTCCCGATGGTGTTGTGGTCCTGCTGCTTGAGCGTGGTCGAGAGGTGTGCACGGCCGGCTCCATGTTGCCACTGAAGTCTTGGATGCATCCTGCATCAACTCCTTCCAAAAGCGCATGTGTCGTGATTGGCCCAGTGTCTACAGGTCCTGACCCTTGGCGGTGGAATCTTCTTTGCTGTGCCAGACCTTGGCCGGCAATTGCTTCTGCTGCTTCTGTCTGCAGCGGCGGCGTCCCCGAGAAACAGGGACTTGTGGGACGGACCGAAGCTGAAGCAAGATAACGAACATGATGGCTGGATGTCTCAGCTGAATGCACAGGAATCGCTTGAGAAGCTTCGGCTACTCTTGCAGGTATGTCTGACCAACTCCTCTGCAGTTGTTGTCTAAGTAGCCCAGATCGGTGAAGCGGAAGTACATGAGCTGATGGACCTGCATCGGCATTGCCGACGAACTGGGCTGCATCATATCCTTCCAAAGCATGCATTGTGCTTGGCTCACCGCCTGCATCGCTGAACACCATTCCTGACCCTTGGCAGTGGAAGCTTCTTTGGCCGGCTGTTGCGTCTGCTGCCTGCAACGGCTGCGTCCCCGAGATCCCAGCTGAATGCACAGGAATCGCTTCAGAAGCTGCGGCTACTTTTGCAGGTATGTCTGACCAACTTCTCTGCAGCTGTTGTCTGGGCTTCTGGAAGCTTGCTGCACGCAAGGGCTGCTCTGAACTGACAAAATGTGCGTCTTCCACGCCGCCAACACTGGATGTTCTGCTGGCAAGTCGTTCAGAACGGTAAAGAGGAAGTACATGAGCTGATGGACCCGCATCGGCATGGCCGACGAGCTGGGCTGCACCATGTCCATCGAAAGCATGCATTGCGTTTAGCTCACCACCTGCATCGCTGAGAACAATTCCTGACCCTTGGCGGTGGAATCTTCTTTGCTGTGCCAGACCTTGGCCGGCAATTGCTTCTGCTGCTTCTGTCTGCCGTGGCAGCGTCCCCGAGAAACAGGGACTTGTGGGACGGACCGAAGCTGAAGCAAGACAATGAACAATATTGTTGGACGTCCCAGCTGAATGCAGAGGAATCGCTTGAGAAGCTTCGGCTACTTTTGCAGGTATGTCTGACCAACTCCTCTGCAGTTGTCTGGGCTTACGCAAGGGCTGCTCTGAGATGCCGAAACGTCCATCTTCCGCAAAAGCTTGCGAATCCCCCGCTTTGGGATGCACAGCTAGCCCACGCATCTGCTCTTCTTTGGGCTTTCTGGAGCGCATGCCATTCATACAATGCTCGGAGCTGCCAAGCGGGGAAACTGCTGCTGTGCTCCCCTGAGGGGTGCTGGTGAATTCGCTCGAAGACTCTTCAGCCAGGTCAAGTGGTAGAAGCGCATGAGCCGGCAACATCGGATGTTCGTTGCTGCTTCGCCGAGCGACTGCCGGCACCAATGGCACGTCGACATGTGCGTGCGCTGCGCCAGGCATGCCTGGCCCGCAACCGCCAGAGTCCTGGTGGCTGGACCTCTCGTGTGGCAGTGCTCCTGGACTGGCGAAGTGGACTGAACCTGACGCAACATCATGCACGGAATCCATGGATTTCGCTGCTGGATGCCTGCCTGTCTCTGGCGGCACAGCTTGCGAAACCGCTCTTGGATGCACAGCTAGCCCACGCATCTGCTCTTCTTTGGGCTTTCTGGAGCGCGTGCCATTCATACAATGCTCGGAGTTGCCAAGCGGGGAAACTGCTGCAGTGCTCCCCTGAGGGGTGCTGGTGAATTCGCTCGAAGACTCTTCAACCAGGTCAAGTGGTAGAAGCGCATGAGCCGGCAACATCGGATGTTCCTCGCTGCTGCGCCGAGCGACTGCCGGCACCAATGGCACGTCGACATGTGCGACCGCTGCGCCAGGCATGCCTGGCCCGCAACCGCCGGAGTCCTGATGGCTGGACCTTGTCAGCTGTGAATCCGTGGCTTTCTCCTGTGGCAGTGCTGCTGGACTGGCGAAGTGGACAGACCCTGATGCAACATCATGCACGGAATCCATGGATATCGCTGCTGGATGCCTGCCTGTCTCTGGCGGCACAGCTTGCGAAACCGCTCTTGGATGCACAGCTAGCCCACGCATCTGCTCTTCTTTGGGCTTTCTGGAGCGCGTGCCATTCATACAATGCTCGGAGTTGCCAAGCGGGGAAACTGCTGCAGTGCTCCCCTGAGGGGTGCTGGTGAATTCGCTCGAAGACTCTTCAACCAGGTCAAGTGGTAGAAGCGCATGAGCCGGCAACATCGGATGTTCCTCGCTGCTGCGCCGAGCGACTGCCGGCACCAATGGCACGTCGACATGTGCGACCGCTGCGCCAGGCATGCCTGGCCCGCAACCGCCGGAGTCCTGATGGCTGGACCTTGTTAGCTGTGAATCCGTGGCTTTCTCCTGTGGCAGTGCTGCTGGACTGGCGAAGTGGGCCGAACCTGATGCAACATCATGCACGGAATCCATGGATTTCGCTGCTGGATGCCTGCCTGTCTCTGGCGGCACAGCTTGCGAAACCGCTCTTGGATGCACAGCTAGCCCACGCATCTGCTCTTCTTTGGGCTTTCTGGAGCGCGTGCCATTCATACAATGCTCGGAGTTGCCAAGCGGGGAAACTGCTGCAGTGCTCCCCTGAGGGGTGCTGGTGAATTCGCTCGAAGACTCTTCAACCATGTCAAGTGGTAGAAGCGCATGAGCCGGCAACATCGGATGTTCGTTGCTGCTGCGCCGAGCGACTGCCGGCACCAATGGCACGTCGACATGTGCGTGCGCTGCGCCAGGCATGCCTGGCGCGCAACCGCCGGAGTCCTGGTGGCTGGACCTCTCGTGTGGCAGTGCTCCTGGACTGGCGAAGTGGACTGAACCTGACGCAACATCATGCACGGAATCCATGGATTTCGCTGCTGGATGCCTGCCTGTCTCTGGCGGCACAGCTTGCGAAACCGCTCTTGGATGCACAGCTAGCCCACGCATCTGCTCTTCTTTGGGCTTTCTGGAGCGCGTGCCATTCATACAATGCTCGGAGTTGCCAAGCGGGGAAACTGCTGCAGTGCTCCCCTGAGGGGTGCTGGTGAATTCGCTCGAAGACTCTTCAACCAGGTCAAGTGGTAGAAGCGCATGAGCCGGCAACATCGGATGTTCCTCGCTGCTGCGCCGAGCGACTGCCGGCACCAATGGCACGTCGACATGTGCGACCGCTGCGCCAGGCATGCCTGGCCCGCAACCGCCGGAGTCCTGATGGCTGGACCTTGTCAGCTGTGAATCCGTGGCTTTCTCCTGTGGCAGTGCTGCTGGACTGGCGAAGTGGACAGACCCTGATGCAACATCATGCACGGAATCCATGGATTTCGCTGCTGGATGCCTGCCTGTCTCTGGCGGCACAGCTTGCGAAACCGCTCTTGGATGCACAGCTAGCCCACGCATCTGCTCTTCTTTGGGCTTTCTGGAGCGCGTGCCATTCATACAATGCTCGGAGTTGCCAAGCGGGGAAACTGCTGCAGTGCTCCCCTGAGGGGTGCTGGTGAATTCGCTCGAAGACTCTTCAACCAGGTCAAGTGGACGCGCATGAGCCGGCAACATCGGATGTTCCTCGCTGCTGCGCCGAGCGACTGCCGGCACCAATGGCACGTCGACATGTGCGACCGCTGCGCCAGGCATGCCTGGCCCGCAACCGCCGGAGTCCTGATGGCTGGACCTTGTCAGCTGTGAATCTGTGGCTTGCTCCTGTGGCAATGCTCCTGGACTGGCGAGGTGGACTGAACCTGACGCAACATCATGCACGGAATCACCGGATTTCTCTGTTTCATGCCCGCCTGTCTCCAGCAGCCTAGCTTGGGAAACCACCATCTGCTGTACCCTGGGCTGCCTGGAGCCTGTGCTTTGCATCTCATGGTCGTGGTCTGAGATGCCAAGTTGGGCAACTTCTGCATTGCTCCCTGGCAGTCCGCTGTTGATTTCGCTTGGGCGCGGCTCAGAAGGGTGAATCGGCAACAACAGTGCACGACCTGACAGGTCCAGATTAGCACTGCCATCGAGCTGGGGCATTGAGATTGGAATTGGCGTGCCTCCTGTGGCACATGCGCCCAGCTGTGCATGTGATGGATTTGGCCCACTGCCTGCGCCGTTGTCACAAGTGCCCGATTCCAGGTGGCTAGTGCTTTCTTGGTGTGCTCGGCTCGTTGTGTCTGCGGCATCTACTTGCCCGACTGGCCATGATCCCAAATCCGAGCTTGCGGCGCCCTGTGCTGGATGCACGCCTGTCTCCAGCAGCCGAGCAAGGGAAACCACCATCTGCTGTGCCCTGGGCTGCCTGGAGCCTGTGCTTTGCATCTCATGGTCGTGGTCTGAGATGCCAAGTTGGGCAACTTCTGCATTGCTCCCTAGAAGTCCGCTGTTGATTTCGCTTGGGCGCGGCTCAGAAGGGTGAATCGGCAACAACAGTGCACGACCTGACAGGTCCAGATTCGCACTGCCATCGAGCTGGGGCAGTGAGATTGGAATTGGCGTGCCTCCTGTGGCACATGCGCCCAGCTGTGCATGTGATGGATTTGGCCCACTGCCTGCGCCGTTGTCACAAGTGCCCGATTCCAGGTGGCTAGTGCTTTCTTGGTGTGCTTGGCTCGTTGTGTCTGCGGCATCTACTTGCCCGACTGGCCATGATCCCAAATCCGAGCTTGCGGCACCCTGTGCTGGATGCACGCCTGTCTCCAGCAGCCTAGCTTGGGAAACCACCATCTGCTGTGCCCTGGGCTGCCTGGAGCCTGTGCTTTGCATCTCATGGTCGTGGTCTGAGATGCCAAGTTGGGCAACTTCTGCATTGCTCCCTAGCAGTCCGCTGTTGATTTCGCTTGGGCGCGGCTCAGAAGGGTGAATCGGCAACAACAGTGCACGACCTGACAGGTCCAGATTCGCACTGCCATCGAGCTGGGGCAGTGAGATTGGAATTGGCGTGCCTCCTGTGGCACATGCGCCCAGCTGTGCACGTGATGGATTTGGCCCACTGCCTGCGCCGCTGTCACAAGTGCCCGATTCCAGGTGGCTAGTGCTTTCTTGGTGTGCTTGGCTCGTCGTGTCTGCGGCATCTACTTGCCCGACTGGCCATGATCCCAAATCCGAGCTTGCGGCGCCCTGTGCTGGATGCACGCCTGTCTCCAGCAGCCTAGCTTGGGAAACCACCATCTGCTGTGCCCTGGGCTGCCTGGAGCCTGTGCTTTGCATCTCATGGTCGTGGTCTGAGATGCCAAGTTGGGCAACTTCTGCATTGCTCCCTAGCAGTCCGCTGTTGATTTCGCTTGGGCGCGGCTCAGAAGGGTGAATCGGCAACAACAGTGCACGACCTGACAGGTCCAGATTCGCACTGCCATCGAGCTGGGGCAGTGAGATTGGAATTGGCGTGCCTCCTGTGGCACATGCGCCCAGCTGTGCATGTGATGGATTTGGCCCACTGCCTGCGCCGTTGTCACAAGTGCCCGATTCCAGGTGGCTAGTGCTTTCTTGGTGTGCTTGGCTCGTTGTGTCTGCGGCATCTACTTGCCCGACTGGCCATGATCCCAAATCCGAGCTTGCGGCACCCTGTGCTGGATGCACGCCTGTCTCCAGCAGCCTAGCTTGGGAAACCACCATCTGCTGTGCCCTGGGCTGCCTGGAGCCTGTGCTTTGCATCTCATGGTCGTGGTCTGAGATGCCAAGTTGGGCAACTTCTGCATTGCTCCCTAGCAGTCCGCTGTTGATTTCGCTTGGGCGCGGCTCAGAAGGGTGAATCGGCAACAACAGTGCACGACCTGACAGGTCCAGATTCGCACTGCCATCGAGCTGGGGCAGTGAGATTGGAATTGGCGTGCCTCCTGTGGCACATGCGCCCAGCTGTGCATGTGATGGATTTGGCCCACTGCCTGCACCGTTGTCACAAGTGCCCGATTCCAGGTGGCTGGTGCTCTCTTGCTGTGCTTGGCTCGTTGTGTCTGCGGCATCTACTTGCCCGACTGCCAAATCCGAGCTTGCGGCGCCCTGTGACGTACTGGCTCGCAATTTGCTGCACCCTTCCCGTGGCTCTCTCAAGGAATCGATTTGGTGGGAGACACATGGATGCGGCGGCATGGTTTCATCAGTGGCCGCCTGACGCGGTCTGAATGCAGAAGCTTCTGCGCCCAAAGGCTCCTCTGTACATTTTGCCGTGCTGAAAAGTCTAACGGGGAAGGTCTCAAGCGGCTCAAGCGGCTCAAGCGTGGCTGATGCTCCAATCTCTTTGATGCAGTCAGGCACGTTCTGGAACCCAGGCGGCGAACCTGAGAATGTCTTGTCATGCGTTCGAGACTTACCTCCTTCAGCGTGGGCAGATGCATCGGTGCTCCCTGGGTGCGACTCTGCCTGCATTGGCCAGGGCCGAAGTGAGATTGGCGTCACATCTTCAATTGGACGACCTGGCTGCAGATGTCCAGACGGCGGCGACTGCTCGATCGACTCGATAGTCACAACCGGCTCACTTTCCAGCATCCCGGCTGCATCAGGCTCGGTTTCGTGTCGCTGCATGGGCACCCAGGAAGTTGCCGGAGCAGCTGCTCGTGGACGGGAAGCACCGCTTGGATGTGCTATGGCCACTGCCGGTCCAAGGGCGTTCTTGTCATCCACGCGTGCCGGCTCAAGAACCTCGCGCGAAGGACTTGCTGCTTGGCAGGCAAATTCCAGACCAAGTCCAGACAGAGGCGCCCCACTAACAGCGATTTCTGGCTGAGGTATACTTAAGGCCGGCTGTATGGGTTTAGGGATGCGGGAAAGCGAGGAAGGCGAGAACACCTCCGCAGCATCTGCCATCTGATGCGTGAGTTGCGCTACGTGGTCGGCTACCTCCACCGGAGAAATGGGTTCTGTGCATGTTCTAAGGGTTGCATGGGCATCGTTTGCGTTTGCAGTCTGTGGAGGAAACGGAGCACCATCTGCGGACTTCGGGCCGCAGTTGTCTTCGAAGGCATGCCCCGGCACTGTGCGCGATGGATGCGATGGCTTTGGTAGCCCTGTCAAAGATGTCGGTGGAACACGAAACGAGCTGGACCTTACATCATCCAAAAGGTCCTGCACGCACTGCACGCCTCTGCACGATCCCCGTGCCGACTGGCAGCCGACATTCGCTGGCGTCGGTGTGGATTCAGAATCCTGCGAACCCTCCGCGAGTGTAGACGTCCAGTCTGGCACAATTTGCGTGCAGGCTGCAGTTGCTGCGGTTGATCCAGTAGCTGCACATACTACAGATGCCCCCGTCGCTCGTGCGGCCCCGTGTAGTACCGTGTGAGCTGGCGTGATAGACTCGAAGCCTGCATTGCCGACAACCTGTGAGAGCCGAATGGGCCGAACGTTTTCTGTGTTTTCGGCTGCCTGCACAGTTCGCACATGCGCATGGTTTTGCTCCAGCTGTGCTCCCAACAGCGGGTGTGTTGTAACATGGAAACAGCTGGACCTGGACCTGACATCGTCACATGACTCAGGCAAGCATACCGGAGCAATCTGCGAACCTTCAAGCGCTCTCTGCGAACCTGTCTGGCCTGGTTGAATCTCTGGAGGCATGTGCTCGTGCTTCAAGGGCACATCCTGCGCAGGAGAAACGGAAGCCCGGTCCAGTGAACTCTCCGGTGCCTCAAGTTGGTCAAGCCGGCATCTCAACATGCCGGCCGGTCGCAGTGCAATGTGAGTACAACGACTTTCAGGGGGTTGAAAGGGTGCAGCACGAGCCGCAGGCACGGCACAGTCAAGGCGGCCGCTGCCAATCCCGCCTTGACTGATTGCAAAGCTGCCTGGGAGTTCTTTTTGCCCGGCTGCTTGTGACGGTAGTGGCTGTAGTGGTTGTGTTGATGCAGCCTTCGAGTCTTGCCAGGCTTGCACTTCTGTGTATTCTGCGTGAACCCATTGCCGTTCTAACCTTTCGGACATTTCGGGTGATGTATCTGTCGAAGCGGGACGCAGAGCTTCGCACTTCCTTGGGGCGCAGGTGGCGCTCCTGGCTTGAGGCAACTGCCCCCCACCATCCACATCGTGGTGGCTGTTGGTGTCTCGCTCAAGGCATTGCGTTCTGCAGGTTGCATCGTGGACATGTCTGACTGCGTCTGCATGTCGCCATGGAACTACATGTGCAGGTTCCGGCTGTGCATCGGCCCTTCTTCCTGGATGCATCTGCCTGCGCTGGGCAGGTGCGCACCTTTGCTGCTGAACAGGATTCTCTTGGTACAATACATCCACTCGAGTCAAATTGCTCGCATTGCAAGGCAGTGATGTCTGGGGTTGCCGGTTGCTGGTCTTTGGGCGGGCAAGAACATCCAAGTCGATCGCTTCGGCTTGGGATCTGGTAGCCGCTCCAAAATTAGTCTCGGCAGCCTTACCTGCTGCATCAGCTTCCGCCGCAGCATGGCTGGTATGTTCCTTGCTCGTGGCAAGATGCAAGTCTGGCTCGCTGTTGTGCCGGACTGCTTCCGCATGGACCCCTTGTTGGAGATGCCTCCGAAGAGAGAGCTTCAAATGTCTGTGCAAGGGCTTGTGATCTGAGTCTTCTCCGTCACTGGACTGAAGCTTCAGTTCAAGGGCACCCGATTCCTGTTCGGTGCCTCGAGCGAAGCCCAAGGCTGGCGGTCCGCAAATACCCGGTGACGTATCTGTCGAAGCGGGACGCAGAGCTTCGCACTTCCTTGGGGCGCAGGCGGCGCTCCTGGCTTGAGGCAACTGCCCCCCACCATCCACATCGTGGTGGCTGTTGGTGTCTCGCTCAAGGCATTGCGTTCTGCAGGTTGCATCGTGGACATGTCTGACTGCGTCTGCATGTCGCCATGGAACTGCATGTGCAGGTTCCGGCTGTGCATCGGCCCTTCTTCCTGGATGCATCTGCCTGCGCTGCACCTGTGCTTCTGCTGATGTGCACTGTGTGGCGCTTGCTTCAATGTGCTCAGGCGACGCCTCAAGTGAACAGCCCGTATCCTCAGAGTTTGAATCTCTAGCCCGCAGGGCAGGTGCGCACCTTTGCTGCTGAACAGGATTCTCTTGGTACAATACATCCACTCGAGTCAAATTGCTCGCATTGCAAGGCAGTGATGTCTGGGGTTGCCGGTTGCTGGTCTTTGGGCGGGCAAGAACATCCAAGTCGATCGCTTCGGCTTGGGATCGGGTAGCCGCTCCAAAATTAGTCTCGGCAGCCTTACCTGCTGCATCAGCTTCCGCCGCAGCATGGCTGGTATGTTCCTTGCTCGTGGCAAGATGCAAGTCTGGCTCGCTGTTGTGCCGGACTGCTTCCGCATGGACCCCTTGTTGGAGATGCCTCCGAAGAGAGAGCTTCAAATGTCTGTGCAAGGGCTTGTGATCTGAGTCTTCTCCGTCACTGGACTGAGGCTTCAGTTCAGTGTCACATTCCGGCCAGTTCTTCGGGTCTGCGCTATGGTGCAAGGAGCACGGCAGGGCTGGAGATGGTTGGCAACGAGCTTCTTGGTGGTTCGGTGCCTTTGAGAGACCAGGAGATGCATGCTTGCCATGGCTTGCATGATTGGCACCATATGCAGCCTGGGCAGCCTGGACCCTTCTAAACTTGGCCCTTCGTGGTGCTTTTGCTACTTTGGCAATCACATCAGACACAAACAGCCTCAGCTCGGCCAACTCCTCATCTTCGCTGTCGCCGTCGACAGCCAGGGAAGCCAATGATGCTTTGATCGACTCTCCTTGTTTCAGGGCGTCTTGAAGGCGTCGGTGGACTGATCGAGCTTCTGCGAGCAGGCCTCTACACGATGGCCAGGAGATCAACTCCTCAGCCGGCCTCCATGCAAGAACCTCAGGCGCTGAAAATGCCATGCGCGTCGTGTGGCTAGGCACGCCGAGCGCTGCCACACCGCCACACAAGACATAGCCACCAGCTGATGCGGAACAACACTGGTTAAGTGTCGAATGCCATGTGTCGCGATTCTACTCGGTTGCTGTGTGATGTTTTGGTGACTGAGAACTGAGAACTCGAACGTTTCACACCGAAGCTAAACATGACTTGAACATGGTATTAAAAAAGCCTTAAACATGGCATGAAAGCAGGTCAAGCCATGGAGCCCATCAGCTGCAACTCCATATGCGTGTGGAAAAAAGTGCCATGGCTCCGGAATCCTCTCGGCAGCCTCCAAAAAAGCATCGCCCTTCCTCTCCACTCGGTTCCGTTCCTGATCCTGGAGCCAGCATCCGGAAACCTTTTTGCCGTTGGACTTTGAGCACTCTGTACAGTCGAGGTCCAATGCAGAATTGGACCTTCACACGGATGCTGTCACAGTGGTCTTGACTCAAATCTTGTCCAACGGCGTGAACCCAAGAAGCTGGAAGCTTTTCAGGAGAACCTGCAAGACTTCGCAAGAAGGAGTTCTATTGCAGACATGCCGCACTTTGCCTATTCTCGCCTTTCTAGTAGCCTCGCAGAGGAGCAACCGGCTGGACTGTGCTGCTTCGCCCAAAACCTCCGTCTCGTAGGATATTCTGTGAAGCTGAAGCCACTACACACAGAACCGGCAGATCTTATAAGTCCACTGCCTTGCACTTCATGTAAAAACCGGTGAGGGTGTTGCATAGCCTGCAGAAGTGCGTGACATGGAACCCTGCGAGACTGCCAACATGTCCATCTTCTCTGTGCTTCTGAGACACTCCCACAAGTAGTCGGTGAGGTGGTGCAAGTGTAGGTCTGCCAGGATTGCCTGTAGCCATGCATCTGCTACGAACCTTACGAAGCATGGGCGAGCCATGGAAGCCACGCTCGGCATGGCACGAATTCAGCACGCCTGCCTCAATAACTTCGGGAAACTGCAAAAGCTTCAACCTGGACATCATGTTTGAGAACATCTGAAAACATCGAACTGTACACACGGATGCAGACGAATCTGGGACCAGATTCGTGATTGAGCGACAAGCGCAAGGTCCCTCTCCGAGGGGTGCTTCACCTGCAGCAAATGACAGCAAATGCAGCGAATTCGGACTGCATGTCTCGACATCCTGTCGGTGATGTGTGGCTTGTGGCTTAAGAATTGAGACTGTACCCGTGCCAGTACCCTGCGTGGGGCCTCAAGGAGGTTCGAAGGGATGCTGGACATGTCGATGCCAGACTTGCGTTGGATGGACTCAGCAAAGCAGAACGAGAAATGCTGGAGCAGTACGTGGCAGTTGTTGTCGGCCCCCTATGATGGACACAACTGGGATTCCCAGGCACGAATCCTCGCGTAGGCATAGAAAAGGAAAACTGCAGAGTTCCCCTGCCAACAGGCCGCAAGAAAACCTCGCTACTGACACATGGAGCTATGTCTCAGTGCCAGATCCTGCCAACCTTGGCATCGAGCATGCGATCCCAATTGAAGACATAGTTGGTGGTCCGATTCCTGGAGGACAGTGCGAGCACCGGAAGCTTTTCAAATAATTAGTCAGCACAACTGTAGTTGACTGTATGTCTTGGTGAGATGCTGCTTCATGTCGAAATACCGCACTGCGGCCATTCCGATCTTTTCAGCGGCATCCTTCTGCTCCTGAAGCCGTGGCCATGCCGTGCCATTTTCACGCTGCTCCAAGTGCTTGCCTACTCTGTCCTTTGGGTCGGTAAGGAAGGCTTCCCCACCATCCTTGCTCTGGTCTTCGACTCTTTGCTGGATCTCCTTGAGAGGGGAGAGTATGCGCTTACACGGAATATTTTGTGATCCGGCGTCAGATGCGCCAAGGTGTTGCGGAGACTGTCCTGGCTAGCACGCTGCACGGCCTGGCACAACATCTGACATCTCCCAAATTCACCCCAGTCGCAAAGAGCCTCGTCCAGCAAGTCGCTAAGTTTCACAGTCTCTCCGGACCTCTGCATGTACGGACATCCGGTGGCGCATATGAAAGTGTGTTGCACGTACCTTGTCTTGAACTTTTTCTTGTCTTCTCCCTGGATCACACCAAAGCCTAAGTAAGTCTCTCTCAACTCCACGTCAGGAAAATGCACAACTAGCATGCCGAGAAAACCGCCCATATGATCGCAACGTGTCAATGGGGGCTTGTGCCATCCTGCCTGGATCAGAGAAATTTTGACCGGAGTTCAACTGAAGTGTCAGCTGTGCAACCATGTGCAAAGTTGTACAGCAGGATCCACCTGTTTGGCGGCGTCGAATATCATGTGAAAGTGCTGCTCCTCTGAGGTCAAGGTGCGGAAAATTACTTTCCGTTACAATGAAGTAGAACTGACAGGCAAACTGCCCTAGACTTGCTACCAGCCTGGCCAAGATCCGTCACGTAAATCACCCTGAGAATGATTTCGCATCAGCTCCACTAGCATGAAAGGAGGTGTACATCAGCTGCGTACCAGTCCGCCCTCATGACGAAGAGCCGATGGTAAACGGCTGCCAGATCTGTCGAGTCCTTGGTGCCAATCAAAGGTCTCGTGAAAGCAGTTTGTCGAAGGTACCTGCAGGCTGAACATTCCTTCGCGAGGACGCGACGTAACCAAAACCTCCGTCAGACTTGACTGCCTGCACTGCTTGGCCGGTACGTCCGTGGACCATGTCTTGCAAGGCTGCAATACATGCTCTTGCAGCCGGTGAAGGTACAATGTGTAGAGCCACTCTCTGGGAGCATCGGCCATGAGAGGGATCGACGAGATGTTGGGCGTAAATATGCACATCGCCTGAGCTGTTTTTCTTTCTGTTAAGAGGACGAACCAGTGCGTTCATCCACAGCATAGCAGGCACGCCGTACTGTAACATCTCCGATAGGAATCATTGCAGGCACATCAAGCAGCAAAGCCAGCGTGCCCCTTCACTCTCGGTGCAGATCTTCCTGACCTGACAGAAACGCATGTGTCTGGATTTGCGGAAATACACAGTCCTGCATGCCCACATTTGCCCAAACCTGACAGGCCGTTTTCATGTGCTTACCCTGATGTTCCATGACAGCGCGTCTTCTTCGAGAAACGTCAAATATCCAAAAAACGTTGGAAATACCGGCATGTTCGACAAGCGCACGAATGCTTGGGACAGCGCTGCTCGTTCCAGAAAAGAACCCAAGCATCCTTGCAAATGCTGCAAATACCAGAGTTTGGGAAGTTTTGGTCGCCGTACTAGTGGATGTCATTTTCCCCCCCTTCCCCAATACAAACAAAAAAATGTGCTCACACGCACCAGAGCCTCAACCCGTCAAGTGAAAACACGGCCTCGGCAGGACATTCGGGGCATCTTGAGCTCTATAGGCGATTTGGGGATTTTGGTTTGGAGTGGCCAGCGAAACCCCCCCCCCCAGGTGCGGTGAGAGCACGATTTCAAGCACAAATTGGCTAATGAATCTGAAACGATCCCAAGCCATGTTAAAAAAACACGATTCTAAAAGTGCAAGTGGCTATTCCACAAAACGCGCCCGTGCTGTGGCGAGAGCACGATTAAGCAAAACTTGTAACCTTCCAAAGAACAGAACCCCCGCAAGAAACAAACACCAAAATCCCATCAGGCTTCGAGCGAAAATGGATTTTCGCGAAAACACGAAAACCATTGCCACAGCCTTCGGTGTTTTCGACACTTGCAACTGCTGCACCTGCAAGAGAATGTGCATTTTTCTTAGGCTTCGCGCACGCAAAGTGCCCCATGTAACCCAACAAACTGTTCTCACGGCCTTTTAGAGGCCTGCACCTTGTTTTTGGGCTGTCTTTAAGAATTGTGTGCCATGGCGGTGTGCGCTTTCAGGGGTCAGGCAGAGGGTTCAGAAGGAGGAGAAAGAGGCAGGAGGAAGGAAAGAACATCGTTGGCCCCCTATCCCCGCTCCAAAAGGCTCAGGTCAGATAACACCCCCACCCCCCGGCCTCTCCGCCCGCTCTCGTGTGCCCTGCAGTTAATCTGACGCAGGGGCAGATGCAAATTTATTGCATTTGCGGCGAGCTGATACGAGCGGCAAATCCGGTCAGCTACTCCGGCGACTCCGGGGACCCTCGTGCAGGTTACCTCCAGACGGACCGGTGCGAGTTTTCCACAACAGGGGAGGGAAAAGGACAAGCACGAGTCATGCCGCATTGTCGCGCGCGTAGACACTGGAGCGACAGGTGGCAGAAGCTGGTAAATCAGAAAAAAAGCGCGCACTGACTGAACCGACATAACAGACGCAGGCACCATCCCGGAACAGTATGAAGCAGCACAAGCGCAAAGGCCTTGAGTTCGCATTCCGGAGCCAGAAGCAAGGAACTGGATCGGAACTTGCGAAACCATAGGGTCGATCGAGAGATCTACGGCTTCTCTGGCCGCATCAAGAAGCGGCCCTACGTAAGTCTGGTTCGCAAGGGCAAACGACCGACCAGACTGGAGGGATCTGGAGGGTACTCCTACAGCCTACACACGTCTGCAAGACGAGAGCATCACTGAGGTTCGGCGACAATATCGCGAAAACGAGCCCCCTCATCAGCCGTGAGAGAGGCCATGGCCGGCATACATGATGCTGGCACTGGTACAGTGGAGCTAAAGAGGGACGCAAGAAACGAAAGAGGCTGGAAAGCCAAAGGAACTTGCACCGTGCGCTGTTTGGCTGCGCGGACTCGGTGACAAAGAGCAAGCAGTTTGTCGAGTTTTGTCGGCTCGAGCTGCACCACCTGAGTCTTGTGCCAGGACATAGGCACCCGAAACCCAGACCAGCGCAGTCTCCTTGTCAAGCAGAGCCAGAGATGAAGCCGGAATGAGATACGTACCAGAGGCGGTGCGTGAGACGAATGCGCAAATGCGATAGCGTTTCTTAAGCTCTCTGCATCACCGCCAGGAACCTCGTCACCAAGGAAGGCCCCCGCAGTGGAGGCATGTCGGCTCTTGGCCCTTCTCAGTAATCTGAGGCAATGAGGCTGTCAATCCAGGCCAGCCTTTACGGTTGCAGGCGCCGGAGCCGCCAGGCATCGGGAGCTACGAGTTTTCTTCAAGTCGGCCATGGATCACGCCGATCTGGTTTCCGAAACGCTGCCCCGCAGGAAGGGGTGCCAGCAAGGCCGGAGGACGCAAGTTTCGAGCGAAACGCCTGAGCAAAACACCTTGCAGTTCCTCTATGCAAGCTCTGAGTTAGCCATCTGCAAGAAGATCATCTCGTTGAAGACTCAGAAGTTCAGTCCCGCAAATTGATTCAAGGTGGGAGGCCCAACCTTGATAGGAGAAAGCTCCGAGAAAGCAAAAGAGTGATGGGATGGGCCTAGCTCCTGGCCAGCCGGCACCCACCGGTGTGACCATGGCCTTCTTCGAGCTACGTTGTGGGACTTCTTCCGATGAGTCGAGGGTTTTGCAAGCATGGCCAAGCTCGACCCAATCTACGATTGAAGAAGCCGGCAGATAGCGACATCCGGCTATTCTCGGGTGACACTCGCTACGTGCTGGGCCACACTCTCCTCCAGCAGGCAGCTCTGGGGCAGCTCTGGCCCCTGAGACAGGCGTAGAGGAGCGATTCCAGGAAGACACTGCAACAGACGGAGGAGGTCACGACAACGAGTTCGTCAGCCCGGTCATCCCCACCTCCACGGTGTACCTTACTGTCATGGTCATGAACTTGGGGGATTTCGCTCGTTGGCGAAAGGAGTGGATCCCTAAGGCCCTAAGGAGCTCACAGAGAAGCGAAAGCAGAGAAAGGGCAGGAAAGCTTCCTGATAAGGCAGGCATCCTCGGTACGTATCTGCATTTGTCCATCTGAGATGCCCCTTGAGTCAGAGAAGATATTCAATACCCTTGGCGAGTTAGTTACTGTTCGATAGAAAGAGTCCTCCCTTCTTGTCAGAGCAGCTCGTGCATGTTTTTCTTTTGAGGGAAAGAATGCCATTTCATTCGAAGATTCGAAGGATCTACACCTTGCAGCCTTGCAGATCGCAGATTGCCAGATCGAGGTGTCTCAAAGCAGGCGCAGACTTAACGAGTCTGCCGGGTCTTGCGGCTGAGTTTGCTGCTGTATTTACTATTGAACCGTTAGACTTCGCTAGCAGCGCGCCTGAAGACAACGATCCCGCACTGTGCGCACGCCTGCTTGTTAACATCGGTTTCTAGGCAGTTTCGATGGAGGTCTGAAAAAAGAAGAAAAAGATACAGGAAACCAAGACAAACACAACCAATGACAGTAAGAAACTGCAGGAAAGCTTTGAAAGTAAAGGCTTTGGGCATGCAGAGGCTTCAGGCAAAACAGGCAAAGCTTCAGGCCAAATGGCTTCCCCTCCGGCCCGCGTGCAGTCGTTTCTGTGGAGGAGGGCCAACTAAAGCGGGCTCAACACTGTGTTCGGACATCATCCTCCGATTGGACCTCCAGGCCAACAAAATCGCGAAAAATCGTGGGACATGGCAGCCCGCAATTCATCCGTAGAGGCGGTGGTCGAGTCTTCCAGTGCACATTAAACCCTTGCAACATCTTGCGTCAAAACTCAACAAAGAATGTTTTGAGAGGCGTATGTGATCACAAGAGACTGCAGATCTTGTTTGCAGTTTGTGCAGGGGCAAGATAAGAAAGCACAGCACAGTGCAAACAACGTGACTTACGTGATGGGATAGCTGGTCTAAGTATGTCTAAATGCTCGAAAGATGCATTATGAATGCATTCCTCCAGCGGTCGTGCCTTGAGCTCCTCCACAATAGGTGGGATCAAGGAGTTGTAGAAAGACTCACCTCGTTCCTGGCAGACTGCGGATGGTTTTCTGGCATGATGCAAGAAAAGATTCACTAAGGTCCTCAATCCCCAACAAAGACTGAGCGGGACGGGTTGAGCGGCGCATGGCTTGAATTATACATATATACATAAAAACACAAATACACACATATACACATATACACATATATACATAAATACCAAGGACATATATACATAAAAACATATACACAAAAATACATATACACAAAAATACATATATACATAAACACACACACACACACACACATATATATATATATCCACTAACATACACGAAGTAAACAGAGGGTGACTTAATGTCACGCATCATTGCTGGGAATCTGGTCAGCGTACGTGTTCCGGAGTGGCATTGGGGCAAATCACAATTCAGCTCCGCTCACCACTGGACATCGAACGACTCAACCAGCCGGCGTCCTCAATGGAGATGTCAAGCCTGCTGTATATCCTGCCACGCGTCCCACTAAAGCACGCAGCGGGGCCAACTCTGAAACTCTTTTCGTAGCCTGTTGAAGGCCACTCTGCTGACTTCGCAAATTTTTTGCCAGGCTGATCTCGCCTGGGGAACAGGCAGCGTCTGAGGATAGTTCATTCTCATTGTTGCAAGAGTCAGGTTGCGTCTGTAGATCACGCTTGCGACAAAGACTTCGGGATCCTGTTTAGCGCCAGCCTCCCATGACCCCTCTACTTTCACAAAAAACTGATCAACTGGGACCTCGACGTGGCGGGGATGCGAGTTTAGGCTGGTTGAGTTTCAGGGGGCCTGAACTTTGAATCTGCCCTGCACAAAGTACGAGCTCAAAACATGACTTGCGCTAATTTCTCAGGTTCCAGAACATGCAGTGGATGGCAGCGACCCAGGGCCGGGCATGGGCCTCCACACATTTTAACAGTCTTTCAACGGCTTCTGGTGGATGATCCTTCTTATTCTATTCAGCACTTCAGTAGAGCCAGCTTGGACAGATCTGACGAGGCAAGGAAAACACCTCCCACCACACCATGCTGCCCAATGTCACCAACCCCATGTTCAAGGCTCCACGGGTCCGGATGAACCTCAAGCCGACTTGGTGAGATTAGGGACCACGAAGATTCTGCCACGACCACCTTGAGCAGCTAGCTACCGACAAAAATGTTTGACTTCATCCTCGAAGCACTTGTAGAAGGTCGGGTGTGACTGTCCCACTGCATTGCTGCGGGGCGACCATAACGGAACAATTGCTACTGTTCAGTTCTGCCAGGCCATCACGTGGGCCTGCCTGTGACGCCCCCGAAGACTTTGGCGTGACGGCTTCAGTAAGAAGCAAGCTCTTGTTTTTTGCCACCTGCCTAGCTGACATCCTCTTGTTGCATTCATGGGCTTGGAAAACACCTCGATCCGATCTTCACCGGTCAAGGATTCTCGTTTTGGGGGCGGCCATGATTTGCAATTTACCTTATACTGGCCGACAGCAGCCGTGGCTGTGCCTCCTGCCCTAGTCCCCCTCCTCTCTAATTGGTCTCAGGGAGGATCACTGCCCATCCCTCCCATTTCTCGCCGGGAATTCCGCGACTCTTCCCACTAGGTCTGTACCAACCATGCTTTCCCCACAAACAGTGCCATAGCTGGCTGTGTGCTGTTGTGGCACCACCCTCGCGCAACCACTCAAAAATTGGTGTCGCAGTATGAAAGACCCTCCAAGCTCGGCACAAACTCGCCGCCAGCTTGCAGATCGACAACGGCAAGCTGCGCGCGAGACTTGAACTCCTGTGGCACATGGGCTTTTGGGTATGTGCTGTTGCAGCACTGCCAGCGCCAATGATCTGAGGGGATGTCCGCATCGTCGTCAAATCTTTTCTTGGAGGCCTTGGACACAAGCGGAGTAAGAACAAGCAGAATGCTGAGTCCATGAAACCAGTTCCGTCCTTGTAAAACTCTTGAAGATCGTGCACTTCTGGAAGTTGCTCCTGCAACGTCTGGCTCTGAAACCCGACGCAACTTGGTTTGGAGGCCCACCTGGAAGTTGGGATATGCCTCTTTCATGTACTCAATGAGCATGCCAAACTGAGTGCCCCAGTCACCAACATGGTTGAGGCCTTGGCAGGAGGGTCATCTTACCGAGCGCATGCAGGAGAGACGCGCAGCTACCAGGGCAGCTCGGTCCATGGCCGTGGACTTCATGCCCACAAAACTCGAGAACTCGGCGCATCGACTCGCCAATGATCGTGGACCTCCGCCAAGGCAGCAAGCATCATCACTGCGGCATGTGCCTCGGATGATCAAATGCCTCAGGTGTCCCACGTGCATCTCCTTGGCGATGTTTGGAGATGAGTAGTCCACTATAACCTCGGGGTCACGTTGCACCCATCACAGCAGAGTATCTCTGGGATTGTGCGGGATACATCAGAAGACATGTCGTCTCAGGCAGCAGCTCTCTTTCTGGGCAAGTCTTTATATTCTACGTCGCCTTGAAGTATCTGGCCGACCTGTCTTGCCGGTGTTGCATGCTATGACATGCTATGGCACGCAGCAGAATTCATGCCTTTGATTGCCTTTGCCACTAGGAGCCTGGACCTGGAAATACCTGGAACTTCTCCTCGAAAGCCCTGCATGTCCCGTCAGCGGGCCTCTTTGGCGATCCATTGCTCACTTATTTTGACCTCAATTTTGAATTTTATGGGTCCCGCACAGCTCTGATACATAGCTTCACTAGCTGCATAAGCCTAGGCCGCAGGCTGTGACAAAACCCGGCGGTGCAACAGTTATCTCGCCGATGATGTCGTTGGCTGGTAAAGCTCCCCTTCACTGCAAGCGAGAGCCAGTACAACTCATGCGTGGCGCATCCATGAGTTGTTGAGTCAAGAGTGTTGGCTTGTGGCTTGTTGAGCATACAACATGTGCATCCACAAAGCAATTCTGTATCAGTCTCTTGCCTGTGTTATTTGAACCTCGTTGCCTTAGAAAAAACCATTTCGCTTTCGCTGTGGGACAAAGAACTTGGACTTCGACTTCTACGGTCCGGCTAAGCATTGAGCATGCTTCCTCGGCGTGCTCTTCAGGCGTTATGCATCACACATCCCTGCCTTATGGCTTCTGCCACCTGTAGGGGCGTCTGGAAGCCCAGACCTTGGCATCGCTTTCTTCTTGAAGGGGACTTCAAAAGCTAGAACCTGAGAGTTTTCGGTGTCCGTGTCCTCGGAACAACAACAGCGCAAAGCTTCACCTGAAACTGAAACGTGGAACCGCCGGCCGGGCCTTTTCAGCCGTATGTAAGCTTACAGAGCTGTTGCATTTAGTAGCCAGTCGGGTCTGCAATACACTTTGCCGCCCAGCCTGTTCCATGCTCTTTGAAGATTGTCATGGCATTGTTGCACTGGTAGTCGCCTAAGTGACGTAGGCTTGCCTTGCGTGCTGTAGCGTGACAGGTTTTGGTGGCATCTGCACCTAAGGCAAGGTCCATACTTCGGATTGCCCTTTATGACTGCTGCCTTCAGGAGAAAGAGAGATGCAGCAATGAAGTGCGCCAATGCATCTGTAGTTGTTGTCGGCGGGTGCTACATGATCGGCAAGCAGTGGTGGTATATAGTAGGATATAGCAACGCGCACCCTGTCATGTTCACAAGCCAGCATTCGAATATTGCCCAAGCTCTCGGCGTCTTGGTGAAGAGATGGGAATCCGTCGTGCAAGGCTTGTGCAAAAAGTGCCCTGACCTTTCAAGCGCGTCTCAATGTAATATGTGATCAAGACGTATGAGAAACAACAGCTGTCGATCGTAAAGAACTGCCATGACCCGCGACCGGCTAGGCCGCGTCCGTTCTGCGTTCGCCGTCTTGCAGAGCCTTGTTTTGTCCAGTCGTCCAAGAGCCTCCAAAGTAGAAGCCTCTCCTCAATTCTTCAATTCAGAAGGTTCTGCTCTCCAAGGACTTCAGCCCGGGGAGCAAATGCCCAACTGAAGAGCTCACGTGAAGTGCAAAGAGCCCATCCACGTGCATCCCCAAAAGCTTGAAGAGTCTCTCTTTGCCAAACTAAATGGAAAACAATTTGACGCACTTTCCGTCACTTTCCTTTTTCATGTCAGCGCAGGCCCCAATCAGTGCAATACCACGGCACGGCGATGACACATTGCAAGTATCACTGGCGATCCAAACTTAAAAACGAGAGCAATTCTGGACTTCGCGACTCACGCTAGCCCACAAGTGCACGGGACGGGAAAAAGATTCCGTTCAATAAGCTGTGGAAACTTCCCCGTCGAAGAAATATGGGGACCTCCGGCTCGAATCTGTAGAAGCTGGAAAGCATTGGCCCACCAACTTTGTCTATGAGCTCTTGCAGAGATTTGGGGGTCTAATCGGGTTAAGTGTTGGATAGACATCGGTGCTCAATAGAAATGGGAACTCTCATTTGTTCGGGTCATACGTAACACGACTAGGGCTTTTTTGCATGCTGGCCCAGTGCTAACGCAGTAATAGACTTTTTACATGAATGAAGTAGATCTCTGTCCCACGGTATACTAACGAGAAAAAGAGAAAAGGGAGCCTCTTACTTGCGGTAAAAACAAAAATTTGTTGTTTCGTAAGGAGCAGAAAAATCTGCACTACGAAGCACTTGTCTTTCAGGTCTCAAAACCTGTTCTGGATAACGCACACACAAACTTCTTTCATGTATGGCCCGTATTTCTTATCTTATCCACTGAGGGACTTGGGTTTGGGGAGTGTCGTAGAGCGTGAGGACTTCCAAGGGCCCAGAGACTTCCAAATCCTGAAGGTTTGAGCTGCAGGTCTCCAAGTCTACAGCGTATGATTAAGAAATGACTGGTCTGGATTTCTGGGGCGCTGATTTTCTTAACTTTCTTCTGTTTAAGCAGACTCCAGCCAGCCAGCCCGGACGCCAGCCAGCCAGCCCCCAAGACCGCCACCATGGGAAAGTTTTCAGAGATATCAGTGGTCCCTGAATTTATTAAGATCCACTGTCCGGGAACTTCGGCTGGTTTTATGCATTACCAGCAGCATTTTCTTTAGCTTGCCAAAACAAAAGAGCAACATCAGAACTGGTTTCTTAGTTCCCTATTCTGCAACGTCTTCGGGGCTGGCTGGCTTGGATGGCTACTGCCTAGGAAGAAAATTCTGAAAATCAGTACTAGTTTTCTTAAAGTCCTCTGCTGGTGGATCGAAGTGCGTCGCACAGGCTATAGTACCAGTATATACATCCGTGTTTGCCCAATTGCCCGGCCGTCCACAAACCTCGGCTCCTGCGAACCTTCCCCTACCTTTGTGACGGACTCCCGGAAGGTTCAATGCACTTTAAGACTGTAAGACTAGCAACTGACCTGTTCTTTTCTGGCAGAGGCGTCGGTAGCGACCGGAAGCTCAACCCCGTAGCCATCAATTAATGGAAGAAAGGCTTCTTTGTTGGGAAGAACTTGTTTCCTAGTATCCGGCAATTTCTTGTACCGCAAGCTTAAACAGGAGATGAAGTCTCTCTTTTTCTGAAGAAGCTACGGCAATCTTGAAAAGATCCTGGTGCTTTCTTATTCTTATTTATCTAACTTCCTCTTACAGGAAGTACTGCACATCCACGAAGCTCCACACAACCTTTCTTTGCACCAACATGGTACCGGGCTGGGGGAGAGGGGAGGGGGGAGTAACAACTTAGCCCTTCAGCGTTGAATCCTAATTTTGCCCATGTCTGCCTGCCCGTGAATAGATCGGAGTGGCCCCATGCGAGGCCTCGAGGCCAGCAAGCTCTTTTCTGGGAGAACCAGATAATACTTCCTCCCGTTGCCTCCTGCTTTGGCCAGGTCGCTTATGGCACTTTCTTATGCAATGCTTTGGAGCCCAAATTCATCTCAAAGTCGAAAAGCCATGCAACAGCCTTTTTGCGAAACAGCTCGGCAGTAAGTACCGCATCTCATAAGATGTCGTTCATGCATGGGCTGAACACGACACATCCGGACGAAGCCTTTTCCACAGAACCATGCAGCAGCAGGCTGCTGTTTGCAGCTCACTTGCAGATTAACGCTTGTGGGGTCGCAAAGGTGAGACGCAGCATTGCTTGACAATGCGCCATGGCAAAGCCCAGACTTGCAGAATTTAGTGGGCCAACGCCGGCCCGAAGCTGTACATCACCCTAGGTAGAGCTTACCCGACGACACATCATGGTTCAGGCTATTCGTCTTGTCCCTCACCTGCCGAGACAAGCCGAGCGCCGAAAGGCCACAATAGAAGCAAAAATTGCTTCAAGCTGATACGTCTGAGTTTCAGTAGAGTTCGGCAGTCATTGTTCATTCTACGCAAAAGTTCTCAGAAATCTGAACATAACACTTAACACCACCTTTTTAATCCGAAGAAAACACGCCTTTACACTTCGCAACCTGGGCACACCGTGAAGCCCCCCTTCGGGACCAGATTGGCCAGGTACATCGAAGTATCTCCAACAATAGTTAGCTTCCCAGAGCTTTGGGCACTGCTTCGTCACTGCAGCTGTGTAGTATAGTTATTCTGCCGAACTGTTTACTTGAATTCTATTGCATAGCATACTCAAGTCGGGTCTGCTGAGGTCGCAACTGCGCGACCGTTTGAGTAACAGAGCTTGTTGAGCTCGTCCTTCGCGGTCAACCCCACAGGAGCGAAAACGGCGATAAGTGTCAAACCAAGCGGTCCTCCGATGTCCTAGCTTTTTGCCACATCTCGCCAACAGCCTGCCCATCCTCATCATGAAGTTTCCAGCGCTGGGGGCTTACCCAGTCGCATAAGTCGCATAAAAAAGGGAGTATCTTTGGGTTTCACGTCGTGGCCACTCATAGTGATAAAACCACAATTCTTTCCCGGCTGAGTCTGTGCCTGACCTCTCGAGCCACTCATCACTCTGCTTGTTTCAAGCGCGTTTTGGCCTGCCTGAACGCAATGTTTCGCAGCACCAACTAAACTGTATGCGTAACTGACCTTAAAGCAATTGGGCCGACAGCGAGAACATGCGAAATTATGCGAAGACCATTGAAAAACATCGAAACTGCATGCGTGATCTCGAGAGGGTTTGCATCCTCGACAACGTATAAGGCCAAAGTACAAAGTTATGCAAAGTTGCAAAGTAATTCATTCTGCTAAGGACTCCCTAGTGGAGACACTTTGTGCCAGAGCGAAGGCAGTGCGGTCCGGGTTCGGGTGGCCACCTTCATCAGGGCAAAAATGATGGCCAACGGATGGGTTCAGGCATGTAAGGCGCTACAAGTCTGTAGCACAGTCGCTCATGCCCCCAACTCCTCCAGGGCGACGAACAATTCTAGAGGCGGAAGCCAGGATCTTGCATTACGCGACAAAAACTGCTGCAACATGGGGCCCAATCTTGTGCCGTGCCGTCGTCAGTCACAAGTCACACATTGGCGTACCCGAGAAAACACAGGCAAAGAACAGTCGAGTCTGTGTCTCTACTTTTACATGGGGTCCGGACTTCGTGGTGTCTTCGTCGTTAAATGGTATCTGCATTTTTTGGAGGAGGGCGGCTGCAAATTCTACATTGAATGCATCTCCCTTCGACGTGTCAATGTTTCTGGTCTGTCGCAGGGTGGGGTCACAACACGTTTCTTATGCACTTGATGGCAGCAGGTATGTTTGATGATAGTAGTTTGAGCAGATTGAGCTTCAACGATCGTACAGTCATAGAGCTGGTGCCGCGATCACTTGAAAAGTCTTCTCACAAGGACGGTGTGATTCATCTCTCCACAGGGAAATTCTTGTCAAATTCGGATGGCGGCGATTCGTCTTTTCGGACATTATCTTGCACTAAGACGCCTTTAATACCATGCGTGGGAATATGATGGAATATGATGGAATACGTACTTCCGACTCAACATACATTTGTGGACTGGTCCGGCTTGGCCCCCGACCAAGCTGGAGACTGCCTTGCTCTGCAGGTCTTTTCCTGATTCGGCAGCTTTTTTGCCCGCCATGGGCCGTGCTCTTGTTGGTACATCGTGAACATGCAGACATATGCAGGCACGGATTGACTGGACATGACTGGACCTGGTGGCGGCACTTGGAGCTCTGGTTGCTCATCGTCATCGGTGTCGCTAGGTAGATCATTGTCCGCGCCGCCGACCTTGCTTCACAGGTAAGCCCACAGAAAGCAAATTCAGGCTCATGTGAGAACTTGCGTGCCCCGCTGGCTTATAGGACAAGCGCTGGCCACCCAAGTCAGCACCTAGGCGTCTTCGAGCGATTCACATGGAACCCGTTTGCATGGTCAAGTGCAGCTCAAGGCTCCGCTACTGAAAGCTGTGACCCCTGCCCAGTGAAGGTCCCAAAACGCCGCCAGCCTACGAACAGCAGGTACGAGTACGCACTTGTTGTACAGCCGCAAAATCAGTGACGACTGTGAAGCCTCAGCAAAGCTGGGGCAGAAGGGGTCACCATACTGGAATGGGTCCTGACAAGTGTGAGGAGTTTGCAGGAATGCTGCGGAATGCTCCCCAAGGATGCCGGCTAATGCTAAGACAAGTTCTTGAGCTTCTCGTGGCGCTCGGTAGCTTTCCAGCCTGAGCAGAGAAGAAGCCAGAGTGGGCTGTCAATGTCAGACTGTCAGACTTCCTTGGGCACACATTCCTCACGTTGGCCCAAACCATGAGCGAGCCTCTCTAACGGGCTCGCCCCCCCCGCTCAACTGCCCGCCACGCGTCTGGGGCGCCCCCCCTCCCCCTCTCCCTCGTTTTGAGAGGACATGACTGGAGCCCCCAACATCCCCAACCATGGGACGATCCTGTTTAAGCCGGGCATGGTGTGGCTCAACGTGCTCCCAAATTACTTCGCAGCCAAGCCGGGGCTTTTCAGGCATGATTGAGAAAAGCTTCCTTCAGAAACTTGGTCTGGTGTGCACAAGCAGCCAGTGTGAGCGTTGGACCAGAGCGATTCCAATGACATGATGCTGGACCTCAGGCTTTCGATATGAGCAACCTGCTGCGGCAGTATGCTGATCTGCCAGCGGTGCGGTAGAAACTGAATGTAGGCCATCCATCGAAACACAAGTTCCGCGCGGAAGTATGGGAATCATGTCGAGGGGCTTGAGGAGGTCGGGCTGGCAGGAAGTTGTGAGGAAGGCAATTGTGGTGCGCACGCCAGTGAATGTTGCCTCTGCTGATTCCAAGTAAAAGCCCGGCCTTCTCCGCAAGGCCGTGCTCCGGATCACACTCTGCAGAATCAGGGTACGCCACGAAGGTCCTGGCCGGCGCTCTCGAACAATGCATTCAGCTTGCCAAATGTTGCCAGATGAAGGCTGTCGGCCTACACTCAGTGGAAGGGATCAGCAAAGAAAGGGCCTCAGCACCATGCGGATCTGTGAGATTTTTTGGGGATTCAATCCGTGCAGAAGCAGAGCCCCGAACATCATGCACAGGAGGGAGAAGACAGGAGTCCTCAGCACTCGGTTCTGCTTGAGACATTCTTGGAGTCACGAGCATTTTTCCTTTTGGAACTCAAACATGTAAGATGAGGCTTAAGCGGGCATGCCTACGGGCATCTCAGCTCCATCGAACTCATCTCCACGTTGCCCCAACACCAGGCTCTCCTGCACTGTGCGCTAGGAGATGGAGACCACGCAATCTGTAATTTTACAACACGATTTTGCGTGGACTCTCGCCGGCAAACTTGCAGCTAGAACACAGGTAATCTTCACTGAGAGCTGCAGAAAAGCTTGCTGACACAACTTCTGTCTGAAATTACTTAATTTCGTGTTGTCGATTTTCGGGCAGCAACGACAGAAGAGCTCTTGTAAGTGCAAGACGTCGGAAGTCAAGAACACCAACCATTTACTGAAAACTTCCGTGCCCGAAGATGTAGGGATGATCTGGGACTGCGAACTCAAGAAAAGTTTTGTGCCCCACGGTGAGGGAAGATCTTGAGTATTCTTGGGGTCGGCCCTCCGGTGATTCTCGGCGGGCTTCTTTGAGGTGGGCAGTCCAGAAATACTCAGTAAGGTCTCATTGCTCAGTCATCAGATACTGTGCTCTGCGGAACTTTCTCGGGATTCTTGAGCTGGAAGGCCCGGGCAACTAACACCCCCACACCGAGGGTGGGAAAACAGCATTGGACCAGATGCATTCTCAAGCGCACAGGCAGGGCAAACAGTCACATGCGAATTCTTACTGTATGCACAAACTGTGCTGTAGTAAAACTTGCCACCAAAGAATAGGAAGTCTCCGCTCAAAAGACATACTGCAGTACATCTACAGCATGACAAACACATCCTTCTGTCAAAGAAACTCGTGAAAACCACCGTTCAGACATGCTCAGACAAAAAGCCAGCGGACACGACATGATTGGGAGGCTCAACCAGATTAAACTAAACATAAAAGTATGGCGTTTCAACAAAGCAAGCCAGGACAAATCAACGCAAAAGGCCACAGTGCTGCTGCTACGCACCAGTCATGTCCTCCAATGCAGCCGACAGTCGTTCCCTGTCGGTGTTTGGCTGCATGTACCTTCGCGAGTTGCATGTAAAAGGCGAGACGGCCAGCAGTCTTGCAAGTCATATGTCGGCACGCAGAGGCAGGAGGAACTTGATGCTGGGGGTAGTCCAAGACCTTGCAGAATGCTGGTGCAGCAGGTCCGACAGCGGAGTCCGATGGCCTTGCTGACTTAGAAAATCCGCGCGTGCTGGCCGCGCATAAGTCTATCTGATGCGTGCGCACATGCATGTTGACAACTCTCCGTCGCATTGCGCTGGTGTCGCGTCGCTGACAAGATAATGACAGCCTGAAGTAACTACGCCAATTCACGAAGATTGATGGCGTTCCGTTGCGCAAGTCTTCCCACGTGCCAAGTGCTTAGGATCGCTGGCTTTTGCCAGAGCTCGTTGCCACATGTTGCCGTGTCCTTTTCAGATCTCGCTCAAACCCGCGCTGCGCTGCACCTCGCCAGTAGGCACACGTCTGCGTTTCTTTAGCAGGCTCTGAATCTTGGCTTGTCATTTTGAAACAGGCCGTGATACTTTCAAGACTTTGATCACGGATTTTGGGCATCTTTTGGTTTTCGGGAGGAGAATCCTATCACCTGTAGGACTTGCACTGGCTAAAATTGTGCGTCAGGTCTCCTCTCGCAGCCAACCAACTTCAAGAATCCATACAGATTGGATTTATGGGTCTTTGGCATTTCAATCGACACAACAGGATCCATATGCCCTGACATGCCAGATGATATGCCAGATGGATGCTCTGCAGAAGCGGATGGATTCAACCCGAAGCGAGCTTATGATGGGATCGTCGGCACTGCGCCAAACCTGATGTAGTGGAGAACCAGCTGATCAGGCGCGACTGTTGACCTTTATTGCTTTTCAAATCCTGGAGAGCGGACTACGGTTGAGCTCCGAAAGGCGGGCGTATAGACAAACAGATTAAGCGATCCTGTCTTGCAAACGCGTCGAGGTGTCCCGCCAATCCGAGATCATGCGCGCGATTTCCACGTGTAGCTGAAGGGCGCTGAAAAGGCACACTGTCTGGCAGGGCTTTGGTTTAGGGGGTCCATAGAAGGTCTAGGGGTATCATATCGAGTCCAAAAGGGATCCATAGGCAAGGGGTCCACAAGAGGTGGTGCACATGAGTCCCGCCTGTATTTTTGAAACATAAAGCTGCGCGCGGACAGGAAACATATAACACATTGTACAACCGACCGGGTCCGGGACTTTAAAATCAAGGCGAGTGTTCACCTGCACCGGAAGAAACTCCTCAAAATTGTCCAGTTGAGCCACCTGTCAGAAAGAACGGAAGGTCTTTGGCATTCTTTGGCACACCTGATCCCCTTGGTACCTTGCAGCGCCTTTTGCTGGCTGGGACTTTCTATGCTGCCATGAGAGCCCGTGCAGTGGCCTCCACAGGTTGACGCTCTTCTGCTGAGAAGCCGGACCTTATGTGTGCAGACAAGCAGCAACTCCGCTGCAACAACTCGCAAGCTCACAAGCCCGGCTTGGAATCTGACATCCGGGTTGGAATTTGAACGGGGAGGACAAAATCCTGCGGAATGTGCACCTTCATGACGGTACAGGCTCAGCATGAGTCAGCTTTCGATCCTTGATGGTCCAAGTGCAAGGCGTTGGGTAAAGTCCCTTCCGATTTGTCATTCGCTCCTGCAAGCAACACGTGTCCTTTTCATGGCCACCTGGATCCTGGCATGGATTCCGGCCTTTGGCCTTGTCGGGCGCCCTCTCTGCTTTCACAAGTGTTCCAGAAGCAGCTGCCTCTAGCACAACGGCGAGCAACCACAAGGTTTCACAAAGTATTTGCATGGTATGTGCCGAGAGGTGCTGAGGCGGAAGGAGCCGGTTGACCGTTTGGTGAGTGTTTTGGTGGATTTGCCGGGCCTTTGAGATTTGGGAAAAGAATGGGGACCATGACCTTTCGGCTCTGAGACCGTGGGGGCAAAGGCTGCCAAAGGTTTGGGGACTTGTGCGCAGTTTGCGTTTAGCTACCAAGACTTCCCAAAGCAAATCTTCCAGCGTGGTTTAACCAGCTCTTGCTATGTGAAAGAGGACCTGGCACACCACCAAAAACCAATGGGCGGAGGTTTCTTTTAAACGCTGGCGGTCCCTTTTCTCTCCGGTCCTGATGTTGGCATCATTTCTGGCTGTTGTGAATTACGGTTTGGAAGCTTACAGCATTTGAACTAGGGCAGCTTGAAGACGTACTTTCAACTAAGACGTCTCCACAGGCTCCTAAACGCTACAGCATAGAGCCTTTGGAGTTGTTGATTGGCTCGAAAATGCTGCAGATGTACAGCCTTTTTTTGGCTGCTGTTAGACTCAATCCACATTTACAGGTTGCAAATGCTACAAATACTGGCATTCACGAGCTCCAAAATACAACGTCTCCACAAGTGGGGCGGCTTTTTGTGTCGCGTTCGGACGTGTCCGAGCGTTTTGCGAACACGAAGCGCGCGATGCCACGTAAACTCTCTGACCCCTGAATCCCCAACTCTGAAAACGGGAACCCTCCGCTACGCATTCGCAAAACCCGGACCCAAACATTACTCAATGGACTGTGACGTAACACAAAGAACGACGATAACAATTTCACAAAAACCATTCGAGCTATCCACATTCTTCGGCATTGTAGACCATCAGAACTGAGCAATCATGTGCGCTTGAATCCAAGATCTTCCCAAGCTGCTCAAGGACTTTTCAAGGCGTGTCCACTCCACTCCCCAACCCATGCAACAGCAGGCCAGCAGGCCCCAGCGACTCCAGGCGGACTGGGCTGGCGAATATCATGGCGTATTTCCGCTGCTTGCCGTTTATCGCAGTTTCAACCCAGGCTCCCGGACTCCCAATGCCGAATCCTCAAAACATCCCAAGCCCACCTCCTGGAGAAAGCCCCGCTTGTCATGACTGACAAAAGTTCTGAAAAAGGCCCTCGCTTTCAGTGCTTTTCTTGTCGGACTTGGGAATGGGGGGTTCGCTCTCTCAGCAGTTATTTGCACCTGCAAAACTCTTGTGTGTCTACAGTTCTTCACACATTCGCATGAGTCCCAGCCTGTGAGTGCACGTGACAGTCCAGAATCCCTTCTACTCGCCTATTTTTTGAGTAAATCCACTCAATTCGGCTCCGTGCCTTGTTTTCGGCATCAATCCAAGCCTCATGACGTAGCTATGCAGGGAAAGTGCGCGCCCACACACACACACACACACACACACAGACACACATCTGATTCCCAAACACTGAGAAAAAACTGCTGCCGCAGTCCTTGCAGCTTGGCTTGTCGAATACCCCGGCATCATTCATAGCCTTCGTCTGAGGCATCTGTCAGATGCAACACGTACAATTCAGCTCCGGTGGCCTCCTGGAGAAGTCTCATCCTCTTTTCCGCGCGGATGCGCATCAGGACCTCGCTGACTAGCGGTGTGGTGCAGCTGCTAGCACTTGTGTTCTTGCCCACCTTGGATCCTGCTCGCACGAAACGCTCGATAACCTGCAGCCTGACCTCAGATTTTCTTGTCACCGAGGTGTGCTCGAGTGACGGGTTGCATGAGGGCCTTCTGCATGTAATCCAGTCACCCAGCGGAACTTCACCAAGCACATTTTCCGAATAAAAGCCGCCAATCATGGCCAAGCACGACAGGCATTTTGATCACTTTGGCAGATTGCTCAGACAAACCACTGGTTAAACCACTGGTTGACCGAGGCGTTGACCGAAAACGTGTCGTTTGCACATTCGTCCCATTCAGGCTTCAGCGCCTGAAAACTAGTGGGCGCAGACTGCGATGTTTTGTGACCTTAAACCACTGGGAGCAAGGCCGGCTTAAAGCTGCTCGGAACTGCAATCTTGGTGTTAGTCAAGACCTTGGCCATCATTAAAGGAATTTCCTGCCATTTCCTGCCACAATGCAATGGTTCGTCAGGCAGAGACCGACTCAACACGCTTGATGTCTTGCCCAATTCGGTACTGGAGAAGCTTCTCATGCCTGCCCATTCAAGCTCCACCGTGCATTCAACGAGGCACTGTTGCAAGAGCACCTTGCTTTGCGTGCAGCGCATATTTCGGAAACATCCGTTGAAGCTGGAGGCTCTTCTCCAGTCGCTCGCGTGCCTAAGTTGGCGGACTTGCTTGTGCATGTTCATCTCGTCCTCTCACTGGCTAAACCTTGCCATTATGCGCAGACATCTCAGAAGCTCGGAGAGCTGACTCTTTAGTTCTTTGTCTTTGTCTCGCTTGTCGACCTGGCTCAGGGTTGGGAGTGCTTGCCACTTGCTATTTCAAAAAGATTACAGAAGCTTGCTTGCGAGATCTTGCGAGTGGCCTCCCTGTATTGGAGCTCGAACCGCAGCTCAGTAGCTTGCTTGTCCTCTTCCACCTTCGATCTGCTTCTGAAAGAGTCAGGGAGTCGACGCCGCTTGAGAACGAGATGCAAAGAGCCTCCTCTTCCTCTGGCTGGTTGTTGAAGTTGTCGGCCACCAGGCGCCGTCGTTGATCTGCCGCCTGACACGGACATGCGCTTGGCACTTTGCGAGCACACACTTCAAACTTTGCAACAGCAATAACTTCAGCATGGGAATGCCATGGAATGCCTGAACACATTCACAAGAGTGGAGGAGTCCACATTGCTTGTGGCAGGCCAGGCCTGCCGCTGTTCACGGATGAAGGCGACCAAGTCCTGCACTCAGATCCAAAACTATAACCTGAAGGTGCTGAGCCGAAAGCCTTCAAAACCTATCGGGCTCAATAAGGCTGAAGGCACAGCAAACCTGGGAATCTACCTTGAAAAAAGACATGCTCTAAACAAGAACATATAGCCGCGGACCTTTTTCAGCAAGGATGAGATAGCCTTTCGGCCAAACCTTGCTTAGCGGGCAGGTGGTGCAACCTAAGTCAATTTACGTCACGAAGGGCTGGGAAGGAAGCCGAACATGGCCGGTTGTGCCGCCCTTGCAGAAACCAACATGAAACCGCTGGGCTGAGAAATGCTTCGGCAAGCACATGTTTTGCAGGCGGGGCTTTTGTGAGAGCACCATAGAAAGCCATGGCTACGGATGCTCTCGCAACAGAAGAATTAGCACCTCTTGCACTCCAAACACCTGACCCTCTATGTTCCACATTGATTGATGCAACCGATGCTCGCGAATTTCGGGCTGTCACTCATGCCAGCATATGCATTGTGTTTGTCCCTGGATTCACCGTACCTTTTGGCTGAAAACTCAAGAAGAACCACCTCGAGCAGGGTGGCCATAATGGCTCATGACCTTCTGATAGGGGTCTATCGACTTATGCCGAACGAGGTCCTTCAGTGGCAGCTTGCCGGCGGTCTGATTCAGAATGTAGTTCGTCGCTTGTTGATCCGTTCTGGTCGTAGGCACCTACAGTTGGATCTCCAAGTGGCTCGCAACGGCTGTCGTTTCTCAATGACTCAGGCTGGAGACCTTTACCCCGCTGATGTTTCTTTCCAACTCTTCTCGCTTGAAGGTCGGGAGAATGACCTTGAAAGCATGCACCACGAGCTAGGTTTCACCTTGACCTTGACATAGGAATAACACTCGCAAGAACCTCACACACACACACCAGGTTTTCAAACATGCAGTAAGAAGCACGCTTGCATGGTGCTTTTCTTCTTGCCCTGCACAACACGTTGCGCTTGATGTGTTGCTGGCATGGACAAGATGCCCAATGTTCTCAACAGTGTATGTCATGCAGAGGGTACACAATACCAGTGCAAGTTCTGGTAGTAGTAGTGGTAATAGTGGTAGTAGTAGTGGTAGTAGTAGTACTAGTAGTACTAGTAGTAGTAGTAGTAGTAGTAGTAGTAATAATAGTAGTGGTAGTAGTATAAGTAGTAGTAGTAGCAGAAGTAGTAGTAGCAGTAGTAGTCGTAGTGGTAGCAGTAGTAGCAGTCGTAGTCGTAGTCGTTGTAGTAGCAATAGTAGTGGTAGTAGTAGTAGTCGTCGTCGTAGTCATAGTAGTCGTAGTAGTAGTCGTAGAAGTCGTAGTAGTAGTCGTAGTAGTAGTCGTAGTAGTAGTCGTAGTAGTAGTAGTAGTAGTAGTAGTAGTAGTAGTAGTAGTAGTAGTAGTAGTCGTCGTCGTAGTAGTAGTAGTAGAAGAAGTAGTAGTTATTGGTATTAGTATTAGTAGTAGTAGTAGTAGTAGTAGTAGAAGAAGTAGTAGTTATTAGTATTAGTATTAGTATTAGTATTAGTATTAGTATTAGTATTAGTATTAATAATAATAATAGTAGTAGTAGTAGTAGTATATAGTAGTAGTAGTGGTGGCAGTAGTAGTGGTAGTAGTAGTCGTCGTCGTCCTACTACTACTACTACTACTGCTACTACTACTACTACTACTACTACTACTACTACTACTACTACTACTACTACTCCTCCTGCTGCGGCTGCTGCTGCTACTACTACTACTACTACTACTACTACTACTACTACTACTACTACTACTACTACTACTACTACTACTACTACTACTACTACTACTACTACTACTACTACTACTACTACTACTACTACTACTACTACTACTACTACTACTACTACTACTACTACTACTACTACTACTACTTCTACTGCTACTGCTACTGCTACTGCTACTGCCACTGCTACTGCTACTGCTACTGCTACTTGCTACTGTACTGCTACTGCGACTGCGACTGCGACTGCTACTGCTACTGCTACTGCTACTACTACTACTACTACTACTACTACTACTACTACTACTACTACTACTACTACTACTAAAACTACCACTACTACTACCACTACTACTACTACTACTACTACTACTACTACTACTACTACTACTACTACTACTACTACTACTACTACTACTACTACTACTACGACGGCGGCGGCAGCCAATTGCGGTTTGTGTCTTTTCGGCTGGTCGGTGTTTTCGGGCATTTGGCTGAGCGGGTTTACTCTCAAGTCCCAAACCCCTATAAACCCTCAATCCTAAACGGTTGTACTCAGCGAATTCTTTTTTTGGGTGGGTGACGGGTTTAGAGAGGTTAAGAGAACTGGGTTTGAATTGTTATGTTTTGGGGGCGCACGGATTTAAAGAGGTTTAGGGATCTGGGCTTGCGCTGCATCTTTTTTGGGTGGGTGATGGGTTGGAGAGGCTAAGAGATTTGGGCTTGCTCCGGGAGGGGGGATGTGCGACAAGGTCGGTTTTTTCCGTGTTGCTTCTTCTAGTGCACTTGCCTGCGCAGACCTCGGGCTTTTGCAGTTTTGTCGTTCCTGGAGCGCGCTATCGAGTCGCCTGCCAATCTCATGAATTTCCAAACACCAGGGTCCTGCCTGCCTGCTTGTGAAGCGGCGCAGGACCCGACGACTACACAAGAGCTGTGGGTAAAACCGCGTCTGGGAGAAAAACCCACAGCCTTGACACGCGTGGCGCGGCCCGCCGGCCCGCCGACCAATGCCCACACAACAGGAGCTGGTGCAAAAGAGTGCGCACTGCCCGTTGACAACCTACACAGATACACAGTCAGCCCAGTATCGCGCCAGGATCCGCGGGGCAGGGAACCCCGACCCCCCTCACCGTCTGGAAGGATGAGCCGAGACCCGGCCCAGGAGCCGCGGGGCAGCACACCCCCGCTCCGGTGCCGGCGCACTCTTCCTCACATGATCTCGTCACGAAAAAAAAGATGTTATCAGGGCCACCGGCTTCACACGCCCCATGCTCATCCGGTCGGGCGGGCAGCAAGTCTGACTTCTCCACTTCGCGGGAAAGACCAGCGCTGGCTGCAGAAGCCTTCACTGGATGCAACAGGAAACACGGAGCCGAAGTCGGAGCAGCACTCGGAAGAAGTGCGGTGCCAGGGTTCAGCTGAAGGCTTCAGCTGGCCGAGCCAGAAGCCAAGCGCCGGCAGCTAGCTCCTAAACCAAGCGGATGTGAGCGCGGGCTGCCTCACTGGTGCTGGAGGATTTCCGTCTCGGCGTCGTCCAAGGCCGCCCGAGGAAAGCTCGCGCTGCTTTAGGGGTCCAGGTTCGGCCGCAAGCACAGCAGCAGGGGTAACCGCAGCGTTGAAGAGCTGCCGGGCATATGTCAAATCTGGCACATAATTGCGGTCCAATCCCTCACAGGTCTGGGCACAGCAGGTGGCGGAACCCAAGCACGCAGCCGGCGCATGGAGCTCGGCCAGTCGAAGACCAAGCCCGCCACGGCGGATAGCGCGGCCTGCCGCCAGGCGTGTGGGGTGAGGGCCATGCCTGCAATCTGTTCAAAGCAGGCACGGACCGCTGAGTCAAAGGCCACCAAAGCTTCCAGGTGCAGTCCCGGCGGCGTGACCCGCATGGCATAAGAGATGGTGGCATAGGCCGCGCAGTGTCGCAGGAGCAGCAGGGATGTCTGTGGGTCCGCCAGGCAAGTGAGGGCCTCAAGGCAGCCTGCCGCCTTGTGCACTCGCGTGTTTAAGGTGTGTGCGCAGCAGTAAGGGACATCACCGATGGCAGCACCCAAAAGTTCGAAGGCACCATCTCGCCGAAGGAAGCCAGGTGGCAAGCCCGTAAGGTCGGGCCGAGACGAGCGCTTCGTCGGTTCCAGGACCAAGCCTGCTTCGGCCGCTACAGACACCAAAACCTCGAGGGCGTGGAGGACCTGCGCAGTGTTGCAGCCAGCACCACATCGTCGAGGAAGGCGACGCACAGGTCCAAGGGGCAGGCGTCGGCGGCGGCCGCCAAGGCGGGTTGCAATGCCAGCGCGCGAGGGGGGCAGGCATGGGCCGAAATAAACTTTCACAGTCTATGTACAGAGATCTTTCCGGCACCTGTCATTTCTCATGCCTTTTCTCGGGGGGTGGCTATGCAAGCTTGTTTTCCCGACATCAAGCAGACCGCGTGCGATACTTTGGCATCTGTGTGCAACAGCACTTTCCGCTAAAATGTCTCTGGCAGTTTTCAGTACCAGAGGAAACAGATGTGGAAACAATACATGAGAACAGAAACTTCGCAGAGAGAAACATTGAAGCACGACATGACCATTAGAGTTACCGCGTTCAACGTTAAAGGTATGAACTACATCACTGCCAGACAGGAATTTGCATACTTAATGAAAAACATGATATGGACATTATTGGGCATTGCAATGTTACAAGAAACTCATGCAAATTACACTGGAAAAGAATCACACAACGGATACATGTTCTATTTTGCAAGCAACATAGCAGATGAACACAGAAGATGCGCTACACAGAAATTTGAGGTCTTAAATGATCAACGTAAACGCAAGTAGATCGATGAAGAAGAAGCAAAAAGTAAATGCACGCAAATTATCAACACTTCGACAGAAAAGCTCGGCTCAGGTATAGTGTACAAAATATCGTCTTTCGCAAAGGAACAAGTGGACAATGCGTATAAACACTGACCCTATCAGTACTATCATATATAATGCGTACGCCCCACATGCAGCACGCGAAACAAACATTAAAGATAAATTTTATGGTGAACTTACTAACGTATTGCACAAAAGAGAAAGACATGAGGTCAACACCAGGCTATTAGAACAACTACCGCAAGAAAATCACACAATAGGACACTTCATATATAGAACGCCAATCAATAGCATTCAGGACCTATCTCGAAAACAACTTGATCGTAGACAGCGACTTTTGCACAGAAGAAAACCTTATACCATGAACGCTTGGCTTGACAAACCCATCAAACACTGGCGACACATCGAATACCTGAAACCACGAGTTTCTACCATCAAACAGGCCCCAAGCACAAGATCCCATAGTTTCACAATGTACCGTGTGCCTAAAAGACCAACAAAAAAAACACGCTACAATGACGAGATTCAGCGTCTCACGGCACAGGCCTTTTGCAACAGAACGCAACAGACCACAGATACATGCGCGATATTCACTGAGTGCTTCCGAAAAGCAGCAAGAGCATGTTTTAAGCATAATACGACAACCCAGCGTAAAGATTACATCTCAGGACACGTGGAACCTCATTTTGCAGAAACAAGATACTATCGATCAAGGAAATATTCAAGAAGTATCACGCCTTTCAAAACAGATCTAAAAAAGCTGGCAGACAAGACAAAGAGCGACAACAATTAGATGAGCCAGAGGAAGTTGACAAAACAGGATATAAATGGCACGGATTAAAGAACGCAAGAAAACTTTCCAACCACGTCGGACCAAATTCAGAAATAATGAGGGTACATTAATCAAGGAATCGGAGCGAAATATCTACAGGAAACTCAATGGGCTCCGCCGGTGGACAACTCC
Source organism: Symbiodinium natans (assembly GCA_905221605.1). Lineage (NCBI taxonomy): Eukaryota > Dinophyceae > Suessiales > Symbiodiniaceae > Symbiodinium > Symbiodinium natans. The sequence goes on from CAJNDS010002408.1 coordinate 111,990, forward strand.
CAAGATATGTCATATGAAGAGAAATATATCGGCCCGTCAAATCCAAACATGTCAAACGAAATTGTTAATTGGAAGAGTTAAACATTGTTATTTCAACGCAGAAAAACAGCAAATCACCGGGACCAGATGGATGCACAGCAAAGCTTGTCAAATGGTTGGATGAAAGAAACCGAAAATGTCGTCTCAAGATCTTCAATGAGACTTTTGAAGCAGACGAATTTCCGGAAACACTTACACTTGCTAACATCGTATCACTCTATGAGAAAGGAGAGGCAACAAACATGATGAATTACAGGCCCATCGCTCTATTGCAAGTTTGATACAAACTGCTAGCAGCACTTTTACGAAATAGGTCGGTTGCTACATACGACCCGTGGCTTCTCTGTATGGATTTAGGCCCAAGAGATCAACAGCTCAAGCTATTTTTGTTGCAAGGCGCTTGCTTGACATTGGAGAACGAACGGGAACAAATCTGACACTAGCATTACTCGGCTGGGAAAAAGCATTCAATAAAGTAGACCAGACAAACTATTGAAAGTATTACGTAGACTACGAGTCCCACATAAGAAGGACAAGTTGATTGAGCACCTCTACGAGGAACCAAGATTTAGAGTCAAAACAAACGAGCGTTCTTCCCAACACAAGCAGCAATACACCGGTATAAGACAAGGATGTCCGCTCTCATCTTATCTATTTAGAATTCCTATGAAAGCCATGTTTACAGACATTAAAGATAGACTCTTTGATCGCCAAAACAACGAGAGCCTATACAAGGTGTGAAGTACACCGAGCTACTATATGCAGATGACACACTTTTTCCGGTAACTGTACCAAACATATTAACATGCTACTACATGAAACGCACAAGGAATCAAAATATCATGACACGCAACTCCATCTTGAGAAATGTGTCAGTCTAACTATATACATATCGCAGACAGTCAGTCCAATATTAAAAACATTGATGGCACCCTGGTCCCCAGGAAAAATGTTGCAACTTACTTGGGTACGCTATTAACAAATAAATCAACAACAGGCTTGCAGAAGCAACAAGAACCTGCAATGAACTCAACCTTTTTTGGAACCGCGCAGAAAACACAATCAAATGGAAAATACAAGTCTCCCATTCGATGCAAAGAAGTAAACTATTGTATGGTCTAGGTGCTATTCAATTAACGCAGAACGAACTAAAGAGAATAGATGCTTTTCAGATGAAGGGCAGCAGAAGAATATTACACATTCCCCCTACATTTGTTGACAGATCTTACTCAAATAGTGTAGAAGTTCAAATGCTACAGACGTCTCACAATGTCCAAGTGGTAAAGTTCTCAGATAACTGGAGGCTCCAGAAGTGCAAACTGCTAGGACATACATTACGAACCAACGTAGAAGACCCACTACGGCAGGTGATATTTGAGACGAGTACTAATTGCCCAAGGGCTGAACATATGAGAGGAAACATATGCAACAGCGTTCAACCTTTTAGGAAGACATGAACCTTTTGATCCCGAGAACAGGGAACATCTCAACTATATACACGGATGCACACAAAACCAGAGAAACAATCTTTAGCGAAAGCTTAGGATCTCAGATACTGAGTCATACCCAACTTGTGTATACGCCGTCACCGAAAGCCTCCTCACCGAAAGGTCAAAAGAAGGGTTGCTCCAAAAAGAGTACGAAAGATGCAATACTCCTTAATCACAATACGGTAAACTCCTCCCCAGCAAATCGTCTTACATTCACTGGCGTTGCAAGGTTTAAAAGAAATCTCCACGCCGTACAGCTTCAAGTATGTTAGCCTAGATCGCGCTCAGCCCTTGCACCTATGCGTTCTTGCTAGCGGTGACTGTTTACTTTGCGCCGTCTGAGGGCAATGGACATGTCAGAGCCGACAGGCTGCCCCCGAATGGAGGAAGTTTATCCATGATGATCTGTCACACGGAACTTTATGATGAGCCGGGATGCATGAAGCAGTCAACCTGTGCATTAGGGCTTGTAGGCGCTGTGTGCAGAAGTGCATTCCACAGCTCTTTGCCGCTTAGTCCGGCGCTTAAGCCCGAAAGCGGCGGACATACCTATGGGTGCAGGGAGCTACCCAGGGTCACTCGCTGATTCTCTGGCAGTTGTTACGGTACGCTCCTTGTGCCGACGCAGTGTTTGCGCGAAAGTTCTTACAACAGGTTTTTCACAAACCTGGGGATATCCAACATGTTGTAAAGAACGATGTAGAGTAATCTCAAACATTCGAATGTATGTCAGTGTGTAGGAATATTGGTGCGTCATCTGTGTACGTGTAAATATGCATATACGCATGTGCATGTATGATCATGTATGTCTATATATATATATATATATACATCATGTGGATATTTACAAATTCCTGTAAAGAACATACGCACAGGCATCTATGGTTTTGTGAATTATGTATGCATATTGAACAACTGTCTGTGGACAGGAGGGGTTGAGAGGTCGGGCCTTAAGGTTGGCCCCTTCTCCAGCAAAAGGCGTCGGGAACAAGCAGACCAGTGAACCGTTTGGCGGAGCTGCAATCCAATGCCGCGGGGCTCCAGGCTGTGCGCCCGTGTCACAGAGACGCGATCAGGACAGAGTCCGGGAAGGAAACTCTTACACATAAGTGTTGCAAGAAACCGGGAAACTTGAAAATAAAGATTTTTCAATAATGTCGAAAGCAACTAACTAATTAATCTACAACACCTAGAAATACAAGAACGTGTATACATGATCATACATGTCATTGGATTCGGCGATGCGAGTTATTTGTTAGCCTCTTAAGCCTAAAGCATGGCTCAAAGTTGTCGGGCAACGGCAACGGTCAATCACCGACTTTCGCCACACAGTCAAGCCATGTCAAGCCCTTTATGCGCTCGACAGCTCACCAGCAAAATAAGTCCCTTTTCAGCAAAGGATCGCAGAGTGACAAACCAATCTTGCGCCGCAGCAAAACATAGACAAGAACGCGAACTCACAGGTCATTACTCCATCAAGCACACAGAAGGGCCCTCCGAAAACAGCAATGTCTTTGGTGTGGGCCATGGGAAAGCCACTTGTTGCCCTGCTTTGTCGTGTGTAGAGTTGGACAGCCCTGCAGCCTCAGTTCTTAATGAGGTCCTTCTTAGCATATTGGTAGCCAAACTCGAAGAACCCCATAAGCCAGAATCTGCACTCTGAACAGATATGCATCAGGAATGCACTTCGAGCATGCAAATAGAGGAACGACCGAACAACTGAAAACATCTGAGTCGCCTTGAGCTTGTCGAGAGTTTCAGCCAACGCTTCCTCGCCGGATTGATGGCGCATGATGGCGAGAATTTGTTGACGAATGTGACCATCGACACTACTGCTGGCGTCCTGCTTCTTTGTGGCCTCCATACCCTCAAGCTCCAACATTTCCGATCGCAGTACCTGCTGCTGCTGGCCAGGAAACGCACACAGCGACAGGCAACACGAAAGAAATTGATCATCGTTGAGGCCTCTAGCTTTGCCGCCTCTGGTGAGCAAGACCCAAGGATCGTGACCTGCAACCACGCCACAATGTGACATCGACATGCAAGAGCAGTGCTCCCACCATCATCGGCTGAAAATCGAACTGTGCAATCTGAAATTGAAGTTCGGCCCTGGCTGTCCTGCCGTCGGCACCGATCAACGTGTGGGAATCCAGCCTACGTACCAAGCCCCAGATGCTACTAGCTGTCCTGTGTCTCGTTGGAGTGAAGGTAATGACAACCTCCGTGCTTCCATCTGCAGGAATAACACCTCCAAATTCAGCAATGCTTGAGCGGGCTGTACAAATTCGTGTGAGAAAATTATACCACCGAAGACCCCAAACAGTCACAGGCACGTCAAAGAAGCACTGGAGACAACAGGAGACAAAGGGAGACGAAGGGAGACAAAGGGAGACGAGGAGCACAGCAACCCGGCACATGAAGGGAGACCAAGGGAGACAAAGGGAGACGAAGGGAGACAAATGGAGACAAAGGGAGACAAGGAGCCCAGGAACCCGGCAACAGTCCTCAGAATGTCGGCAATCCTCAAATGAATTTAGAACCCCAAGAACCCCAACAGTAGACTGTTTGGGGAAAAAGTATAAGTGAGAAAGTTTGAGTGAGTTTATGACGTGCGTGCACAAGACAGCAGCAGCGCAAAAAATTGTGGCTCCGTCATTATGGCCTGTCAGTGGAGATATGGAGAAGTCCGAGTGGGATTCTACCACATCAATTTCAAACCTGCTCAGTGCAAAACTGTTCGCGTGGCCATAGCATGAAGTGAGCCTGTGTCACGAAAACATGTTGCTCAATGCTCAATTGACACATCTTTGGCTACGTACCATGTAAGCTTGCGGCTCGAACTGGATCGGAATCTTGCATGACAGCGGAATCACTTTTGATCTGGACCTGAGTCTCAGTCCGAAACACGTGAAACACATCACCAACGTGAGGGACTGATGACCTCAACATACTGGAACGACTGAGTCAGCACACCGTGGAATGTCGTTTGTTGATGATATTTGCTCTTACAATGGCACTCTTCAAACCAGTTTTCCGAATTCCCATAATTCGTGGCTGAGCTCCACACGTTCCAATCGCAACCGTGCCGAAGTCTATTATCCGCGGCAGTACGATGTCGTTGGCTGACGGGTACGCATGGATGGGCCTGCAAAGGTAAAATCGGAGGTTTGCAGATCCACCCCATGAAGCCACATGTTCAGGTAACGAATCGGTAACGAACCCAGTCACGCGCTAAGCCAAGAACACGATCAGATTCTCAGACAGCTCTCCGCAAAAGATTTTGATGGTGTCGTAGTAGTACCGCCTCTCAATGAAAGTAGATGACCGCTCTGTCCATCTCGGAACCCCGCGGAAGATCAACGATGCGGTGGTATTTTGGGCACGAGATAGGCGAGATAGGAGAATCGGTTCAGTGCTACTCAACAAGCCTCAAGAAGACATAGCCTGGAACGAAACAAGTACGAATTGCTGCAGTTGAAAAGTTTAGTAAACGCATCCATGTACTATTGCGATCCCTTGCAGGCTATACCTGGGGGTCGAATGCATGCCAAAGCTGCCATTCGTGAGGCTCGAAGGAGACAGCAATGTCTTCACTCATTCCCGGCCTTGAAGAAGCGTGAATGAAGACAGCATCCAACTTCCAGATGTCATTGCAAAATATTGCAGCCCGTACATAATATATGTACGTATGCATGTACGTACACAGACACACACACACACAATCACACACTCACACTCACACTCGCATATACCCCCCCAAACCAAAGAGCCAATGTTTTGTCGAGTGTTGATAATTATGCCAGCTTGCAAGACGGGCAATCGAGCATAGAAGATTTGGTCACTCAGACACTGTTGGACAACATCTTCAAATTTCGTCTCAACTGTCTTGGAGGAACTCTGAGATTCTGAATCTTCTATCCGTGGTGCTTCACATCGAGAACCCAACCCGCCCAACTCAGTCAGACGGAAACTGAAAAAGCTTCTGGGAATCTTGACCTTCACCCCCACCCCCACCCCCCGCCCCCCAACACCCCCGCCTATCACGAGATCAAAGCCCTTGCAGCTTTATCGTTCATCAAAGATTTCCTCCGTAGAGGTCCCATCATATTGGAAACTTTCCAAGGAAACGTTCCAAGGAGATTAACTTCTAAACAGATTGGATCAAGATACATTTTAAACCGTTCAACCAGAATTCGCATAAAGGCTTTTCTATGAGCGGCCGGTAATTAGTACTTTTGAGGCAAATGTTTTCAGGACATTACCTTTTTGTCGCGAACCCGCTGTGAAGCACATCTTCATACACACTATAGCCCGTGCATGACCAATCCATTCCCGCTGGTACATAGCCTGGCGTATAGCTGCACCAAGTTCTGTTGCACGCACTTGCAAGATGCTGCACTGCAAAGTGGTTGAAAGGTCCAAGCGCTAAGAGACCCTTCTTGTCTACATTGATGCGGAACCACGGCGTGGATGGACCTGGGCATGCGATCAAGGCTGCGTTCGAATAACTGTGTGCGTGGAAGCCCTGACTTAGCCTTAGCACGCAACCGATGATGGAAACACGAAGAGATGAGGGCGATATATTCACCACTCTGAGCATCTGCGTGTGTTCCTCAGCAACATTCGACGATTTAAGCATGGCGAGGAGGTCGGGAGTGCCAACCGAAAACTTGCATCTGTTGAAAAACTCCGTGTGCACGGTTTTCCTGGACAATAGAACGTGCTCGGTTCCAAGAATGCAGCTATCTGGCTATTTGCTTATGCTGCGCATCCTGGCGTGGAAATGAACGGAATGACTCCCTGTCTTTGACATTCTTTGAGGGCTTGTGTCGCCTCTTGGATTAGCTTAAAGGCTTAAAGATTGCCTTTTTGCCCGGCTTGGATCTTGGGTTTCGGGTTCTTGGGAAGGAGCAAGTTCAAGATGTGGCCCGGCAAATGAGGGTATTTCTTTTGAAAAGACCTCTCAAAAAAACAATGCCAGGCCAGGGAAACTTGTTTTTTCAAGACGGACTGCGGAAGCAGTGTTGGGAATGAAGGCCCAGAGACAATCCCTTGTTATCCACATGGGCTTTCATACTAAATATTTTTGCTCGAAGGAGGCATGTGTTTTTTGGCAGGTTCTTTCCCTGGGTCAGTGTTTAGGGTTATAGTTAACTTGATGCTTTTGCCTGTTCAAGGTGAAGTCATGAGCACGCATTTTTAACACAAAAGGAGCTAGCTACGGTACGTACTCCACTCGTACCTCCCTTTGCCCAGCTTGCTGGTTCACACCAACAGGTCATGAGCCCAACGAAAGGCGACGGCACCGATGGGCATGCTGCATATGTGAGATCCACAAACGGCTGAAGTCCAGGACCAGAGGCCAACACCATGTTCCGTCAAGATGACCGCGAAGATGCAAACCCCGAGGTGATGGGCCATTGGGGTGAACTGGTGAAACCTTTAGTGCCCCACGTTGTATTCGAGCATGTGGCTTCCTTTACGGCCAGCTTCCCACTCTCAAGCTACAAGACAAAACGGGCTCGTTCGCTGTCACTCGGCTGACACACTTTATTTCACGATATCACACAACACGTCACGACTTAAAGCAACCTATTGTAGCGTAGGGTAGCGGCTTGTCAGTCTTTGCAGGTGTGCAATCTGGATTCTTTCAGTATGGCTTGGAACCAACAGTGAGTATGGACGACTTCCGCCTTTGGTGCCAGGACCAATCATGGCACGGTCTCTGGAAAAGGAGGAGGTTGCCAAAGCGAACCTTGCTGTCCTGGGCCCCAGCGGGGCCTCCTCCGTACTACTCGTCATGCTGATGATCTTCAACTGCCATCAACAACGATGAGTGCTACGACACGAACAGGTGGGCTTGAGCGCAACTTCTACACTGATTCTACACATGCGTGGAAGAACACTGATGTTGCAAGCTCGCACGCCCCTTTGGATAATGTCGATTTGCCACTGATGTTTCAAGTGCAAAATTCTATTGTGGGCTTTCATCATCTCTTTGTAATTGTAGTACAAGCTTCGTACGATTTAGTACTGGAATCGAATGCGATTTCATTATGCTGGACTCGACCTTGCTCCGTGCGCCGGCGAGCTATCTTTGATCAGTAGTACAAGCTTAGCGCTGAGTCAACGTTCCAGTGAGCCTTGTAATACCATGAGTAACGACTGTCGAGTTTTCGTTTGATTTCTCGAGCAAACCGCCTGAATGTGAATGTGGCTTTCTTTACTTGTTTTTCGACACGGATGGTTTCAAAACTCCTTTCATTATCCTTTCTGGCTCCGGGCTGTATGCCCAGGAGTTCCCGGTCTAGTTTCATCAAGAACCAGCAGCTCCTTCACAACGCGTAGAATACGGTAGAGGCACTATGGCTCAAGGAGCTCCTGACTCCCGACCCCCCCCCCCCCAGACGAGCGTGACCATGGGTGACTTGCATAAGTAAGTCTTCCTGGCCGACTCCATGAAGGATTTGACTGCGTTTCAAGTCCTGAAGAGTGTCGTAGTGTACTGCTGCGCGGTCCTCTCTTGTAAAAGCATGCAAGGCCGGCGCAGCAAGGAAGCTTCGACTTGGAACTTGTGTGCATGTGCAACAACAGGTGCGCAAGCTGCAAGAGTGCTGCAAGTGTGCAACGCCTGCAAACAGGAGCAAGCAAGGAGATGCTCTACATACCGGTACTGCCAAAGAACCAACTGACATGATCTGACGCGTTGACGTTTGCACAGAAAGGTTCGGCACGACCATGCCGCATTTACGCAAGACGTTCAATACTTCGTCAAGCATCCTTGTGTATCTGGAAGCCGCCGAAATGAAGCGTATGTGGCCTCTTCTGGCACAATCTTCACACAAGACTGCGACAACTGCGAAACGAGGCTCTGGACTACTGGGAGGAGGGCCGCGTCTCGACGACATCGTTTCGATGCAGCTGTTCGAAGGTCTCCTTCTCCAGCAGAGGGTGCCTGCACGTGGGGGTCCATGAGCATATGCCAGCATGGCCCGCAAAGAGGCGCCTGCCGCCAACCACAAGCTCAGTGCCATCAGGATACCTAGAGGGCGTTTTCTGTCGCAGTCACGGACACAGGGTCGTCAGCTGCAGAAGGTCCCATAAGAACGTCTTGCATCGTTTTACTCTACCAACGTTTCTTTACGGCATGGAAAGCATTGCAAGCAAGCATGTTGTGTGGCTGGTACCTGGCCCTGGCCGCAGCCTGCTTTTGCACTGCGAAACTTTCGCGAAACCTTGAAGAAAATGAAGTAAACCGACGAGGTGCGCGATTGTTAGGACACGTACGCTTAAACAAAAAATGTTTGCATCATAAACTTGAGAACTGTCTTTGTCGCCCCCTATTTTCGGTAACGTGTGAGGCCGCGTAAGCTTGGCAGTCAGAGGTGCGGGTTTTGACACTTAGGTGAGCAAGGAGGTGAGGGTTTGGGGTTTGGGCGCACGTCAGCCTCATGTTAGTTCCAACATTGTTCACAGGTTGAAAATCCATGAAGCCGACTCAGTCAAAACCAACCCAAAGCCGAATTCAATGCTTCAGGTCGAAACATCCTGAACCTGAAAGGCAGCGGCACACACGCAAGCATACGCAAGCCAGAGTGGCAACCCCATGCATCTGCACGAGCTGTTCGGCAAAACTTGTCAAATGAGGTCGTGAGTAGGTTCCACAAGTTGGCCATGCATCTGTCCCATGCCGGGCCTACTTGTGTCCAATCTTGGAACGCACTTCTTGTTGACTAACCTGTTGACCAAACGTGTTGACCAAATTCAGCGTGGTCGGCAATGGTGTTGTAAATCGCCTTGACTAATGCCGTTGCGTGGATGCCCCCACAAAAAGAATCGATTTACATACGCCGATACTACGCCGATGTGCCAAAGCGCCGGTCCGCCGCTACCAGGCCTCGCGGCGGAGGAGAAACACAACGATTCGCCGCTCCGCCCACCCATCCGCCCATCCTGACAGTCTCGGTCAGGGCCCCCACCCGTCTCTGCCTCCCGGTGGGGGCGGGCGCCCGGGAATCGGTTTGTCGGTGCAGGTGTGTCCTGTAGGCCTGGAGCAGTGTACTGATGTACCGGTGTATGGGAATCTATTGGCTCAGGCGCACAGAGGGTCGTATCTGCGTACCTTGACGCCGAAATGCCGAATATGCCGAAGCCGATACGCTGTTTCACCGACCGACAACTATCTTGAAAAGACTGTTCAATTCATGTCTGCACAATGTTGGCTGTCAAAGTACTTCTCGACACGCTGCAACCAAGGCCGAAGTTGGGCGGAATTGCCGGAATTGAAGAAGCACAAAACTGCTTTCTGACTCTACTGAAAAAACGATGAAAAAGGTCCTAAGCACGAGAGCGATTTGCATTCTATGTGGCGCTGTGTCTGGACTTGTCTTCTGAAGCCTCTGAGAGTCATGTCAGCATTCGGACTCAAACAAATGTTCCCAATGAAGGCAGAGAAGCATTCATTCTGGGTGGCGAATTGCCGAGTTTTGCAACAACGTTACAGACGGTGCTAGATTAATATATTGCCGCCGAAGATTTGCAGCTCACCCCCGGGCATTGCGACCGAATGTGCCTGTAAGGAATGCGAATCTTAGTACTTTGTGCCTCGGAAGATCTCGGAAGCTGTGGCTATTCGGCTCAGGTTTCAGTCTGCTATCAGCCATTATCGGCCTTTCGGATTGAAGATTGCGCTGAGTCTGTAGGGAGTTTTCTGCATTTTGGCAGAATTCCGAAGAACGGGTAGGCATGGGAAGGCCGACAATGCAAAGACAGGCTGAGTTGGCCAAAGGTTCGTGCTGACTGGAAGTACCATGCTTGTACATGCAGTGACGTGTGGCATGTGCAGCCAGACTGACGACACTCGTGCCAAGTGGCCCAGCAGTTACCTGCATGTTGGGCACCTGACAGCAGCATTCAGCATGCGGGCAAGAATGACAACATGTCGCAGGAATGTCCAGTCTAGTTCACATGACATGCACGCATGTGCATTCTCTGCCTTGAAGATTTATCCCCAGCTGCCGCCCGTCCTTTTTAGTGCCATGAATGACCTCGCAGGAAGGCTTTTTGCATTCAGGTCTCGCGCCGAGCATCACCAGATTTACTGAAGAGGCGAAGCCACCGCCTAAAGAATAGACTGAATACATTCAAGTATATTCAATTTGATTATCAGGTAAAACGACAAAGAGCACCACACATTGAGTTGCAACTCTGAATTCCTCAGACATGGCGTGGAGTTCACTGCACACCCCCACGAGGGACTGCGAAGAAGGCTAAGGATTGGAAAGGTTCTCTGAGGCGGCAGGGAAGAAGACAAGAAGAAAAGCAGGTAACAAAGCGTCGGTGCAGAACACAAATGTGCCAAAGTGCATGTGCCCTCCTTTCGCAACCTTGTGCGCAACACATTGCACAAGTATTGCCGTAAGCCTCAACAAAACTTTGCTATGCATTGAGTGTGCATTGAGCACCAAAGAGCCCAAACCATCAAAACAGGCACCGCCGTCCACTCTGCACACGGCTCTTCTTTGAAGCGAGTACCTCCTCGAATAGCCTGACAAGACAATACAAACTGATGCACCCACGTACTCGAATACAGCAACGACGAGTTGTGGATCCAAAGTGTCGACAAGTCATAACGAGATGTTACGAGGATCACGACCTGGCGCGCAAGATGACTTTGGACATGAAACCGTGCCAAAAGGATGCCAAAACGTTGTGGACGTTTGCAGGGCGAATGCGCAGGAACACGCCCCACCCCCGAACCCTTCGCTGAGCTAAGGATGCTAAGGGATGTTCCTTCTTGTGGAAGAGGGGGCCGAATCTGAATCCAGAGCAGCATCAGCAACAACAGCAGCAGCAGCAACAGCAGCAACAGCAACAGCAGCGGCAGCTGCTGCGTCAGCTATGCCATGCTCGGTTTACATGCAAGAACCCGCAAACACGGGAGTGTCCAGCAAACGCATCGCCTTCTCATGCTTTGAGGCCCGGGCTGCTGACAATAGCAATATATGCCCAGCTCGGATCCGAAATGCTTGACAGATGAACGGGCTTGTGACATGACAGCGGCTGTACAACAACATCTGCATGAGCTCACAGAAGCAGCAATTAGGCCGCATATTCTCCATGATCCTGTGTATGCCCACTATGTCACTACGAGAACTAAGGGCGAGACGCTCAGGTAGTGATGTCATCGTTTGACATCAGTCTTGGCTTCAAGAGTGCTTCAAGTATGTTTGACAAGTTGGGCTACCGCGCAAGTAAAAAATACTTACGGACTGCATGGGTCGACCAGGCCAATTTCACCGATTCTGGGCACTTAAAAAAGCGAATTATGCTGCATCTTGCTGAATTAATGAATCCACCGCCCCAAAGGGTCAGCGTGTGGTGAATGTCCCATGAGCTTGCCACTTGCGAAAGATTGCGCGCAACAGCTTTCAGTTCTGCTATCTGCTCTTTGCTTGTTTAAGGTCGCAAGTGCTTGCCCTCAGTCTCCCCCTGTCCGCCAGCCCGCGGCTTTCCCAAAGCTGGAGAACTTGACGGGCATCCTCCATGTGATGTTGCGTGCAGGTCCACTCTTCTGCTTAAAGTTTCCCAAAAAACTCTGCGACCCCTATGGTCTTGGCTTAGGGTTCCCCGGAACTGTTCGAAAAGTCGGGGCCTCGGAATCTTAAAAAACGGATGTGGGGTCATGTGGAGTCCTGGAGCCTTGAGCCCTGAAACTTCAAGGCCGGCCCCTCAGCACCCAAAGCCTGAAGTTTCAGATTCCCAAACTTTCCCGACCCTGGTTGCACGTAACTTCCTTTGAAGTCGTTTTACCAAACAATGAGGCAGTAGTCCACGAGCTGTTTAAAGTATGGCCTGAAGCCCGGGCCCCAATCATCTGATTTGGGGGTGCCAAACCTTTTCCGCGATGGGGGAGGGGGAGGGGGAGACCGTCGCAAGCAAAGCAGTAATTACATTAAAATTTCGGTGGTTGGTGCAGATAATGATATCGATGTAGCACACGGCAAGCTTTTGTTACACAAGCGCAAAACAGAAAACTGCAGCGGGACGCCCTGGCGAGACGCCCTGGCGAGACGCCCACGTGTCATAAAGATGACTGTGCCATACTAGAAAAACTGCAGTGTGACGCCTTGATGAGACGCCTTTTGCCTGCACGAGATGCCTTACCAATTGTATGCAACACGTTGATACCGATACCTAGGAATTGGGCGGGCATGGCATGTTTCCCTGCCCGCTAGCTGCTGGGCCAGTCGCCTTGATGTTCGTCTGCAGTTTCGATTTCATGCTGGCACACGCAGGCGAGGCTTTGTGCCTTCGGTGTTTGGGGACGTTTGGGCTGCCAAGTTTTGTGTTGGTCGGGGGAGGTCCACTTGCGGGTGCCGGCCCTTAGAGTACAGATGCCAGAAGGGCGGCTAGCCCATGCTAGTCCAGATGGCATGGTGAAGGGCATTTTGATCTGTGGGTGATATGCGCCATTCTGAGCCAGATTGCAACCCTAGGCCCTGTAGGCCCTAGGCTGAGATCATGTCTTTGTACACGAGCCTTCTGCACGGGTGAAACAATCAAGATCGACCAAGCCACTCATTATTAACATGCAGACTGAAAGCATACGAAGCAATGTGCTCGTGACGAAGGCTCTGCTCAAGCAATCCCGATGCTACTGGTAGCCAGCTGCTTCTATGATTGCCAAAGCGCCAACATGAACTGCGAAGTCGGCGCCCGTCAAGCATCCACTGAATCCACTGCCACGACACCAGCACAGGTTGAAAGCCCCAGGCTGCACATTTGCCATGACAGAAGCTGGCCAAACAAAGGTGCAGCTGTCTGCGTAGGTCCCGCAGCGTCTCGAAGGCAAAGAGAGAAGTGTCATGTCAGAGCCAGATGCGTCAGATGCATTGCAAGGCATATAAGTGTTTTGCATACTTCTGATTAGCAGCCTGTCGCCATCCTGAAGGTGCAACCCTTTCACTGGCGCAACGTTGCACTCACGTTGCTGCAAGCAAGTGAAAGTCTGTGCAGGAAAGGGGCCATGAATGTCCAGAGTACCGATGCGAAACTCCAGGTGCGGATCACTGGTCAAGTCGCAAGGGCTGGCACACCAACATATGCTGTAGTGCCCACCGAAGGCAGAGAGACTTGGCCAATGAAACTCGGATTCGTTTGGTCCTATGCGATACGGGTTGTCAGCTTCACCGCAGGCCCTGGAAAAAGTGATCATACCAGCCGTGATTGTATCGTTGTGTAGCCACGTCAGTCGGATCGCGCATGCCTCCCCGGAGCGACAAGAGTAGCTTCGGCCGAGCTCAGGGCCCCGAAGCAAAAGTAATCCGACCTGAACCACAAAGTCAGATGCATGACGGCACGAAGTGATGTCTGCAGCAATTCGACACCAGCACAACTGGTAGTATTTCCCGGATGCTCTCGCCGAGAATGTGAAGTTGAAAGATGTTCCATCAGGAGAAGGGAATGAGATCCCTTCTCCCCCAAGAGCTTCTACCGCATCGGCAAGGCCGCAGGGCTCAGTGGCTTCTGCTGCCAATAAAAGATCTCCGGTTCGAAGACCTATGCCTTCCAAACCTGAGAGCTGCAGTGGCCGACCCGCCAAGGCAGAGAAGTTTTGGCTGTATGGGCCCTCGAGCTGCAAGCTGCCGGTTCCTTGAGACACAAATTCTTGACATACAATTGCAAGTTGATGCTTGTGTTGCCGTGCATCGTGCCAGCCACCTTCAGGGACGTTCATGTAAACTAAAGGCTCGCCCGAATGATCAACTGCAGATGGTTGACCAGCAGCCCAGTTCATGTAACCCTCGCTGCGATCGGCTGCATCATCAAACGAGCCATTGAGAAGTACCGAACCATCGTCCCACATCCATCGGCCGGAGCTGTACCAACGAGCACCCAGCCACAAGCCCATACCACATGGACCGACTTGTACACCGCTTGCGCGAGCCTCAGACACAGCCGCTTGCAGGTTTGCTTGGCTCCAGGGGCTCTTGGGCATAGGCAGTGGGGCAGGGTCACAGGCAGCACGAGCTTCATCTTCATCGCCGCAACCGAGAAATTGGTAACCACGAGCAGCGAAGGCAGTTTCACCAAGCCCTCCCTTTCTTCTCTTGTGCATACACAAAGCGAAATCTCCACCACCTCGAGGCACTGGCTGCGTGCCGGTTGTGAAGTTGGCAATCTTGTACTTCACAGTGGGCGAGTCAAGTGGAGTGTGTGGCTCGACTGTGCGGACCAGGAGGCCTGCAGAGGGAAAACCAGTTCCAGCTGCTGCTTCCAGAACGGTTTCCCAGGGCCCAGAACAATTGTGCGTATCCGGGACAATAGCAATGTGATCGATCTCCAGGCCATAGCCGGCTACGTTTGGAAGAATCAAAGGATGCCCCGACACAGCCTGGAAGGCTTGCAAAGGAACGGGGCCGGCAACCTCGAGCTCCCCCAACCGGACGAAAAAGTCCTGCGGGTACAAGCAACGATGACCAGCACTGCCCATACACCAGCACAACTGGTAAACCCCAACGGGATTCAGCACAATTTCCTCACCCCAGAACACGTAATGTCCACCATGCTGTGCCGGCAATGATAAGCCTCCTCGTGGCCATTCATCCACTAGGATGCCAGGAGGAGTTACGTCAGCTTCGAACTCAGTGTATCTCGGAGGATCCGGGCAGAAGTTCAAGACATGGACGACGTCACCATCTGCTAAGCCAGAGCCCTCTAAGTCAATGATGTTGCATATCTGACCACGAAGGCAGCGCCGGTAGTGGTTGCTCATGGGCGCAACCACTGACAGTGGCCCAATCTCCGCAGCAAAATCATCAATCAAACTGCAACCGCTTGATGAGACACCGGGCCGGCACCAGCACATACGGTATGTGCCGAGGCTTGCAGTACCAGGGTGAGCGATCACATAGAAACTGCCATCGGCCGTGGCAACCGGTGACTCTGCTGTCAAACCAACAACCCCACGAATAGTCATGTTTCCGGGGGCCTGGTCCGGCTGGGGCATACCGCATACATCTAGAATCAAGATCATGTCATCTTGTTGCAATCCCACACCCTGGATGCTGTCTACAGCACAACGTTGATTGCGGGTGCATTTCCGGGGTTGTCCGGTGAAGGGGCCCTGAACTGTCATAGTGCCAATCTGAAATCCGAAGTCGTAGTTCTGTGTGCAGTCTGTGCCTGCGCCCCGCGGCGTGCAGAAACACAATGTGTACTGCCCAGCACTTGCCGTCACTCGTCCGCAGCCAAAATTCGATGAGACGCCATCAAGTTCGTCTGCAGTGATCGTGGCGCAGCTTAGATCTTCTGGGTTCTGGGACACGAAAACCACTATACCGGATGTGTGCCCACTTTGAGGAAAAGCTGCAAAGTTGCCAGCGCAGCTATCCATCACGGCCACACGATCAAAGGAATCGAGATCTCGACCCTGAATGCCGGTAACATCACAGGCTTGGCCTCGCACACATGTACGCTGCTGATTGGGTTCAGGGCCAGAAACGAAGACAGCACTGATTTCTAAAGGAACTGCCCCATCACAGCCACCCGAGCACCAACACAAGACATAGCGTCCAACGGCGGCTTCCAGGATCCTGCCCTCCACTGGATTTCCCCATTTCAGGCGTTGCCGTAAGCCAGACATGTCTCGTAAGCCAGTCGGGTCTCCAGGGTCGTCAACAGGCAGCCCATCAGCAAGAGCGCTGGGAATGCCTTCGGCGTTGACAGTACCACTTCCACAGCGAGTTGGCGACAACAATCCTACATCTTTCGAACCCACTCCAATGGCACTAGGAATGCCAGCTTCGCAGGCGCTCCCGCGATAGCAACGAGCAGCTGCTCGTCCCCACACCAACTTAAGCAGCAGGGCATCTTCCCCACCGTAGCCAACCAGCGGTGTTGCCCCAATTTCAGGAGTGAAGTCGCCAATTGCCGAGCCTGCAGCATAGATGTGACCACCAGCCGCTTCAGCCGCCATGGCCCGAAAGACTTGGTCACCCGGACTGCGCAGTTGCTTTTGCCATCCGGTATAGCTTCCGTCCGAAGCAGACAAGGTCATCATCCATGCATCTATCTGTCCCAGGTCAGTGGCGCCAGCGGGTGCATCGTTCTGTGAATCTGCCTCTGGCCAGAAAGTACCAGAAGTTCCAGAAATTAACAAGTCACTGGTGTACTCTGTGAATCCTGGCAAGAACACGATTCCGTACACATACTCATTCGAAGGTGTGCCTGGCATAGCAGTCCATACCCATTCCAAGTTCCCGGTGAATTTCATGACAAAGCCATCATAATTTCCCGGCTTCGGATCTGGAATTTCTCCACGAGGATCCCAACCAAAAAACAAATTGTCATTGCTGTAGCCTGCTACATAGATACTACCGTCGGGACCAGAAGTGGCACCTGTCGCGACATCGATGCCGCGAGACCCGATCTGCTTCCCTCTCTCAAAATTGGCATATAGACCGATGCTATAGATGGTGAGGATGACATCTTCAAATTCAGGGGATGCACTAGGAGCATAAAGGTTCGAGTCTGTGGTACCGAAAGCCAACACGCGCTCCCGACCATCCGTGGTGCTCCCTGTATAGAGGTGTAAACCGGCCAATATGTCATTGCCTTCCCCACCTACAAGGCCTGCCCACACGAAGACCAAGTCCAAGGTAAACTTCACGATCACAGAATCCAATCCGCCCTCCGGCGGGATGCCGAGCATCTGGTCTTCACGGATTGCAGCAGCGTAGAGCCCGTCTGACGCAACTACGATTCCACCGATGAAATCATTCATGAAGCTGCCGAACTGAAAAGCATTGACGTACTCCCCGTACTGGCTGAGCTTGATGATCCAACAATCTGTGCGACCACTTGCAGCCGCTGCTGTGCTGCCATCCTGCTCAGTAAACTTTGATAGGATGACAAGACGGAAGATAACATATGCATTCTTGGCACTCTGAAGATTTGTGGCTACAGGTTCGATTTAATTTATGTGCCATTATGTGCTATGACAAAACTCTGATTCCGGAAAGTCCTGAGAATACGGATCTGCAAGCATGTTGTCAGACGTGCTTCCAGCCACGAAGATCGAGTGGTCCTGCCGATTTATAGCCAGTCCTCCAAGGACTTCGTCTCCGGAGCTTCCAAGCTGCCTCGTCCACAACACGCTCCCGTTGTAGCCGACCTTGGTGACCCACGCGTCTCGTTGCCCGAAGTTCGTGAAATTCAATGGCTGGAGGGAAAGTTTGAGGAAGCGGCATGTGGCCCGCCATTGCTCGTCCCCGCTGTCGTGCCGCATCCAGCCGCAGTCCACATCAATGTAGTCAGAAATAGACCTGCCCTCGGTCCATGTCATCCCGCTGGCCTCCGCCACAGCTCTTGTCGTCGTCGGGTTGACAATGGTGGCACTTGTGGTGCCGGCAAGGATCGCATGGCCAAGACCTAACTCAGGCTCTGAAGAATCAACCAGAACATGCGTGGCTACGTCATCGCCGTCGCCTCCAAATTGCACCGCCCAGGGCGCATGAGCCGGGCGTGGACCGTTTATTGTCAGTGTGCCCGCATCTGTTGTGAAGCGGTGTGGAACTTGCGAGCTGCAGGGCTCTCCGAAGGTGAGTGTGCAGAAGCATACACGGTAGTGTCCGCCTTCTGCAGCCACGGTTTGGTTCCCCCAAGTGACGTTGGCTGTTACTCCGGTTGCATCCACGTCAGTGCCAACACTGGCCCAATGCAAACCTCGAAGAGGGGTTCCACCAAAGCAATTACCTTCTTTGACAAGTAGTTTATCGTCGGCTGTGAGGCCGGCCCCACGCAATCCATAAATAGAGCAGGGGCGGCTGGTGTCACAAGACCAAGATTGACCACCAGCTGGCCCATTGATGGCTAAGACTCCGACATCCACGCTGAAGTCGCTAGGAAGCTCACAGTTTCGTGGCGAATTGTTCAGAAGGCGACCGGCACACCAACACATACGATATTCACCACCAGGAGCTGACAACAGCGACTCCCCCCAGCGGAAGAAGGATGCATTGGGCTCTAAGTCTTGAGACATGGCCGCGCCGCCCGTGCCCTCAACTCCGGGCATAGCTGTGGAAGACTCGAAGCAACCATCTGCAATTCTCACTCGGTCCCCTATCTGTGAAATTGCTTCAACAGCCCACCGGAATACCGATACAATCAGAGGTGCGGAGTCGGATGCCACGCGACGGTGATCCGCCACAGGCCCGAGAACTACGACATTTCCAATCTCAGCACCGAAGCTGGATGCGTTAGCACCTTTCCAGCACAGCTTGTATATGCCTCCGGTGGCTCTGTTTGGGTCGGACCAAGTCACGTCTCCGACTTCATCGAACTGCGCACTGCTGCCAAAGCCCACCTCCTGAAAATCAGTTAGGTTCACAGCTGAGGGGTCAGTGTCGCAGAACTGCTGCACATTGACATCTCCGTCTGAGAAGTGATGCCCGCCAAGACTGTGCAATGTGCAGGGCAAGCCGGCAACGCAGGTTCTGACTTGGTCCCTTAGAGGGCCGACTAGACGCAAGGTGCCTGCAAGCGTATCGAAGTCCATGGAATTGTTGCAGCCAGACAACGACGGACTGCACCAGCAAAGCCGATAATCTGCACCAGATGCGGTGACAGGAGCCCCGCGCCAGTAAAATCGCCTTCCTCTGGCATCAGCAGGGTCCGAAAGGCCGAGATTGGGCATTCCTGGTATAGCTGTGGGCACATCACCGCATGACTCATTGGAATACATTACCAGAAGCATGTCACCATCGCTTAGCTGTTCTCCCAGCAATGGAATTCCAACACACTCCTCACCGGCAATGCATGTGAACAAATTGTTGGGCTGTGGTCCTATCAGGCTCAAAACCCCCGCATCCACTAGCACATTGTTGGGCCCACATCCTGATACAGCGCCTGCAATTGAGTCGTTCAGGAACTCGGTATCATTCCATGGTCGGCACCAGCACAGTCGGTACTGCCGGGGCAAATGCCCTTGCAGGGACAAGCCCCAATCGAATCCTGTCCCAAAGTCATCGGCAGCTGCGTACGGCTCTGAGGTATCACTCACACTGCAAAGCGGGAGCGGTCGGAGGAGGTCGCCTTGCTGCAAGCCCAAGCCCTGCAAGCCGGAGATTTCGCAGCTCTTGGAAACTTTGCACAGCCACGACTGACCTCCACGCGGTCCATCTACGATGAGCTGCCCCAATGTCGTAACAAACTCAGCCACGTCAGCCACATGAATTGGTGCACTGAGAGGACCTGTGCGCCGGCGCCAGCACAGCACGTACGTGCCGCCCTTTGCGTCAATACTCGCGGGCCATGTGAACTGTGACATATTTTGGCTCATGAGTCCCACTGCCACGCCCGAGTTCGGGAAACCGTCAGCACCCCGCATTTCCCGAAGCCGCGTCCAAGCAGTTCCGTCTGTGCTGTACGAAATGAGGAACTCGGTGATCCATTCATCTGCATCTGCTCGTCCTCTTATCACAACGCCCGACACTAACACCAGCTTGCCGGCATCCATCTGATACCATTCGTCCAGCCGCGCTTGCTCCGAAACCCAGGCTGTTGTTGAGTCGAGGCGGCCGCACGAGAAGCATTCCGAAGGTGACGTACTTTCGCGAGCTGACGAAAAGCTGCGAGCATCATTGCCGATGTCGACCATTGTGCTTGATGTGCAATTTGCACAGGCTTGCACGAAAAGGCCTGCCCGCAAGGAAACATTTCCATGCCACTTTGTTGGGTAAATGCGAACGTAACGAGCCAGAACTGCCGCGAAAAAGTCCACCGTCTCGAAACTCTCTGGAGGAGTCGGATTGACTTTGAAGATGCGTCCATCTCCAAGATCTTCGTCAAATGCTCCACATGCTGAATTCCTTGCAGTAATTTGGTCGCCGATTGACAAGCCAACACCTTCGACATCCAATACGGAGCAAAGCCTTCCCGAAACACAGCGAGCCGATGGATACGGTGATGGACCTGCCAACAACATGCTTCCAGCATCCACACTATTGTTGGCCATGGCAGCAAGTAAACTGACAGCCCAACATATGCGATACTGGCCAACAGAAACGTGCAGCAACGACGACCACTGCACCACAAGCCTTTCATCAGATGCAGAGAGAATCTCAGCAACACCCGCTTCGTCATCGGTTTCTGTGCAGCTGGTGCGCAGCAAAACAACTGGAGGCTCGGGTCCATATGACCTCATGCCCCTTCCGTTCAACTCAACTTCGCACGCTGCTCCTTTGACACAAACAGCCTCTCCAAGCCCATCAGAACCAAAAGTCTCAATAGTGCCAGTGTCCACCAGGAAGGCGTCAGCTGTGCAAACTCGCCAGCTGCTACACCAGCAAAGTCGATAAAGCCCAGCCGCTGGCAAAGGCTCCATTTGCCACACGACTTCAACAGCACTTCCGTTCGATGTTGCATTGTCAAGATCTTCAAGATGGCGAGCAACCCTTGAGCTTGAAAGCGGTACGGAGGAGCCACAGCTATCAGCTGCTCTCGTGACTTGCAACTGATCCTCTGCTGTGATGTAGAATCCACGTAATGTCACCTCAAACACAAGACCTGCAAAAGCGGTCGCTGTGCTTGCAATGAGCTGTGGCCCGCCAACACGGAACACACCTAAATCCCAGGACATGCCGAAGCCGAACTTGTGGCCGCTGGAGCATGGCTTCAACAAGCAAGCTGCTAACTGCACACACACTCGGAAAATGCCAGGTGAATTTATCTGGACATCTGACCAGATCCACTCTTGGGATCGATTGGCATCCGTTTCCGTATTTCCAGCTTGACCGACGGGTGCGTGAACATCGTGTTCTCCAATGCTACTGCAGTCCAGTTGATCTGGGCTCATGCGAGCTCTTGCCGCGGCCGAGACTGGAAGTCCAACACCGCCACTTGCAACCAAAGTGAAGATCACCCCTGCTTGCGCAAGTCCGTCAGGAGAAGCTGATGTTGGGCCATAGATATCAACGGTCCCCAAGTCAATCCAAGACAGCTCCCCGACCTCACGGAAAGTGCGGCATGCTTGCGACAGTGTGCCGCTGCACCAACAAATGCGGCAGCGCGGAGGCTTTCGTGCAAGCAAATCGAAACGCTCAAACGATGCCTCTGCTCCATGCTCAAGGTACGTGGCTTCCAAAAGCGAGGGCTGCACAAAAGCATCGTCTGCCGGCTCCGCGCATCCCTGCGCGGTGACTGGAACGACTTTGACAAGGTCCCCACTAGTCAAAGCCGTGCCCCAAACCTCTAGCTGCGTCTGGATACCTGCGAAGACCTCCACAGGTGCCCCAGACAGACCAGACGCATATCGCGCACCGGCAACTGTCAGCCTCGAAACCAATGTGTAAGTTTCTGAACAAGAGGTCCCTTCCAAGCTGCCAGCGCACCAGCAGACGTCATATTGTCCGCTTGCAAGGATGGTGGTGTTTGCAAACTCTTCCTCAAGACTGCCCTCAAATCCCTGAATGATATAGGGTTCTTCCAGGGAAGCTCCCTCTTCACCTGGGTAAGGCCTCTGTGCCGCATCCTTGCATGGCAATGTGCGTGTCGGGAGAACCTTGACGCGATCCTGCACACTGAGCATGAAGCCATACAAGCGCAAGGTGAATGGCACGCCGGCAACGCACTCCAGCTGCTTGAAGCTGGTAGGCCCTCTGAACATAATCGTGCCTGCATCAACGGCAAAATCAGCTGCCATACTGCAGTCCACACTGTCAGTACCATCACTTGGACACCAACAGATGCGAAATGGACCTCCGACCTGCATCGTGACGTTCCATGTAACAGATGAAACAGTGGAGGCCATGGCAGAGAGGTCTGAGCCATTCAGCTGCCAGGGATCGCTTGCTGAAGCATCCTGGACAACTTCCATCACATATTGGGTGCTTATGTTGGAGTTCTCAAAGCCGCAGGCAATGGACTCCTCAACCAATCGGATCTGATCCGTTGTAAGCAGGCCGGCGCCTACAAGTTTCACGCGGGATGAGACTCCAGCAGCAGGTGGAGGGTCCACTTCCAGCTGATGCAAGCCCCGAACAACCAAAGATCCGATTGGAATTGCGTACTCAGAAACCACCTCATTTTGATTGAGTGGGTTCCAGCACAGCGAGAATTTGCCCGGCGGCGCGGTGGCAGGAAGCATCCCAAAGGTGTATGGCCACGCCTCAGTGTTAGGCTGCTGTGTATTAGATTCCCTGCCGCCAACAAATGTCAACTGACGCAGGTCAGAATTGCATGTATCGTTGAAGGCCCTGAGGACGACCGGCACTGCAGTGCTTGCAGCGGGCACATATTCACCAATGCGGGTGCCACATATGCGAGCTGGTGCGCATAGGACCACTACGTCTAATTCTGTTGGTCCTACCAGCTCAAGGCTGCCGATGTCCACGGGATCTGCATTAGCAAACGCCTTCCAGCATACTTTCAAAGAACTCGTGACTGCCTCGGGCAAAAAAACGCCAACTTCAAAGGTTGACATGTTGCTGCTTAGTGAAGTAGGAGCAAGCAGCTGGCTGAAGCCTGGCAAGATGTCGTTGTCATCACAGCTGCTATTGCTAAGCAGAAGTCGATTCTGCTGGCTAAGCTCTGCGCCATCCACCGACAAAACGCAGGTCAACGCAAAAGTGCAGCGGAAGTGGTTCTTGAATGGCCCGGTGAACTTCAGCGTTCCGAGCAGGACTTGGTGCGAGTCCAGAGCAAGTCCGTGACCCCAGCAAATAGAATATGAGAGCGCAGCTTCAGAAGGCTTAGAGACGCTGTAAAATGCTCGGCTTGTGTTCTCCACACTCTGCGGCAAAAAGCGGGCTGCCGCACGGGCATGCTCAAGAAGAACTTCCCGGTTTCCGTACGTTACCAACGGCGCAAGCCATGTTACGTCAACTGGCTGCAGCTCAGGCCACGCCACAGGTGCCGGTGGAGGAGAAAAGCCATGCCCCCCCTTCGCCACTGCACGCAAACATCCGAGCACTCTGCCTGAGTACTGGTCCTCGGACCCTGCAGCATGGTAATGGTAAAATGGTAGGTCATCTTGGTGGCCGCCGCATCTGTCAGTGGTAAAGTTGCTACTGTTAGACAACGGTGCAAACAGCGGCACTCCATCCATCATGAATCCTAGCAATGTCTCGTGCGATGAATTGGAAAAAGCAAACGAAGAAGCCCATGTCGACACCATCTCACAAGGTTCCTCCCCACTGCGCCAGGCACCTGGAGTCGTGGCATAGTATGCAGCACCAGAGGGTGCCACGACGAGTCCGCACTCGTCGGCTTCTAGTGTTTGTTCACCCGAAATAGCAAGGCCATCGAGTGCTACTCCAACTGTTCCGTTTGGAAGGGGCAAGCTGTCCTCGTCTAGCATGAGTTCTGCCACTGCAGGCATGGAATAGCTACGCAGGAGAACCTTCGCCTGGGGATGTGAAGACTTTGCTCCCCTCGGGCATGTGGTCGCAATGATTCGGCGTACATTTCCAATGACTTGTGCATCAATGAAACTGTCAAGCCCCAGTGCTGAGCAATTCGGAGCACCGTCCATATTGAACGGTGGCAACTGCGGCCATTCGCAAGAGTGGCCTGCATGGATCACGATGGAATCCAATGACGACAACCAAAGTCCCGACACTTCAATGACACACTCTAGTCCCAATGTGCACTCAACTGTGCCAACGGCTTCTGGCGCCAACGTGGTCGTTGTACTGGTTGTCGTACTGCTGCTTGTAGAGCTTGTAACAGTTGCGCTGGAGGTGCTGCTAGTTGTGCTTGAGCTGGTGGTGCTGCTGCTGGTTGTGCTCGTTGAAGTGGTGGATGTTAAAGTCATGGTCGATGTAGAAGACCATGTTCTAGTTGTGCTTGAGCTGGTGGTACTGCTGCTGCTTGTGCTCGTTGAAGTGCTGGCAGATGATGTTGTGCTCGTGGAACTTGCGCTGGACGTGGTGGTGGCGGTGCTTGTAGTGCTTGTGCTGCTCGAAGTTGTGCTGCTCGTGGAGAAGGTGCTGGTGGTGGTGCTTGTAGTGCCGGTGCTGCTCGAAGTTGTGCTGCTCGTGGAGAAGGTGCTGGTGGTGGTGCTTGTAGTGCCGGTGCTGCTCGAAGTTGTGCTGCTCGTGGAGAAGGTGCTGGTGGTGGTACTTGTAGTGCCGGTGCTGCTCGAAGTTGTGCTGCTCGTGGAAAAGGAAGTCGAAGATGTTGAAATGCTGGTGCTGGTGCTGGATGATGTTGATGTGGTAGCGGTTACGGTGGTTGTCGTTGCAACTTGCAGTCGGCGCATTTGAGGATCCTGGCAACGCAACCCGGCACATCACTGATTGAGTTGAGGCTTCAGGGGGCTTCAAGGGTTTCGTCAGATTTGGATCATGATCTGCGCTTGTGCTTGAATGCAAAAAAGTGCAAGCAAGTCTCAGTGGAATGCCTCGGCTGCACTGCTTCTTGCAAATCTTGCAACAACCTATAAAGTGGCAAACATGGGTGCAAATTTCATTCGTAATCCTTATAAACTGCTTATAAAATATACTAGATGATAAGCCCTTACAATATTATTATCGCGGCTTCACGAATAAACTTATTGCCGCGTGTACAGATAAAAGAATGATAGTACGAAGTGTGTGAAAGAGCGAATATACTGAGCGAAAGAACACAACGAAGTACACACCAGAAAAAACTAAGATAATAATGTAAGGTAATGTCACGATACGACCATAAGATAGAAAGTTGCAGCAAATTGACCACCTATCCAAATAAAAGAAAAAGTGAAGGAAACCAAAAGCACACATAAAAACCATTAAATCTACTGGACGTCTTAATTATGAAATAGCATGACATTGAAAGACGTCTCACAAAGTAAAATAGGATGAAGATAGAAGTAAATAAGATAATGAATCCTGCATTTTTATTTGGTACAGCTTTTAACATAGCATATTGGCATAAGAAATACCATTCAAGTACTATATGTAAAGGAGTAAGTAATCCACATGCTTCTAATGCATTATCTGGATGTGAGAAAGAAGAGAAGCAGAAATGAATTTGAAGAAGATATAGATAGAGAATTAATATCTTTCCATGGAAATCTTTACTAATCATGAAAGGAAAAATGCTATTTTATTTTAAGTGGAATTACTTAAAGGATTATTAGAAGATAGAAAATGTAGATTAAAAATACGAAAAAGAAGAAAAGCACAAAGAATAAATGGAAATAGACTCTTTAATGTTGGATTGTAAATATAATGTCCTCCACAAAGCCATTCTATTAAAGATGGAAATGGGAGATAATAAATTTGTAATTACTGTAACTCCTCATAAACTCATTTGTCCTAAAGGTAAAACATAACCCATGAATGCTGTTCCCACTAAGAAGAAGTAAATAATAATTCCAGAAAACCAAATATTTGGATTATAAACATATGAAGCATAAGATATAGCTCTTCCAAGATGAAGAAATACAAAAAGAAAGACAAATGATACACCCATTAGAATGAAGATAACGTAAACACCATCCATAATATATATATATATATATTTCTCCACTTTAAAAGAAAAGACAAAAATATGCTGAATCAAAATCTGATGTATAATCTAAACCTTTTCTCTTGCAACTTCCACTTCCTCTCCCCAGCTGCAAAGTAATGTTGCACCCTCTTCACTGTTGTGCCCCCCACCCCCCTGAACAGTCGAGGCTGGATTTGTCCCTGTTTAGACACTCCCGGGGGTTTATATGATTTCAGTATGGAGGAATTTAGATAAGTTTGAAAGGGGCAGCGATGCCTGGCAATCTTTTTAAAGGCGCGCCACGTGGAATTTTCTTACGGCACCCGGACGATTTGACTTGAAACAGGGACTCCCAAACAGTCAGGGTGTCCTGAATAACCCAGCCAAATTGACTTTATAGAGGAGGCCCCCACAAAACCAGGTGCAACGTTATCGACCAATCATCGGAAATTAAAGTACAAAATCATGCAAATCCCGCTAGGCTAGATCGACACAACATTACACAATCGCCACAGATTCCCTCAATAGCCACCATGTCATCTGAGGTGCTCCATGTCTGCGGGCGTTGCGACTTCAAATCTGCCAAACTCCTGGAAGTCATCCTGCCGCGGTCGACGTGCTGCATGTTCGCCAGGCGCACTACAATATCGACAATAGTTCTACAAGTCTAAAGCACAGTGCTCAGCAGTGCTAAGCGACCGCCATCCCAGTTTCCGCTGCAAGCTGTCGACGCTCCTCTTCCCGTGGCTCCTTGGGCGTGGAAGAGCTTGGCATGTCGCATCTGTCAATCTTACAGTAATTGTGGCCTATTCATTGTCGGACTACTGGGACCCCCAGACCACCAACTGAAGCCAAGTAGCCCGGATCACTGCGAGGACTATGCCGAGCAGTGCGGCAAGAGCAATGGCCAAGTTGAAATGCTGGGGCGCAAGAGAACGCTGAGCAGTCAGCTATGGTGGAACAGGATTATGGGGGATGGCTGCCTGATGCAAACTCTCTATAACAAGTCATAACTTCGATACATGAACGATATGAACGCAAGCAGACAAACCATGCCCATGTCGCCACAGTTCCGCCGACTGCACCCTTACCCGGCAGATGCCGGCCAAACTTCAAGCAAAACCCGAGCCAACAGACCCAACACAACCCCTCCTTCCTTGGCACGGCCAAGCCGAAGCCAACAATTGAAGTTAACAATTGATAGCAAGATGCAGGAGGCAAGACCCCTCTGGCCTTCATGTGGCTAGGGAAGAGCGCAGGTGCAACAGCGCTCGGGTGGTGCGCTGCACTCTGTGTGCTCCCCTGCTTACCACTTTAGAAGTGATGCTTGCTTGGATCGCTGTGCGTTTAAAGATCATGCCTGGGAACCTCGCTGGAACCTCCGGCATGGCCATGCAAATTTTGAAGCCCTTTCTGGATCGGCAAGATGTAGCTCGCAAACGACCCAAGCTAAGATTATTCATGATGCTCTCATGTGTGATCAACAACCATTGCAAAACCCGACGCATTCTCTCTTGAACCGAAACAAGTAACCGAAAGAAATGACATTGTATGACATTGCATGATGCTCTCACACGCTTCGACCACAGCACGTTGACGAGTCTGGACTGATCATGACTGAGCCTTCACACGGGTTGACTGCCAAACGACAACCGACGACGCCCTTTTGACCCTTTGGAGTTGTGCATTATCCCGACACATCGTCGAAAACACCTGCCGTGCCGACACATGAATCGGGGCAAGCGGTCCGTGGTTGTGACCATTTGCAACCTCCATGCAGGGCTTTTCCCGAAAGCATCGCGAAGGGTTCTTCCGTGCGGAGCCCTCTGACCCAACAACACAGAGTGAAGTGCATAGAGTTAAATGCATAGAGTCGAGTGCGTAGAGTTAAGTGCATAGAGTGAAGTGCAGAGAGTCAAGTGCATAGAGTTAAGAGTTAAGTGCATAGAGTGAAGTGCAGAGAGTCACGTGCATAGGGGTTGTTGTCAAAATGCTTGTTCCCCTCGGTGCCGCCTTATGTCCTGAAGGAAAAAGAAACTGATTGAGATGGAGTAGCAAACGCGACAATTGAAGGATCCAAGCATGATTTCCTAGAAAGGGTGAGCGCCAACAATTTTTCAGGCTGCTGTCGGACGAGTCGTCACAAGAACTGGTAGTGTTACTGCTACATACTGCTACTGCTGGAGTTCTGGCGCGAACGAAGGTTTCTCCGCCGTCGCCACTTGCGGGGCTCGAGCTCCAGCAAGCATAGCACTCTCGGTTCTATGGTGTTCCTTTCTGGTCTGCTAGAGGAGGAATGGGCCATGGTCTGCGGGGGGAGGCTGCGTTGACATTTTGCCAGCGCCGCTCTAGCTAGCGCGGCACTAGCGCAAAACACTGTGCCGGCTTTTCCAAGATCTGATACGTCGACGTGATGAACCACGAAAACAAGCCAGGAGCAGCAACTGCACCAAGTATAACAAGAATATCGTAATATCGTTTCTTGCTTGTCATCGTTTTTCCTGAAAGAACCTCCATCCTGGCAACAGGGGCCCCATCAATTCATAACGAAGAGGCGCGGGGTGATTACACCACCCCGGATTTTGTCGTATATTTCGGGCGGTGCGCCTGGCTGGGCCTCCTCAATCAATCTTTGTTGGGTTCGCCTAGTGGTGACATGCGAAATTTGAAATAATGTTTGTTGATTTCGCCTAGCGCGAACCTAGCGTTTTCCTAGCGCCACACTGGGGTTTTAGGGGATCCCCCTCGGTGCCGCCTTATAGCAAATACATGCGAAACCCCCACTGTGCTTTCCTTTACGCGGGCAATAATGGTTTGGGCCTGGGCGGCCCTGCCCGCAGTTGCGAAACTTGTGGTCCGCCACGCTTGGCAGGCCGTGCCCTCCGCGGCACAGCTGCCCGCCACGTGCCGGGAAGCGGCGGTGTTCACTGCAGACACTAGTCCGTTACGAATGTAAAAGGACTAACCAAAAGAAGGACCCTCTGAACGCTCACTTCTTTTGACTCGGTGGTGAATGCGCGGATGCGGATTCGCAATACCCGGAGAGACCGAAGGTCGGCCGGCCACGACGGATTCTCCGGACAGCTGAGTTTAGAATACTTGAAACCAAACAGAAGTGATAGAGAACCATAAGGCTGACAGCAGCAGGCGACGCGGATGCGTGCCTGATATGTTTCTGGCAAGTGGTGATTGAAAGTGGAGCCATCACGGCCCAACTGGACAGATGGGACACATTGGTCCAATCTGCCCAGCCGGAGCGCAGGCCACAGCGAGTAAGGTGTGCGGCAAGGAAGACGGAAGGAGGAGGGGTGGCGGCGGTAAAGTTTTTTGCTTTGCACGTAACGGACAGCACCGAAGAGCAACCTCAACCTGCGAGCCAAGACTGCAGGCGGGCAGACTCGCAGGCGTACATGCTATGCCGTTGCGAACACCCCTGTACAAGTACATACGTTACGAATGTACTAGGACTAACCAAAAGAAGGACCCTCTGAACGCTCACTTCTTTTGACTCGGTGGTGAATGCGCGGATGCGGATTCGCAATACCCGGAGAGACCGAAGGTCGGCCGGCCACAGACAGAATGCTGGACGGATTCTCCAAAGGTTTCGGGCTTCAGCTCGACCCGACAGGGGTACAGCAGGCCAGCATTCTTCAAGCAGGAGCCAGGCAGCCAGAGAGATCCTTCTCGAGCGGGTATGCGGAAAGGCCGTCCAAGGTACCTCGGATCGTTGGGCGGGCAAAAAGCCCAGGAGGGATGGGTCACACCCACGACTGAGACTATCAGCCAGATCGTTGCGGAATCCCGGAACGTGATCGACATGGGCGGAAATGAACTGGCGGTCCTGCAGCAGGAAAAAGGAGCGGAGTAACGAACTGAGGCCTCGGGCAAGCGAAAGACCTTTCCATGAGGCCGAGTCAACAGCGGAATTGTCGCAACGGAAAGTAACGTGAAGGACAGCGTACCCGGAACTGGGCCGGCGGGATGAGGAGCTCCGTGGCAGTCGGCCTTACTGTGTGAGGGCACGCCCGGCGTGCGGCCCGGCCTGCGACAGCAGCAGCGCACGAGATGCGGTGTCAAGGTCCGAAAGGTGCATTTCGAGCGCGCGCTCATCACACACCATGGCCGCACACCTTTGCCGCAAGGGGTCGTCACGTTCGCCATCGCCCGGGGGGACGGGCGAGAAGGAGTCCCACGGCGGCACCTCGAAGCCGCGCGCGCAAGAGCGCTGCCGCAGTGCGGGCGGACACAAGCGAAGGCGGCTCGCTACCACCCTGCGCCTCAAGCCCTTGCACGAGGCGCTCCGCGACGTCCAGAGCGCGGACGCGGATGGCGAGCAGCGAGTCGAACCAAGACGCCCACCAGGCGCTCTGGGCAGCCTCAGCAGCGGAACGCAAGCCCAGGCCGCCGAAGCGCGGGGACAAATGCAGCACACGCCAGGCCGCGGGGGGGATGGGAGCGCCTTCGTCGCCACACAGGAGTCGCCCGAGGCAGCGGGTGACTGCCGCGTCATGGGCCTCGGCGAACTCGGCCGTAGAGACGGGGGGCAACATGCGTAGGAGGAAGTTGGCCCGAGTCGCAGCGCAGAAGTGTAGGAGCAGCCACGCAGCTTGCAGGTCACCCAAACCGGGGATGATACGGGTCATCGCCGCAGAGGCAGGCCTCGCTCCGTGTGCGCCCCCTCGCGCTTGCCATGCCATCCGCACCATGCCCCCCTCAGCGTCTGCGGCGTACGCCCGGGGACATGACGATGCCGTTTGGACGACGCTGCAGAACATGCTCGGCGGAACAGGCGACGCAGACGCGGCCCAGGCACGGCCCTCCCAGGCGCGCTGGGCGGCCTTGGATTGCAGTCAGCAGAGACCACGGCGCCTGCAGCTTACTGGGCCTCCTGGGCCGCCCGCCATACGCGCACGCCTGCCGTGGTGCGCGGACAGATACGTGCAACTACTTGAGTACGAGGTCGGGGACGACGCGCACTGTCTTGCAGAGGCAGCGCACGCGCGTCGCACCTTACAGGACCAAGGCTGGAGCAACTGCCCCACGTGGAGCATGCTCCTCGACGGCGCTCGCCCCGCCCCACCTGAGGCGGAAGACTGGCCGCATGGCTGGCAGTAAGCTGGACCACAGTTGCCAGGGGCCTGCGGCCGGACGCGGAGGCGGATACAGGACTTGGCGAATGGCCAGCAACTTTTACTACCGCGACCGCGTGATGCTGCCGTCGTTGACGCCGGACCGCCGAGCCCTGCTTCGCTCCCAGTCCGGCCCGCACGCTGGCGCGTGGCTGACGGCCATACCGGGCGAGCCGGCCACGACGTTGTCCCCGCCCGTCATGCCAGTGGCCATGCGCAGGCGCTTGCGCCTTCCCTGCGGCGGAAGCGTGGACGCGTATGGCGACCACGCTTTGGCGTGCCCTCGCACGGGGCTTTTTAGTGGTGGAAAAGGGCATGGGTGCGGGTAGCGCGGGAGGCTGTGGGGCCCGAAGGGCAGGTGGTGCCGCAGCAGTGGCTGGTCCACACGACGGCACCTGGCGTCCCAGCCGACGATCGGCGCCGATCTCATCGTCTACGGCGCCACCCCACGGGGTCTCGCCTTAAGTTGCGATGCCACCCTCGTTTCCCCGCTGACGCGCACCGGTCTACCACAGCCTTGCGCGGCGGAGAACGATGGGGCGGCGCTTCGGGTGGCGGAGAGACGCAAGCGGGCAGCCTACCCAGAACTCGCAAGGGGCGGCCCGCAGAGGCTGGTCGTGCTCGGGGCCGAAGTGGGAGGCCGCTGGAATGGAGGCGCATTGCGGTTCGTCAGAGGTCTGATCCGTTTGCGCGCGTGCCGGCGCCCCCCACAGTTCGGCAAGCAGCGGCAGCGGGCGGGGCGAGAAGGTGGTGGAGCGTGCTGTCGGTCGCTGTGCAAGCGGCCGTCGGCACCACTGCCCTTGGCCAGGCGCCCTGCATCTCGGCAGGCTCGGACTTCACGCCGCTGCCGCTGGACCGAATCCTGGAGCCGGGCGTAACCAGCGGCAACTAGCCGCCTGCCCGTGCGGCCTTGAGACCACGAGTCGGCGTCGGAGAAAAGATTTTTTTTTTTCCAACAGTACCACGCATCGCGGACCCTTACCGTGCACTCTCGCGATCGCGTGTTTATGCCCTCCTTGCCGCCCTGTTCGCGCGCACTTCTTCGCTCTCAGGCGGGACCGCATGCCGGTGCATGGCTCACCGCCATACCGTGCGAAGAAGCAAGCCGCATCCCGCCACAAGCGATGCAAATTGCCCTGCGGCGTCGCCTACGGCTGCCTCTACCTCTTTGCCCCGGACACTGCGGCCCCAACCCGGGATGTGGTGGCGTCGTCGACCTTTATGGCGACCATGCCCTCGCTTGCCCGAGGACAGGCTTGTTGGCCGGACGCGCTAAAGTCGTCAAGCGCGCGTGGGTCCGCGTGGCGCGAGAGGCCGTCCGCGCCGAAGGTCAGGTCGTGCCAGAGCAGTGGCTCGCCCATACGACTGCAGCAGGCGTCCCTGCCGACGACCGCCGCCGCCTTGATCTCGTCGTCTACGGGGCCACCGCCAACGGAGGAGCGCTGTGCTGCGACGCAACACTCGTGTCTCCTCTAACCAGAACGGGTCATCCACATCCATGCGCCGTGGAGGTGGACGGTGCCGTGCTGCAGGTGGCGGAGCGACGCAAGCGCCGTACGTACCCCGAACTCGCGAGGGGCGGCCCGCAGAAGCTAGTGGTCCTAGGCTCCGAGATAGGAGGCCGCTGGAGCCAAGCTGCGCAGCACTTTGTTCGCGACCTCCCGCTCTACGCGCGCCGCCTGCCGTGCGCGCTGCGGCGTCCTCCGGCTGGGCAAGACGCTGGTGGGGAGCCCTTTCCGTTGCGGTCCAGCTCGCCGTGGCGAGCACAGCCTTGGGCCGAGCGTGGCCGGCTGCGCCACTGCCTGGGCCGAGCGACGGCCCTGCACTGGACCGCGTGCTCGACCTCGCCACCAATGAAGGGCCTAGCCGCATCTAGCCGCCTGCCCCTGCGGCCCTAAACCGGAACCGCCCGCTGTGGTAGCAGTCGGAAAAGGGCGAGAAAAAAAATAAAGCAGCTAAGCAGACACGCGAATTTTGAACGCAACCCATACAGTCACGCGCAGACTCAAGTGCGTAGAGCGAAGTGCATAGAGAGTCAAGTGCATAGAGTGAAGTGCAGAGAGTCAAGTGCATAGAATTAAGTACATAGAGAGAAGTGCAGAGAGTCACGTGCATAGAGTGAAGGCCACTTAGGATACTGAAGATCACGGTCTGCTGATGCACAAGGCTTGTGTGTGGAGACGGATGGCCGTGAAGGCCCAAAGACACATGTGGCATGCGAGTTAGCCGAAGTGCTACAGCAAGCTCACGCTGGACTTTCAAGTGAACAAACAAACATGTTCACTCAGATCTTGCTGGTGTGTGAAAAGGTCGTATTGAGCCTCTTTGCAGCCATGGACATGCATCGTCGAAGACCTCCTGTATCCCCTGACATCCCTGCTCAGCCTGTGGGTACCGTCCCACAGGTTATGAGCCCAAACGGGGTTCAGGGTGGCATCTTGGATGGCGAAGTGGCTGGTCCTGCATATGGTGCTGTGGATATCGGTCTCTTGCCCAATGGTGTGTCTTGCGGGGATCAGACTGTGGCACTTGACGGAGGACGTCAGTTGGACGCGTCAAGTGGACAGCCTGATCTGGGGCAGACCATTGGTCATGAGCTGGTGCAGCTGGAACCCATGGTGGATGGCCGAGTAGCTGAGACGCCACAGAACTTTCAACAGCAACAAGAGTTGCACCTGGTGCAAGCGGATGGTGCATTTCAGGCCAGAGAAAGGGGAAGTCAGATGAGTGGTGCGGAGTGGACAACGGAACGACACGTAGTAACTCGCACTGCTGGAGGTTCTTCGCCAACGACGATGATGAGGTGGCTGACACGGATTACTGAGGTGCTGAGGACGACGACGGACGTTGCTGGTGAGTTTCAGGGTAGGGTGCTAGGTGGTTTAGGTCTGACTCCGGGGCAAGGTATGCAAGGGAGTAGAGCAACACCTGTTCAGACACCTACAAGCCAGCAGCGTTCGGGACACAGCAGCAGCCACCCGCAGCCTCAGCAACAAGGGTTGTCACCGCCCGAAGAGCTCAGAATGCCTTTGTCGTGGACAGGGGAGAGCGGTGCATCTGCAAGAGAGACTGGGCCTCTTTTTGGAGTTCAAGAGATGCAGCAGCTGTGGGACGGTGTTCGAAGAGCACCTTTACTATATGGGCCTGCACAGCAGCAAGGAGGTGATAGCACGGGGTCGTCGAAGTGATGGCATCGCAGCAGGAGGAGATTCGGTGGTTGAGGGCTCAATTGCAAAGGCAAGTTCAAGCTCCAGTTGCACATGGCCCCGAAGTTCCCCAACAGCGTGGTCAAGCTTCAGTTGCACATGGCCCTGAAGTCCCTCGACAGCATCTCCAAGCCTCAGTTGCACATGGCCCGGAAGTCCCTCAACGGCAAGTTCAAGCCTCAGTTGCACATGGCCCCGAAGTTCCCCAACAGCGTGGTCAAGCTTCAGTTGCACATGGCCCTGAAGTCCCTCGACAGCATCTCCAAGCCTCAGTTGCACATGGCCCGGAAGTCCCTCAACGGCAAGTTCAAGCCTCAGTTGCACATGGCCCCGAAGTTCCCCAACAGCGTGGTCAAGCTTCAGTTGCACATGGCCCTGAAGTCCCTCGACAGCATCTCCAAGCCTCAGTTGCACATGGCCCGGAAGTCCCTCAACGGCAAGTTCAAGCCTCAGTTGCACATGGCCCCGAAGTCCCTCAAGCAGCATGGTCAAGCCTCAGTTGCACATGGCCCCCCTCAACGGCAAGTTCCCTCAACAGCATGTTCAAGCTCCAGTTGCACATGGCCCCGAAGTCCCTCAACGGCAAGTTCAACCTTCAGTTG
Organism: Symbiodinium natans; assembly: GCA_905221605.1. Lineage (NCBI taxonomy): Eukaryota > Dinophyceae > Suessiales > Symbiodiniaceae > Symbiodinium > Symbiodinium natans. The sequence continues at coordinate 146,933 of CAJNDS010002408.1, forward strand.
CACATGGCCCGGAAGTCCCTCAACGGCAAGTTCAAGCCTCAGTTGCACAAGGCCCTGAAGTCCTCCGACAGCATGGTCAAAGTCCGTTTGTGCGTGGTCCTGAAGTATACCAACAACCTGTCCATGCCCCTGTAGTGTATGGTCCTGGTACCTTTCAGAGTCAAGCTCGAGCTCCTCACCAGGTGCCCTGGGTAGCAACATCGCAGGGCAGTGTTCCTCATGCGAGCGTTCCTGAAGATTGTGGAGGAGCGAGATCCTCAGGGCCGGGTCAGCAACCCCAGACTGAGTCTCCGAAAGGGGATGGCACATCAGCTGAAACGTTGCTTGGGGCGCTAGCAGTTGGAATGCGACAGTTGCAGGAGGCCCAGCTGAAGCAGATGGCTGGGAAGGATGTGGGCCTGGAGGCGGTCAAACCTGGCATCTCTGTGCTTCCGGTCTTGGAGGCCCCAGGCAAGGACTCGAGTCCGGTTGATATTCAAGACTGGCTGGAGGAGGTGGGAGGTATCATGGGCGACTTGAGTGATTCAAGTTCAAGCTGGTGGTCAAGGGCAAAGCGCTTGGCAGAAGAGCGATACCAGGAATGGGTGACGTCTGGCCCGATGGAGAAGTTGACGTTGGAGCCCCCTCGTTCGATGGACCTCGAGGAAGGCAAGTACGCCCGAGTCAATGTGAGGGCAGCGGGCATGGTGCTTGCCGCTCTCCCGCAGGAGGTGAAGGCCGAGATGATCGCAAGGAAGGCGACCGGTTCGACCTCGTGCTTGGTGTTTCGGCTTCTGACGATGTATCGTCCTGGAGGAGAGGCGGAGAAGACACTGTTGCTCCAGCAATTGACGAGTCCCGAGCCTTCCACGAGTGCGGAGCAGGCGGTGCAGAGCCTCAGGAGGTGGAGTCGCTGGCTGACCCGAGCGAGGGATTTGACGGTGACGGTCCCGGACCCTGTCCTTATGGTGAAAGGGCTGAACAACGTCGTGGCGAAGGTGTTGGGGGACCATCAAGATGTGTGGCTCAGGAGTTCGCTGATGAGGGCAAAGCTGGGGCTGGATGCGAACCCTACCTTGGCGTCTACGCTGGACTATCATCGGCACCTTCAAGCCGAGATGGAGTTGTTGGCGACTTCAACGGTGACTACGAAACCAAGCCCCAAGATCAAGAGCGTGGAGACCCCGAGCAACCCTGCCTCTTCGTCGACCGCTGTCAAGACAAAGGCCACAGCAAAGTCACCTTTGTGCAAGCTGTTTGCAAAGGTGGACGAGGGCTGCAAGTATGGAGCTGGTTGCCGGTTTGTGCATGAGTGGGGTGGTGTCGCCAAGAGGGATCGTTGTCATCTTTGCAGTGGAAAAGGGCACTTTTCCAAGCAGTGTCCTACGAAGGTGGAACCGAAGGCGAAGGCTTCACCGAAAGGGACGAAAGGAAAGGGAAAGGGCGCTGGAGAAGATGGTGGTGATGAAAAGGTGGCCAAGGCGGCAGTGATGGAACCAGAGCCACACCCAAGCCCTGCAACGTCCTCCCCTACGAGCCCCAAGAATGAGTCACAAGCCAAAGACGGTGAACCTCAGCAACAGGACCTTCGTGAAATGCTTGGTGAGGCTACCCAGGCAATAAGGTCACTGCTGGCGAGCGGCGCATCTTCCTCGACCTCCTCTTCGTCTACCTCAGCAGCGGTGGAAACTTTGCAGCGACAGCTTGATGAAATTCGTCTGAAGGTGATGAGACTTGAAAAAGAGCCCGCCTCTGGTGGAACCTTTGCTTTGCTGGACAGTGGGGCAACGAACATCCTTCGCGAAGCCAAGTCGTCCACCGAACTGCAAGGCGCTAAGCTGACTCAGGTGGTTCTGGCTGGGGACACGAAACGAGAGCTTCACCAGACTGAAGAAGGTACCATCATCGCCCGAGGAGTCGGACCTGAACGAGTGCAAACCATAATTCCTATGGGTGCTCTTGTGGACAGCGGCTACAAGGTGGTGTGGACAAAGGGGAAGTTAAGCGTGAGCCATCCAGAATATGGTCGCTTGAGGACGAGGGTGACTTCGGGTTGTCCAGAAGTTGCAAATGAGGAGGCGATGAAGATTGTGGAGCGCTTGGAAGGGAGAAAAAGGAAGGAGGAGCTTAGTGGCAAACTGTCTATGCTGAAGGCGAAGATTGATTCGTTGGCGGATGTGGAGGCGAGGCCATGGACGACGTGGGCAAGATGCTTCGTGGATGAGCCGAAAATGGGTCACTTGGTGCAGATGGTGATGAAGGCTCCGCTTTTCGAAGGCATGGCAGAGGCGATGGTGGAGAAGTTGGTCCCAATGGAAGGTGAGATTCCGAAGGATGAGAAGGATGGTTGGCAGCTGCTGAAGCAATTGCCTTTGTCAAGGGCGAAACGAAAGGCCTTGATGAGATCGGCATCGTGGATGGTGAGGGTGTGTCCAGCGGCGAAAGGACAAAATCCTGAAGGTGCGTTGTTGGAAGAGCTAAGGAACCAGCATGAGATCTTGGACCTGGGGGCGGAGCTGCTCAAGGATGTGGATGGGGCTGCAGTGAGAGTCTTGTTCTGGGCAGCAGCTACAGGGAGGGTGAAGTGCTGGTGGTGGAGATTCGAGGACAAGGAAGGGACAAAGAGCCAAAGGGAGGCACAGGTGGCAATGAGCTTCCTGATGTATGTCGTCTCGAAGTTCGCAACCCCCTTGTCCGAGCAGGTGGGCTATGTGGCAGAAGGTGAGAACGCTTGGAGTGATGGAGAACGAGATCTTTGGAGAAGATTTCAAAAGGTCACAGACATGGCGTTGGAACCGGTGAAGCTAGGAGCCGAAACAAAAACCCTCTTTACCAACTACGATGTGATGGTGGCCAATGACCAGGACAAGGGTCAGTTTGCAAGCAGTGCTGATTTGTGGAGAAGGGTGGTTGATGCTGTTGCCCTTCGTGCAGTGATGGGACCGAGAGTGAGGGCAATGTCAGCCAAACAACGGGCTGAGTGGAGAACTCACCTTTTACATGATCACACCCCGTTTAGGCGGGATTGTACCGTCTGTACACAGGCGGCGGCTTTGGGCCGACCTCACCGGACAAGCAAGTTCCCACAATGTGCATTGGCAGTGGACACAGCAGGACCTTTTCGGCATTTGGGCAGAGATATCAATGGTAAGTCGTACCGGTATCTTCTTGTGGGGGCTTACAGGGCCCCGAGAGTCTTCCTCCCTGCTGCTGGAAAATCACAAAAGGAGATGGAGCAGGAGAAGGAGGAAGGTCCTGAAGTACCACAAGGTGAACCAAATGTGGAGGAAGCGTTCCCGCCTGGAGATGATCCCATGGAGGTGGATAACGCTGCCAAGAGTGATGAGGATGAGCTTGTCGAGTATGAGCCGTCCCTTTCGAACCCAAGCGATGTGGAGGAGGAGATTGCGGTGAAGGCAGTGAAGGAGCAAGCTCTATCAAGCGGCGAAGCCAAGGAGGAGAAAGGGGAGAAGCCTATGTCAAGCCTGGACAAGGAGATCAGCATGATAAAGGGGGCCCTTGAATACGAGACCATCTACATCGTTCGACCTCAACACTCGAGGAAGTCCGCCGAGACCTTGAGGTCGATCCAAGAGATGAGAATGGAGGTGGTAAGTGAAGGTCTTCCGCTTCATCGTCTTCACAGTGACACAGCAAGGGAATTTTCCACAGACTCCTTGAAGACTTGGTGCGCCGAGCATGATATCGTCCACACTCGTACCTCTGGTGCAGAACCTGCAGCCAACTCGAGTGCAGAAGTCGGAGTGAAGTGGGCAAAAAAGGCGGCGAGAACATTGTTGTCTTCGGCAAAGGCGGCACCTGAGGAGTGGCCAATGGCGGTCGCTCATGCTGCAGCAAAGAGGAAACAACGACTTCTTCGGCCTGGAGATCCACACCTCCCTGCGTTCGGGCAGGAAGTATGGTTTCGTGCGAAGACCTATGTTGGGGCAAAGGAAAGCGCGGCGCTAAAGGATGAGAACAAGGATGTTCCGCCAAGGTGGAGGAGAGGTTACTATCGCGGTCCAGCAAGTGATGTACCGAATGGACATTTGGTGATGAGATCCGATGGGGGCCTACTGATTGCAAAGGGCATTCGAGCAGGACTTGTGGATCCAACAATGGTGGAGCCCGCGCTTCTCCCTGAGCTTCGTGCTGAAGTACCTGAGTTTGTCCCACCGACAAGAAGGGCAAGGAAGAAAACAACTTTGGGGGAAAGGGAGCAAGAGGAAGATGAACCTCCTCAAGGCCTATCTCCACCTGAGAGGTACGCAAAAGGGGTCCTGGATAAGAACGTTCCGGTGACGAGGGATGAGGTGGAAATGCTTTCGGCCCTATTCCCCCAACAGGATCTTCCCCGAGATGTCCTTCCCTTGCCAGACGAGGAGATGTGGTCTCCCAAGTCATGGGGCGCCGGAGCCTACATACATGGTGGGGTGGCGGGTGTGAGACGATCGACTACCTTGTTCCCGTACTCCACGAAGGTCCTCACGAAGTTCGTCAAGGAGGCTGATCCTACCCACAAGTTCAATGCGGTGGCCTTGTTCAGGAACTCTCGGGTACGTTTGCACAAGGACTCGCACAACTCCAGGGATGAACCTCGATGTTGGTCCCAGTGACATCGTCGAGGGGAGAGCTATGGGTCGAGGGCGAGCCTGAGGAGGGGATGGAGAGCTATGTGCACAAGGAGGGCGATGAGGTGATCAATGGTTTTCTCCTCCAGCCTGCCAAGGGAACGGTGAAGTTTGACTCAAGAAGAAGGCACATGGTGCTTCCATGGAAAGGAGATAGGATTGTGGTCGCTGCCTACAACATAAGAAGCGAAGAAAGGCTGAAGGAGGTGGATGTTACCCTGCTTACCTGCTGGCTTCAACATGTGCAACGAGAATCGAAGCAACGTCGATGGAGAGAGCAACGATGGGGCAGGGGCAGTGGCGCCGGAGATTTCCAAGATGATGAGGGTGTTCGAGGAAATTCCTGAGGAGGAGTTACCTAGGATGAGGAAGGCTACTCCAGAGAACATCTACACTGAGAATGTGGAGGAAATCTTGAAGGGCGTGAGTGACGATTTGAAGGTCGTCCAAACGGTTCGCCAAAGCGAGGTCGTTAATCATCTGGACTGCTGGAAGAAGTCGATGGAGAAAGAGATCCAAGCGCTGGAGCAGTCGGGAGCAATTCGTCGACTTCGTGGAAAAGAAGCAGCTGCAGTGATGAGAGGGGGGGAAAGGACGATGGTGCATGGCAAATGCGTGTACACAGTCAAACCTCCGGATCATCAAGGGCAAGGCTACAAAAGAAAAACTCGAATCGTGGCATGCGGAAATCAGGTGGAATCGTCGCACCTGGACCAGTCGGAGCTCTATTCCGCAGGTGCTACGTCAGACCTTGTCAGGATAGTCCTAGGTGAAGCAGGAGCAAAATCCTGGGATGCAGCGGTGGATGATGTGAAGTCGGCGTTTTTGTCGGCACCGATTCCCGACAGCCCTTCCGGAAAACCACGATATGCCCTCAAGCCTCCTCGTGTTCTTCAGTTGGCGGGTTTGGTGGAGGAGCAGGAAGCATGGGAGGTGGATACCGCGTTGTACGGATTCCGGCAGAGTCCAAAGTGGTGGAGCGACTTCAGGAATGCCAAGGCCAAGCATGCTGAGTTTGATGCAATTTGTGATGGGAAGACGGTTCGTGCAGAGCTGAAGGTGTGCAAGAACGGATCCGAATCTTTTCAAGATTGTCACCAAGGCGACCTCCAGTTCTACCATCACGAACCCCAAGGCGACCTCCAGTTCTACCATCACGAATCCCGAGGCGACTTCCAGTTCTACCATCACGAATCCCGAGGCGACTTCCAGTTCTACCATCACGAATCCCGAGGCGACTTCCAGTTCTACCATCACGAATCCCGAGGCGACTTCCAGTTCTACCAACACGAATCCCGAAGGTCTTCCGAAAGTCCGTGTCCTTCGTGCTTCTGGGTCCACTATGAGTCCCGAAGGCTTATGCCACTACGAGTCCGAGGAGGGGTCCACCATCTTGGGGTACGTGCTGTTCTATGTGGACGACATGCTGTGTGTGGGTGAGACTCAGACTGTTTCGGGCGTTTACGAGTGGCTAAGAAGCGAATGGGATACCAGCGGTGTGCAGTGGATCACAAAGAACAATATGGTGAGGTTTCTGGGCATGGAGTTGACAAGGGTCGACACTGGCTACGTGATGAGCCAGCAAGGGTACCTTGATGAGATCATTCGTGCTCATGAATGCGGTGGCCATGGTGTGATTCCTGCTGGAAAGGACCTGCTGGTGGTGGGGACAAACTTTCCGGATCCACAGCACTTGGACACCAAGGAGATCAAAGAAGCACAGCAAAGGTGCGGCGAGCTGTTGTGGACAGTGCAAAAGACGAGGCCTGATGCTTCCTTTGCAGTGACGATCCTGGCATCGCTAACCACTCGGGATCCAACCAGGGCCAATGTCATCGCAAAAAAAATCTTGAATTACTTCAACTCGACGAAGGAGTGTTCGATGATGACTGGTGAGATCGAGTGCCCAGGAGGGGAAAGAACCCTAACCCTTTTCACAGATGCATCATTTGCTCCGGAGGGCGAAAGATCGCATGGTGGGGCATTGGTGGTGTGGAGAGGCACTGCAATAACGTGGCGGTCGTGGAGGCAAGGAATGACAACTCTGAGTTCGGCGGAAAGCGAAGTTCTCTCAATAACTGATGGCGTGCAGCTCATGCTTGCTGTTCGGGCAACGTTGATGGACATGGGCCTTGGACCGATTCAGTGCCAAGTGATGGTCGACTCGACAGCGGCCATTGCGATTCTCCAAGGGGATGGAGGATCATGGCGAACTCGCCATTTGAAGCTGAGGTACCATTGGCTGAGGGAGTTGGTGCAACAAGACCAAGTTCGCCTCATCCATTGCCCAGGGGATTGGCAGCTGGCAGATGTCTTGACAAAGCAGGTACCTTCAGTTCGCCTACGACACATGATGCGTTTGTGGGGAATGAGGGGGGCAATGCTAGCAGACGCGGAGCCGAAGGTGAAGATGTTGCAACCAGAGCCTGAGAGGGAGGAAAGCCCTTCATGGTCGTTGGGGTCAGGTCACTCTAGTGGCTACTATGACAGGGTTGCAAAGCACCACTTCGACGCCTACTACAAGGACTGGGAGTCCTCGGAGGACGACGAGCAGCAGCCCTACGAACAGCAGCCCGACGAGCAGCAGCCCCACGAACAGCAGCCCGATGAGCAGCAGCACCAAGAACAGCAGCCAACAGTCATGACTAGCAGACATGTAGTAGCATCCTCGTATACCTTGACCTGGAGTCTTAGGTTAGGGTGTTTGGTTAGTCTTCTGTGTTGTGCCCGTGGCGGTTGGGATGATGACGACGCACCTGTGGCTCGGCGGGATCAATCCTTGGAGACAATGAAGGGCGTGGAAGTCGAGATTTCATGGGACTTGTACGTCGCTGTGATGATTGTGGGGGTGCTTGCTGTTATGGTTTGGGAGTTTGTAAAAGGCTGTGGAAGAGGAGTGAACGATTTGGTCGCTGTTAGGGCGCTGAGGGTGCCTTCAGTGGAGGCCAGACCGTTGAGACGAGATGAGCTGAGAAGATTGCAGGCGCTGCTGAAGGGTGATGCTTCAACGTTGAAGGAGCAGGAAAGGTACGAGTTGTTGGACCTAAGTGCAAGATTCCGGCAGGAAGAGGCTGCTGGTTTCGAGACAACTGCTCGTGCACGACGGACTGCATCTGCAACCGAGCCATCGAGTGCTTCGACTTCGTGGCATGTGAGTAGGGCAGAGGTCGGTGTTCAGACTGACCCATGGCAACCTGCAGCCGTGAGAATGCAGCCATCTCAAGAGCCGATCCGCATCAAGGTGATCGAGACACCGTATTGTGGGCCGTACTTTGTCTCAAGTAGCGGCTCTACAGTTCACACTGCTCAGAATTGTTGGGGGTTGAGGAACGTGCCGTCCCCTTCAATGAGGACCCTTTGCCAGGTGTGTGAGAAAAGGGCCCGTGAGCAAACGGGATGAGCAAGCTGAGCTCATAATCAGCATTTATCAAGGGGCAAGCTGGGCCTTGAATCAGCATTTATAAGGAATTCGCCTTGTTGCAGTCAGCTTTTGGACGTCGTGTACAGGATGTGAGTGATCACCTCCTAGCGGAGTGCTCAAGGAGGGGTGAAGATCACGGTCTGCTGATGCACAAGGCTTGTGTGTGGAGACGGATGGCCGTGAAGGCCCAAAGACACATGTGGCATGCGAGTTAGCCGAAGTGCTACAGCAAGCTCACGCTGGACTTTCAAGTGAACAAACAAACATGTTCACTCAGATCTTGCTGGTGTGTGAAAAGGTCGTATTGAGCCTCTTTGCAGCCATGGACATGCATCGTCGAAGACCTCCTGTATCCCCTGACATCCCTGCTCAGCCTGTGGGTACCGTCCCACAGATACTTAGGTTGCCGACCGCAACGGCGCACGCGGTGAGACGGGGCCTTGGTTTCGATGCTCCCGCTGTGGTTTCGCGCGACTTCCGTTGCGTTTCGATGCTGCCGCTGTGGTTTCGCGCGAATTCCGTTGCATTTCGATGCTCCCACTGTGGTTTCGCGCGAATTCCGGCCTCTCGTGGCCTCTTCAGGCCTCTTCTGGGGTGGCCGCTTAGGTTGCCGACCGCAACGGCGCGCGCGGTGGGACGGGGCCTTGGTTCCGACGCTCGCGCTGTGGTTTCGCGCGAATTCCGTTGCGTTTCGATGCTGCCGCTGTGGTTTCGCGCGAATTCCGTTGCATCGAAAGGTTTCGATACTCCCGCTGTGGTTTTGCGCGTCCTCGCGGACGCCCGATTGCAAGCCGAGCTAAGGCCGCAGCCCTCGCTGACCGCGTGCGCGATTATTCTTCGCATGCCCCCGCCCCCCCCACGCCCTCGACGCCGTCGCCGCGGCAGGTCATCTACCCTCCCTGCGGCTCCGCCCAGTCGTGCGCGAGGGCAGGGTGGGATCATTGCCCTGGGCAGACCTTGACCGCGTTGACCTCCAGGCCGAGCTGCGACGGCCCATCCCCACCCTGCAGGATATTCCACCCTTTCTACGTGCCGGTTTCCGTCGGGCGCTTGTGTTCGCTCTGCAGGCGATCCGCGACGCTGATGTGGGTGGGGCGGGCAACGCGGTGGTCACACCCCGCCATGCCTGGGTCTGCAGCTCGCTCTAGAAAAGCATAAGAAGCGTCTCGCTCGTGAGGGACCTGCCGGCTGCCTGGCTGCTGCAGCACCACTAGCTCTGCCACCAGCCGCGACCGCCGAGTATGCTGCCTCGCGTGACTGCGCCATTACTCGCTGCCTCACCACGCTCGTGGGCCATGTGGACGCACCAGTGACGCACCGCTGCCCAGCAATCGGAGCGAGCGGCGCGCCTGCCATTGCGCTTCGGTGGCTTGGGCTTGCGAGGGATGTGATGGTTGGAGCTTGCTTCTTGACTTGCGCACGTGTTCTTCTTTTCTGCGCTGGAGGCGCATATGGTGACTTTGGCCACCTTTGAGTTGCAACGTGGACGTGCTATCTGATGACAGCCTTTTGCGGCTCGTGGTTGCGCCGTATGAGATGGGCAACATTTGTTCATCCACACATGCTCTACGCTGCGAATATTTGCCAAATTTTGCCAAATGCAGCGAACTTTGCCAGAGGGCTTAAAAAATTTAAGGCCTGGACATGGTTGCTTTTACCACCTTGACGTGGCTGCTCCATTGTATGTACGTTGTCTTCTTGCTGGTCTGGTCAGCGTCATGTCATGTCATGTCTCTTGCCAAGTGATGCATTTTACGTGGCTCACTCTGCATATATCATTTGTTATATATGTTCCTCTTTTCTGTAGCTACAGCATTGACCGCACGACATCGCACGTGAAACGATTGCAAACATTAGACCACCCCACGGGTATCTCGCAAAATTCCGAGAGGAGTGCCCACGAAGTTGTCCCCATGCAGGGCGACGCCGGAACGCTTGGTGCTCGCGTCGCGACCAACGTCGCCCTGCAGGCCGCAGGATAATGCAGCATATGAAGTCGTGGCCAGCGCAGGTCGCAGTCGATGCGACGATCGTCACTGCGACGCGACGACGACGACGACGACGACGACGACGACGACGACGACGACGACGCCAGCTAACACAACGGACCGGGCTGGGACCGGGCAATCACGAGTGCGACAAAACGTCAACGATCGACGGTTGCAGCAGTTGCGTCGAAGGAGGCCTTACAAGTGCATGAGCATTGCAGTTAGTGCACCGTGAGCTTGTACAGCGCGATGGCAGAAACCTGCAAATCGCATCAACCAGAGCATGACATGCACGGGCGTTTACTACAAACACGATATAAAACGAAAAGCTCCAGGCCTGGCATCATGCCGGGAGTGCTTCGGAGCACGGTTGTGCTCTTGGGAGTCAATGACACGGGCACGCGCGGCTGCGACAGTATGGGGCAAAAAGCCCGCCGGGCAACATCTGACAACAACGTTTTGCGAAACAGCCGCTTAGCATGTTCCATGTTATGGCATGTTCCGACAAACGCGACGTGGCACGCGTGGCCAGGAAACGTACTTTCACGACAACAAGAAGTATAGTTCAATGAGCTACAGAAAAAACCCGACCACAAAAGCCGTACAAGCAGCATGCCTACACGTGCATGGACTGGCGGATGCAGCCTGATGCCAATGCCGTTGGCATTCCCACTCCACGTTCAACACATGGGAATTTGAAAGTGCATCGTCGATTGACACAGTGGTTTGCACTACTATGCACTACTCACACTACTGTTCGACACGAGAAACCAGCAGCACGAGTCCTCAAGCAACCGTCGAGCGGTCGGTATATAACTACCAACTGAAACAAATGTACAATTCGCAACGTTCAGCGAAGAAACATTTGATGATTTTGATGCAAGCCCATCCTGGCAATGCTGGGCATAACTTCGCGCCAAACATGCGAGGGGCGCAGCGTTGCGACAACCGCAGTGGCACATACATCATTACAAGCAGCGAACACATACCTGAAACGCAAGCAGGTGTGGAGACGCGCTGACACTGCGAGGCCGCACAGAAGTTGCCTCCGTGGCTGATTTAAACGGCCATGAATGCTTAACAGATCTTAACAGCACTTGCTGCCTTTGAGCCTGGCGTTGCACTGATTGCCCAACCAACTGAGACGAAGTGGTCAACTCGGGGGCGACAACAGAAGCTGCAACAGCTGAGGTGCCCACAGCTAGAACTAAAGGATGTGGAGGCTGGGCAGGTCAGGGACCATGATCAGATGGAGGCGACAACGGGGCACGAGGACAATTTGCAACATTTGTGTCAATGAGTTGCGTGGGCAATGTGGGCATGGGTGCACACGGGCTGTCAGACCCCGAGCCTAAAACCTGAATGTCGGAACAGGGAAAGAGACATGGAACTCGGTACCTGGTTGCCGTTGATCGACGGCAGGATTCAAGGTTACATGCGTCCAAGGGGTAGCAGCAATTGTCGGGTTGCCTGCTCGACGGAGACAGAGACAGAGACAGACAGAGAGACGAAGAGAGAGAGAGAGAGAGAGACAACTTAAATGAAGCAAAAAACTAACATAATCAGAACGAAAGAGAAACGTAGAGAAACACTGATCATCACTGACAAGACACTTACTTGACGTCAGATCTCGTGTCATACACCTCTTCTCGCTTGTTCGCCGTGTACGTGGCGCGTGCCCCTAGGCAGGCCTTTTTTGGTCTGTATAGTCGCGAAATGCATCGTCCGGAACGACCTGGCCCTCTGATCCCAGCGCTTCTTTCGCAACGGGAGACTCACGTTAGCGCATGGTGGCCGAAGCAATATCGACTGCCCCGCGACACCCATATGGGTGGCCCGCAGGTGCTCCTGTGCAAAGGCGTGGTCCGCTCACAGAAATTAACTTTAGCCGGCCCACGTGTTCCCGAGAGGCTTCTCTCATAGGGCGTTCGACAGAAAGGGGTCTCGACGAAAGAAGGCCCCTTCGACGTTTGGCATGATAGTTTTCAACAATTTTCAATCATGTCAAACGAGGCCATGACGCGTGCTGCGGCCTTGCAGCCACGCATGGCGGCTTATCAGCGAATTTGTTCGTACCAAAGCTGGAGCCATTGGCCGGACTGCCTGATGTGGCAACATCCCACAAGTTTTCCCGGGCTTTGTGGCAAGCGGCTGGCTGGCGCAAGCGCAGCACCATGCTTGATGCGGTGATATGGTCAGGACGGGCACCAGAAGAGGGTTAGGTGACCGGCTTGGCACGCTCTACATAGCCCGGATGCTCAACATCCTCGCCTCGGGTTTCCCAACTTGGTGTGCTGTCCTTGATTAGTGGTGTCGCCCCGTTGTAGATCACTCGTCCGTCGTCGAGTGCGACCCGGGTATACCCGGCCCGTGCACGGCCACATGCACTTGCCCTGTGCTTGCCTTGCCCATCCTTGCCAGAGTCATCCGCCCAGCAGGCACAAGTCATCCACAGGTCTTTTTGGAACCGATTGTCCTCGTCAGCCTTTTGCCCGGAGGTGTGCATTAAACTCAGATGAGTCTGCCAAGAACTGGCAGATACTGGCAGCAAATGGTTGCCCCGCATGTGCATAATTTAGTACTTTGGTCTGATACGGTATGATGCTCTTAGCATGTTGCCGGGAGGAATTGCTGCATCGGTGAAACTGCTTATTGCAGACTCAGCGCACATATGGCGGGTCATTGAGTGCCCAGTCGATATTCTTCTCGTACCTTGCGCGCGAAGACGAGGGGGAGCGGGAGGGTGAGTTTTGGGGAGTCATGGCAGTCTGGCAATGCTTGGCAGTACATTCCATCGCACCGGACTGAAACATCAATGCTTCTGGCTGTGTGGAGCCGACACCGAACTAACTTCCAAATCCTCCAAACAAGGCTGGGACAGGAACCCTAAAAAGCAAATGCCAACGAAGGGATGTTTGAAGTGATTTCAAGAGTGTGCTGCTCAGTCATGTAGCCGTGTTTGGTGAGTTGTTGGCTTAGGGAATCCTGCTCCAGACATGATCGTGGTACATGGGCTTAAACTAGGGGACAGATCTTCGGTGCTACAGCATGACATAGCATACTCAACCGTTCATGTGAAACGGACTCAACCTTGCGCCTCATGCTGGGTTGGTGCCCTTGACGCACTTGTGCTTCTAACGAAAACTTCAAAATGAAAACTCTCAGAATGGCCGTGATCAACTCCTAAGGTCCGAAGGGGGTTGGTGACCCAGTAGCAGCGGCGCACTCATCAATGCGAGCGCACCACGAAAAATCGGTTGCGAAGCCGCGGCCTGCTTGCATCTCAATACAACGAATCATAACACATAACTTCATCTTTCCGAGTGTGTTGCGCTGCATTGCTTCGAACTCGTCTGGCTTGTGAAAATACCTTAGTTGATTTGAGGCATCTAGAAGCCTGTTCAGAAGAACTGGGCCGACGACAGCTTAACAGATATTGATTTGAACACGCGGCAAGGGATCATGACAACCACTATCAACCACTGCTCCTGTGGAAGAAACGATAGGACGACAGGAAGGAGATGGAAAAAGGGGGTCGGGACTGGCGAGATACAAGGCGCAGAGGTAGTGTGCCCAGCGTTGGGTGCACATTCAAAATTGCGTTCGCTTGTGCCGCTGGAAGTAACTACGGTTGTACGCACGAAGCAGGGGAACGACAAAGTCCATGCCATGAATCATATTTAATCATAAATAATCATATATAAATAGCAAACCGTAATCGGGCAGCGACGCACACGCCAAAACAGAAAAGGGGGAGGCCAAAACCCAGTTTGACACGAACCGTCACGAAATCTGCAGAGTAGTCCACCGTTGGCTTCGATTTCCAGATGACCTTCATGAAACGAAATCCGAAACGGAACCATTCATGTCCATTCAGCACGTCCCCTTTCAATCCGGATTTGCTGCCTTCTGCAACAAGCATCAAAGAGCCCCGTCGAGATTGATTCTTTTGAGCTTTTGCAAGATACTGCAAGATGCCATCTAGAATGAACACGAATGAGCGCCGAGGCCGCAGTGGGAAGCTGTGGCATCGACTCGACTAAAGAAGGCGGAGCAAAGGAAAAACATGCACGGGATTGAGTTGGATGGTCAGCCGTGCCTAGGGCCGCTTACTCGGAGATCTTCAGGCCAAGTCCACAGGTCGTAAGAGTCAAGCAGGGGCTACTGCTGGGATGCTACTGCTGCTTGCCGCGCCAGCACTTCCATGGAAGAACAGTCTACAGATGTCTACAGCCCTAGTGAGGGCTGGCGCATGCTGGCGATGGAAAACAGGAAGGTCGCGCAATTCTGATGGGGCAAGAAAAACAGACACTTGTTCCATGATACTTCCATGATGCTTCACACTGAACATGGGTCTCGGATCAGCGTAACAGGGCAACGATGCAGGCAAAGGCACGCATCGCAAGCTTTGTACACAACTTCTTTGAATTTGTCGAAGGCCAAGGGTAATATGCCGAACCTGGGTTCAACAATGTTTTGCATGTTGTTGGTTGCGCTGAAGTCTACACTGAGCTCACCCGGTAGCTTCTTCTGGAGGAGCAACAACTACGGAGTCCTGCGAATCATTCGCAAAACTGCCGCACGCACCCCCCACCCCTCCACCTCAAAACCCAAGCAGTCCTTCAAGCCGCCACACAGCGTGACAATGGGAATGGTCCCATACCGCTGGGCGCACATCTGACAGATTGCTGGAGATTGGACATCACATCTTCCCAAACTGTTCACATGTTGTTTTGGACCACATCCGCCATCTGGGTTTCGGAGGTGAAAATGATTACGAGGGGTAAGCGATCCCCACCGCATGAGCTCAAATGTCGGAAAAGAGGAACCCCAAACAGGGCAGCTTCACCACAGGGGTGAGACTTGGGCAAAGGGACTAGCGGTCGCCAAGGAACCACCAATCGGTGGGTCACGGAGGCTCACCAGGTAATCAAGCGTCACGTCAAGGCCGTCACGGGTCACAGGGGGGGTTCACCAATGCGTCAGGAGGTTCATGCAGACTCGTTCGATCGTCATGGGGTGTCATGGGTGGAATCGTTGTCACGGGTGGTGGGGGGGTGAACCTCAAGGACTTCCTGGCAAACCACGGAAAAACTAATTAAACCGCAAACCTCCGTGACCCCGACCCCAGGACCAGGACATTCTGACTCATCTGACCGCTTGGCGTATCCCTTCCTGTTGTGGCAACAAGCTGCTTGACGCCGTGACTTTTCTGCTGAGCCCGCAGTGTTGTGCTTGACGATTGGCTTGACCCGCCCTGGTGACCCCACCCCGATGAAGCCCCCCCTGCCTGTATCATTCATTGTGGGGGCTACGGGGCGTACAGGCCTTGGCACGAGCTTCAGGGGTGGAGGGGTGGGGGGCACTCGTCAAAAACGGCTGCGCATGGTGCTTGGTCTCAGTTGGCTTGGACGCTGCTCACGCATTTTGACAATGAATTGCAATGCCTGCGAAGTCGGCGGCATGAGCCGGAGGCTTTTAAGTCACTGTGCTGGGTTCTTGTTTTGTTTTGGCGGGGGCGCCAAACTGTTCTGCGGCCTTCTGTTCCATGTGCCAGCTAATCAGCTGTACACACTTGAACACGCAAGTGGGTTTCGAGGCAATAGCCTTCAAAGCTGCCAAGGACTGGCGGCCCTGAGGGCCTGTGCAATGGGAGCGGCCCCAATCTTCTGCACCGCTTGTTTTGCAGTTTCGGCCCTGTATACGTACATCCGATCGTTGAAACAAACAGCTCGGTCTTTGAAGCCCTGCAAAATCAAAGTGTAGGTTGCGGGGGCCTGGCCCCTGCCGGGCACTGGAATTGTTTCGCCGTGTGTTCTTCGGGTACCGTGGACGTCCGCGGCGGATGGAAGCCATGGCTGCCCATATCCTCCATTTTCGCTTCGTTGGCATCCTGCAACGTCCACACCGAGCGTCAGGTCGCGCACGCTACTTCTGATCTCATGCGCCGCTGCAAATTTTCGCACGATTGCTTTGTAAGTTTCTATAAGAAAACAATGACGTTGTGCGACCCTGAACTTGTTTGCGAGCGACGGGTAAACTGCATCTTTCTGGCTTCAGCTTCTCTGATATCCTCAACAATGGCCAACAACGGCGAATCAGTGCACCCAACCTGCAAAGTTTGCTGAATAACTACCTGCATGCTGAATATCTCGTGCCCTAACCTGGAAAACTTTATTTCGGCCCATTTCGGGAGCGGTTCCGCAACTGCTCTCAGAGTAACCTGGCAAGTGCTGGGCGTGCAGGATTCACTTAAGACTTACACAAACCCCGCCTGAGGCAATCCACATGGCTCATACCTCCACACAGCTGGGATTGCGCTCAAGCGCGTTTGAGGTTGGCAAATCTGGCAATGTCGCGGTCGAGACAGCCGCGTCTAGCCTTGATGGCATCAAGAGGAAATCACTGCCGGCGTACCTGCATTGAACGATGGGAACGATCAAGAACAGCACGTACTCCATACATCGGCAGCGTGAGGCGAAACCCAGAGCCCCGGAGCACAGGAGGTGCTCTACGACCGGATCGAAGCTAATCCTGTCCAACGTTGTTCTGGGAATGCATCGAAAACAGGTGGCAATAAATATTTCGCGATGGCTTTTACACCTCGTCGCTTCATTATTCTCCCGCTGCACGTGGACCCTTAGAACCCTTCGAAGATGCTACACCCAAGCATGTGACATGTGTCACTCCTCGTTCCACAGACTGCTTACCCCCCCCCCCCCAACAAAGTGTGCGTTTGCATGCAACAACCGTCATCAAAAGAGAAGAGTTCTAGGGAAATGCAACCACAGGTCTGAGCAGACAGTGTCAAAGCAACTCGTCGGCGAGGAACCACTACGGCTGCTGCATCTGCCTCGGCCCTGAACTCCTCCCAAAGCCGGTCGGCTCTCGTCTGTGCCATCAGCCCTATTCAAAACTTCCTTCACAAGATTGCCCCGGGGAGGAGGGGGTGCCAAACAACACTACACACTATCTGCTTGTACTATCATTCAGCTAGCTCTTACATGCCAAAGTGACCCGGAGAATCGACCAGGATAACGACGTGACGCTTCCTCCAGGCCTGTCAAGCTGGCGATTTGGCTGCGCTCGAGTACTAGAAGCTTCTGACTCGAGCAACTGCTAAACAATTCAAGATACAGCAGGGATGGCTTGTAAAACAACACCACGGCACGTTGAACACCACACGAACGTGCACAAGTAACCTCTGACGTACACTTCGTCGCCATTGCCCATCATCAGAACCTGCTCCGATGCATGCTTTGATGGCACATTTGCAAAAATCTGTCTTAACCTGGTCTCAACCTACCTCGCCTGAATGTGGCCGGTGACGTTGTTTCCCGTGTCCTGCATCATCCAGTCGGTTGCCTGTCCGAGAGCTTCCGCAAGCTCGGTTCTCAAGCGGATAAACTTATTTCGCCTTGATCTAGTTGCAGAGCTAGCGTACTCATTGCTGTCGCTTCACCTCGAGGATGAGGTCGACCCCCTTCTGCTCGGTCAGCCGGCCGACGAAGGAGACCTTTGCAAAGATTGCAAAGCAGAAGGTGAGGTGCGTACAGAGATGTACAAAGATTTGCAGCCTCTCCGCACAAACAAGCTGCCAACTAGCACTACACTCTCGTCCGGCCGCAAGCCCACGTGATCCTGACGTAGGATATGAAAGGCATGAACAACGAAAGCAATGGATGAGAATCTGCAGCGAAAACAGGTGAACCGGTGTCGACTCTGTTGGTCCTGAAGCTGCCTCTTGCATGCAGCCTAGAGGCGAAATGAATGGCACAACGAACAGGAATGGAACTTGCTACGACGAACAATGGTCGTGCAAAACATACGGACTCGAGGACTCGAGCCTTGCCATCTACTATAGATCCCAAGTCGTACTGCATGACCAAGTGCGGATCTGACCTGGCACGGCGCCGCGCCAAGTGCAAGGTCTACTTCGAGAAGGTTAGCCAGCTGAACCGCGGATTCCACGTGACGACATCTATCCCATTCAAGATGCCACTAAGGAAAAACCTGAGCACAGTTCGCACTTTGCATACTCTTTGCATTCATGCTAACATAGAATAATGCTGACTTGGCTTCTGCCAGTTCTGGGCACCCCACTCTTTCTGCTTGACCAGCTCGTCAAGTCGAAACCCACCTGAACCCAATAATACCCAATAGGAGGTTGACATAGGTTGACTGCAAACTTTGCCTTGCAATGATTGGCGACTTGGTGAAACTTGCTGAAGTCCCTCCAAGCCGCAGTGCAAAATAGGCAAACACAGCGCCGGAGTTCAAAGCTCAGATGGGTTCAGCTGCCCACGCGGACTTCCTTCCTCCCCGCCCTCTTCCCTTCTTTTCTGTTCGTGAGCAATTACTGATCGACACTTGTTCGCAAGGCTAAACACGGACTGAGTATCTGTCTCGAGCAGCACAATGTGTTGCTACGATCCTACCACTTCCCGCCCTGTGGCAATGTTGAGCCTTACAGCTTCATCTTTGATCACCTCAATTGGACCTTCATCATCCTTGGTCCTTACACGTTCGGTCTTCCAGCACAGGATTCCTTGTTGCTCTGCTCCGAATCAAGTTTGCTCAGTTGAAAGCAGCCGCCAGGTAAACGTTACGCAAGAATATCTAAGGCATCTAATGTGATCCAGAGCATGACAGTGCATGTGCAGACCGGCCTTCAGGCGTCTTCATCTCGGACGCATAGCCTTCAAGAATGCATTGTTGCAATTTGTTGAATTTTCTATGTTATCAATCGGAACAGTTCAGCAAATTACAAGCTCCGCCTGCCTTCCGAGACGGTCAACAATCTGTCACAAGTCAGAACCGCACCCTGGCATTCGCAACTTTCATGCAGCACTGAAATGAATAATCGAAGTCACGTACTAATTACCACCCCATGTCTTGGACCGAGTGTTGAGGCTTCAGGGCCAAAGCTAAGCAGCCTTTGTCAAATTCCAAACGTTGCCATCATCACCATCGTATGACCTGCCCGATGAGGAAGTATGAGCAACGCAATAGCAACGCCATCGCGTTGCGAAAGATTGCGTCGCGCTGGCACTCTCCGAATGGACAAGCAAAATGTGAGAAAACAGCTGCAACAAGATCCCTAGACACACAAGCGGAAAACCCTGGTGAGTATGCATCACAACCCATCTTTGTGTGTGGGAACTCAGTACTCAGCACTTGGTTTTCTCAGAAGTGAGCATGCAAAACCCGACCCAGACATAACGCGCGGTGCGAGGTCCAAGGTCGCAGCATAGGCGAAGAGCGAAGCTAAGTTCCCCCAAGCGCGCGCGCAATACAGTAGGGCGGCCTTTCCCATGGTGGATATTGGTAGATCATGTGCTCGTAAGCGCCAGTGTCATTCAAACCTTGCGACTGCACATTTGCAGCTGACCAAGCGGTACTAGTATGTGTATAAAGCAGAGACAGGAGACATGCCGATCCTGCACATGGCAAGACATGCTGCCGTTGAAGGATGCGAAGGTTTTTGCGCAGCTGCCACAAACTCGCCGAAGCCCATGTTCAATGTTGGCACTTGGGCTATTGCCAAAGTCATAAATGTCCACGTTCTTCATGATAATGGGCAAGGTGCCCTGTCACACCAGAGCTTGGCGAAAGAAGTGGTAGCTGTGATGCGGCACGGATATTGGAATGACCAAACAGCAGCTCCCAGCTTTTGCCAGCTCAAGGTCATCAGGCATGGATAATTGCAGTTAATTGCAGCAGGCAACACCCTTGGGTTTGGTTCCAACTTGTTGCACGGGTAGATCCCCTGCCGGACAAGGAAGCAGCGTGAAGAGTTACTTGGTGCCAGCATACTGACTGCCACAAAGCCCAAAAGCCCAGTCGTACAAAGTTAGCAGGGCTTGACTAGCAGTGCACGCCGGAAATGGGTGAGCCAGGGAAGGCGTAAGCTCAACATGTTGATGATTGTTAATGTATCTGAAACCCCGCCACGCTAACATCTCTGGAGATCTCTCAGGGGCAGCCACGCTGCCTGGTAACCAAAGTTGTGCACAATGAAAATACAGCGAGATTGGTCGAACCTCCAGACCACGCATACGCACTCTCGTTGCTCGTCTTCGTGACTTGAATACTCCTTCTTGAAACAAACCAAATCGAGAAGTGGCTGCGCCTGTGCTCCGGTCGAAACCGATGTGTCAGATAAACCTTAATAAGGCTTTGAGAGCACGACACACGCATCAATCAATCTTGCTTACTTAGCCGCTGGGACATCAGGATGTGGCTGGAAGCAGCGCGCTTTGCCAGTCATTTGCAATGAACATTACCTTACGGGGCACCACTCACCAGCACAATTTCACTAGAAAATGCTGACACAAGGAACAGCACAGGATTTCATCGGAGCACTCGCTCACCATAAGCTGCACCGCCGGGTGCAACGCAGCACGGAGCCTCTTCACTTCGGCCGAGGTTTTCCAGGACCGGGATTTCGAGGGTGAGATTAATTAGGTTCAATACATGAAGGCAGGCCTCTAATGCTGCGAGTGTGAAGAGCGCGAAGCGAAACAAATTGTCAGCATACCTCGTGTAGTTCGTACTTTCCATCGTATGCAATGGACTTTGCTGGGAGCACTCGACGCCCTCCTGTGCGTTGTAATACAGACCTTAGCCGTGAAGCTTCGCAAGTCATCGAGCACACGCACTAACAAACAAGCTCTTTCGAATGCACCAGCTGCACAGAGACATCCACCGCATGCGCGCATGTTCTGCGATGTTCTGCAAAGATGAGCAGGGACTAGCCGCGCTAGAATGTGTTAGAACTTGTGCTAGATCTATGATACAGCTCCGTGTCATTTCTTGCCATTTGTGGGCCCGCAGCTGGCCTCCGGGCCGATGGTAGCAAGGGTGGTCGACAAAGACATAATCCACGCCTGCCACAACAACAAACAGTGACACGTAACCGTCATATGAGTCTTAAAAACGTGACATATCATGAACTGAGAGATACTCAGAGACATCAGAAGTAAGGACCACCAGCGAATGCCGGTAGCCCGGTGGTAGTCGCAGTAGCTCAACTCGCGCGCTGACAACCAGGTTCCTTACATCTCTGGGCAATCTCACCCAGTATCTTCCGCAAACTTTCACATGCGTTTCTGTGCCCCTTGTTTGGTCGGAAGACGAACTCAAAGACATGCTTGAAAAGGCTTCTTGTGGAAAGAAATGAGGTTATCGCTCTACTCCGGTATCGTACGCAGCCTTGGCTTGTACGAGCGAAGCCTCCCGTTTCGATTGTTGGTGATGCCAACGTTGATATGGTTCTGCAGGTAGCGACTCAACATAAACATTAGTCCAAGACATTCCAAGACTCTAAGATGTCAGAGTAGTTGACGGTACGAGTACTGCTGCCGGCTCCCACCTAGAGTGGCCAGCAGAGTCAAGATTTCTTGAGCGTGCGCTTTGGCAATTGCAACAGAGCATTTCTTCGCAACTGTTGAGTATTTGGCTTGAGTTTTTGGCTCTTTGATGTTTTTGATTGAGGCAGCGAGGGCGACCCGCAGCTGAATCCTATGAGCTCGTTGAATATGTTTGAAGAGCGATGCCCACGAAACTCCCGATGCCAGTTCTACAGGTGAAGTGTCGGGCGCACGTGGTCTGGTGTCTGAGCTCTGGGATTCACAGCTACAGAATCCTCACCACCGCGCGGTGAACAGTCAACCGACCAGAAGCACGCAGGGGATCGGGTGATCTAGGAAGCGACTTCGGTGTCCACACCATAGATCGGTACAGCAATTAGGATGGGCTTTCTAGTCTCAACGGCGGTTAGTATCTCAAGCTAGCGCATGAGTCTTTTAAATAGGGTCTTAATAAGGTCCGGCCCATGATTCCAGGGGAAAGCGTCCCAATCACATGTGGTCTTATGGGCGAATCTATGAGCTGGACCATTAGCACGATACGGCTGTTAGGATGGACTTTCTTGGCAGTGAGATTCATAGGTAGTCCTTTTAAATGGAGAGATACATGGTGCGGTTTCTATGTTGCGTTCTTTTCCTCCTTTCTGACAACAGAGCTCGCTGCCAGTTCAGGCGCGAGCTTGATGACTAGGTTGATGCAAAAAGTATTCGGCTGCTTCTTTCTCATGATAAGTATATGAAAACATGAAAACATATGTATACATCTGCCTGAGAGCATGGCAGACGAAAGCTAGTTCCCTCGCAAAATCCGGGAGCTCTAAGTAGAACCGAGGACTCAACAGGACAACCTACAGCTCCCAACCTAACGTGACCATATTGAAACGATGTATGCATGATTATGCATGTAACCCAGCTTCTGAGGCTGCGCGTCGCGCTTGCTAAGAAACGAAGTAGCAGGCGTCGCATGCACAAAAGAGCACATGTGCGAGAACATCCCTGAGGGGGCGGGGGGCGGCTCAAGGGGGGCGGGGGGGGGCCCCTAACTGGGAAAAATTCGCTTAGGCCGCACGAATGCAAACTCCCCCTTCCCCCGCCCCTCGACCCGATATCGGAGAGATTAAGGCCCTGGAGTAGTGTTTGTCCCAAAAGAAAATTTGTAAACAAGAACTCCCGCAAGCTCCAAAGGAGCAAGGAACTAGCTTTCGTGTGTATACATATACTCATATACATACAAATCCATAACATATAATCATATAAATATGAGAATACGAAAGCACGCATACCAATATAAAACGCATAATCATTATACATGTATATACATATATGTACATATCGACCTGTACATATTTTTAAAGAGTCCTCCAGAACCTTCTGCATAGAGCCCTGCCATGCCCGGCAAGCCCTAGCGGTTTGCTTTCTGTTGTCTCCACGTGCTTGGGTCAGCAGTCGTAGGAGACAACAGAAAGGTACTGAGACATGAAGATCGAATCGGAGTGGGAGCAGGCCACACCATGCCGCCGCCTTTACTTCCTTCGACTTCCAGCGGTTGCCATAGATGATAGTACCTCATTTCTTTAGATCACTACATGATGCTGCATGGCGGCATGGCATGCAACGGTAGCAGCTGGGAGGCACACTTCACCTCATGCTCTCCATGAAAAAGCCAAATCCTTGCCGATGGTGAGCATTCATAAGATTCGCCATTGCACTAACAGTGCTGCGCACTGTGCTGGCAAGTTCGCTATTCTTGCTGCTAAAAAATACCAAGCACCTTTTCCTACATCATGTTTGTTTGGCTCCGCAAATGCTGGCACAGGCACTGCGGACAGTAGAGTGGGGTGCATAGTGGTGCAGATTAGACTGGAGGTGTGAAGCGGAGTGGACAAAGCGAAGAGAACTCTGGGGTGAAGACTGGAGTGGAGTGGAGCGGAGTACGGCACAGTGGTGGAGTAGTGTGGGAAGGCCTTGGGATGGCGAATAGAGTGGGGATTGGTGTAGACCAGAGTAGTGGAGAAGAGATGAGTAGAGTCAAGTCGGGAGTGGAGTCGCGGAGATTGGAGTGAGACAGAGAGTGGAGTGGAGATTGGAGTGAAGTGGAGAGTTGAGTCCAGCGCAAACTGGGCAGGAGGTCCTACCCTACCCTAGACCTCCCTCAAAGTGAGGACCACAAGAGGTCCCTCCTGTAGAAGGCCACTTGCACATGGAGGGCCGGAAAGGATCAAAGGAGCCCAAACACCAAGAAGGTGAAATGATGAGTGTAGCGTGATGTGGACAAAAGTAGCGCAGCGTGAGTGTAGACTGAGTGTAGTGAGTGTGGCGCAGAGTGGACTGGGAAGTGCAGGCAAAGGAGTCGAAACAGGTGCTTCACAGAAGGGCAGGCTGCCTACGTCTGTGTCTGCTGTGTCCAGGACCACTAAGCAATGCTGTTCATCGGCTCCGTGTTTTCAGGCTCGGGCTTTTTCGACGCAATGTAGTTGCAGTTTGCAAAATTGTCGTACCTGGCAATGGAAATGACAGCGTTCCAGCTATACTCACTTCTGAGCTACTGCTACAGTGGAGACATGGATGCCCGCTGCGTGGATGCACCCCCCTCTGCAAGATGCCCCCAAAAAACGTGAGCTGCAGTTGATTGGTAAAACTATGTAAAACTCTGGCGGTTCTCTCATAAAGCTGCCACGTTTTTCGTCCGCCCTCCCCCTGCAGGATTTTTTTGCTGCACGGTTGTGAAAAAAAACATCAAACACATATGCTAAGCTTGAACTCTAAACGAGGTCCCATCACTCCGAAAGACAGCCTGCAAGTGTGATTGGGGGATCTGGCAGGATGTATGGGAGTTATTCCGGCCCTTGCGGGAGGCTTGCCTGGACCTTGTGCGAACTTGCGCGTGCACGGTCCCATGCAAAACATTTTCAGTTTGTGCGACCCTAGATTCCCTAGGTCAAGGGTAGCCAACGGAGGCAGCTGAATCACTTGCAATGACACAAGTGCGAGTCACCTCCGATCTGTACATATCCGTACACGGACCTTGGGAGGCGCTGCTCGGACCTTGAGTACGTGGGGTTCTCGCACGCTTTAGCATCCTATGGTTGAGCACCTCATAAAAACCCAAGACGAGGGTTTTTGAACGGAGGAGAACCAAAACATCATAGGATGCGCCAGATGCACGAGAGAAGGGCACATTGGGCTGATTGCCATGGTGCGCCGACCCCTTCCAGCCAGCTCTAGCGCCTAAGCGGTCTCATCGGAGGCTCATCTTCAGGCACGGCTGGCCATGGCTGCAATATGCAACTCGAAAATGCGGTGGTTACGCTGGTTGCTGGGGTCCAGGCTAGCGAGGCTGTGACCAGGGCAAGACCACCCGACTTCGACCTTGGCAGCAATTCTCATTCTTGAGCTGTGCTACAGAGAAGACACCCGCAGAAGTTTGTGAGTTTCATCTGAGACGTTTGCCAGGGGCTGATTTCACTGGTAACGATAACGGCAGGAACATCCAAGCGACTGGAGATATACCTTCTGCACAAGGTGTGCACCATCTGTCAAGGAAAACCAAAGAAACAGAGCACAAACTTGAAGGCAGCCCGCTTTGGCTCTGAAGCCAGCTGCTGCTCAGCATCAGCTACCAGATCCTCCTGATTGAGAGGTTCGATGATAGTAACTAGCCGGTCGGAAACAGTCATAGCAACAGTCATTTTCATGAGATGTCACTGATGTCATGAGCCAAAGGCCCCCACCATATCGACATTTCGAAACACGCTAAGGGATCCCTGTCGGCTCAGTTGATCCTGAGAACTCCGTCGCTGTCTCAGTTTCTTTAGTCCGGTTGACAACTGCATGCATGGTGCAAGAGTTCATTGGTCTCAGGTTGGGGCCAGTTTCTTTGAACCAGGCCCGCGGAACGGGCTGTCTGGATCCTCCAGACTCGCTTCCTTGCGCAACATCCGCGAGCAGTCACAAGATCTAGCCACTGCAGTATGAGGTGTCCTCAGCATTCGCATCGTCTGCCATTGCTGATTCAAAACAGTCCTGATTTCAGAGCACTTGTAAGTCAGCCAGCCGTGCACATGACGAAGAGTTCCAAACATCGCAGTCCTCAACTGCTGAGCAGTCGGGCCAAGAGGGTAAACTTCCTAATCTACTGGAAACGCTGCAAATGAGTCCGATTGATCCAAATATGAACAGCGTCAACGGGTAAGCATTTTCGTTGATGCCATCGATCAGTTGCAAGGGCAGCGGCTGGTTATAATTCCTGCAACTCAAGCGTCTGTATCACCTCCATGAAACAATGAGTGCCTAGGCAGCTGGGTCCAGAAAGTCGGTTGAAGAATCTGGGTGAGTGAACTTGTATCTTTCACATGCTACCTTCTCGTCAGGCAGAGCAATGCAGTGCTGCGCTTGTAAGAAGCCTCCAGAAGGAGGACACGAGGGCAACATCTCACTTTGTTACGTGCTGCGTCTCACGCTGCCATACGCTGCCTATTGCGCAAGGCAACAAGGCACAAGCATTATCTTGTCTCCAGCTCATGTTGAGCAAAGTGCACCGGTCTGCAGCCTAACCTCGGACCGCAGCCTTCACCAGCGAAACTTCTTCGAAGTTCGACCAGGATGTCTCATTAACCATGTTCAAAAAGCCGCTGAATCAAGCCTCTCGGGATATCGAGAGGGCGCAGCAGGAACTGAGAAACTTGAGAAGCATCAACATTTTGGTCGTTGTGACAGTGGCCTCCAGGTAACGGCCCCGGCGGGACATCAGATGGCGGAAAACCTCTCGGGATCAATTTTGGATCTGGAGAATCCGCCGAGGCCTCGGGCCGAAGGTGTATAGGTTGTCAGAACAGGCACCCCCCTCCAAATCCTCCGTCCAGGCGCAAAGCCACTTTTCGGCCCCCTTTTTTTGCTTCAAATGGGTACCCCCCCTAGGAGAGGAGGGTCCGCAAGCGGATGTCTCGCCAGGACCAGAGGCAGTTGCAGCCCACCCCAGCAGGGCGCCCCCCAGTTTTTCGCTTTTCAGACACACCACCCTCCCCCCCCCCGCCCCCCCCCCCCCCCCCCCCCCCACCCCCCCCCCCTTCCCCCGCCCCCCCATTACCCCCCCCCCCCCCCCCTACCCCCACCCCACACCCACCCCCCACTTAACCCCCCCCCCCCTTACCCCCCCCCCCTACCCCCCTACCCCCCCCCAAACCCCCCTTTTTTTCAAATGTTGTTGGCCAAGGCACGTTGAAGAAAGGCCACCCCCCCGCCCCCCCTACCCCCAAACCCTCCCACCCCCCACCCCACCCCCCACCCCCCCCCCCAACCCGGCCTGACAAAAACGTTGCGCCCGAAGCACCAAAGCCTTGCATGACCCTCCCCCCCCCCCCCCCCCCCCCCCCGCCTGGCGACCCTACGATCAATCCAAGCCGAACCGTCTCAACCCTCACCCTTGCGCCTTGAACCTTGAAACCCTAAACCCCAACAGCGTGAATCTTGAGCCCTAAGCCCTCAATCCTAAACTAACCCTCAACCCTAAACCCCAAACCATAAACCATAAACCCGGAACCCTAAACCCTCAACCCAACCCTTATTGCTTGGGGTCCAGTCACCATGCTCACGCGGATGCGCTGGGCCGGGCCGAGGCGGGTCGCGTAGCGTTAAAATTAAGCAGATTAGGCTGCAGTCTGTGACCTACTAGTGACCGTGCTGAGCGGCCTCTGCCGCAAGAGCTTCTTCGTGGTTCTTGTCCGGATGCCACTTGAGGATGAGGTTCTGCGCAAGCTCCGAAAACACATTCGCATTCTTCACCCTATTACACCGTGATTACTGCACATGCTCCGTGGTCGACATATGGTAGACGTGACTCCGAGGACTGGCACTAGGCACACGGCAAGGCCTTGGCATTCAATAATTTCAAGACATTCCGTAAAACATGCCTTGAACGTCCGCCGGCGAGTTTCCAAGTCCTTCAAGCCCAGATTTTGACAAATCTTTGTGTTTGGTACCGCGTTGATCTCAGGCCTTGCTCTGCGTCTGATCAAGCTCTTTATCGACCTTTGCGATGAGATCAGCAGCCTCGTCAATGCAGCTCGGTCAATCTCGGTCATCACAACATGACCAACAATACGACTCCGCCAGAGCCTCTGGTGCAGCAGCAGAATTTGCTGCCACCTGTTGCGCAATGCTAAGCCTCTAGGTTTGGTGCGATCGAGTTTTGGACACACGCTGGTGGAATTCGATGGAGCACCCGTGGATTGGTTCGCTGCTCGTCTCCTTAGTGAAATCATTCTGAAGAAAGGCAACGCTATCAGACTCGTGCACCGTCTGGGTCACATCGGATTTGCAGTCACAACGGTCTACCAGGTGCGCGTGGACAGCAAATTGGCTTCTTCTTTCATCGTCGGAACTCAAGAGTTGCGGGTGACAAGGCAAATCAAGGCAGCACAGTGTCAGGTTGTCTCAGAAGCACCGCCTTCAGTGCATGGTGCGCGGCAGAGGAACCGCAAGTTGCCAGGTGATGGCAAATTGATGGTAGATGATGGTAGACAACTGCAGCGATGCAGCTTGTTCTTGCCGTTCGTTGGTGAGAAAGCCATGGAGGGGAAGGCGCTGCACCCGCCCAAACGCCGAACAAGATTTACCCCCAACAGCAATCATGCATGGATCA
Organism: Symbiodinium natans; assembly: GCA_905221605.1. Lineage (NCBI taxonomy): Eukaryota > Dinophyceae > Suessiales > Symbiodiniaceae > Symbiodinium > Symbiodinium natans. The sequence continues at coordinate 174,961 of CAJNDS010002408.1, forward strand.
GGGTCTAAAGTACGTGCGAACATCCAAAGATCCGCCCCCTTCCCCCCAGCCTGCTCTCGGATTGAATTCTAGGGTTCTAGGCTGAATATTTATTGAGCTTTAAACTGGTTGTGGGCTTGTGGGTTGAAGAGGATTTGGGCTTGTAATCCCGTGGGCTTGAAGGCATTGCTGGGCTTCTGGACTTAGGGTTGCATGTTTCACAACACCACGAAACGGGCGGTAGTTTAAAACCCTGGTTCTGGTTCACCATCTTGCTTTTGGACTGTCATCTTCCCACGCACGATATACGTTGCCTTAACGTAGGATCGAGGACGGCTAGAAGCAGACCGGACAAAAGCCAAATCTGGCACAAAAAAACACGTGCCGGAACGTCCCGCGTTCCAACTACCAGCAACGAGTTTGACCATCGAGTTCATGCATCCTTCTCTCCTTACCTCGTTCCTCACCGCTCTTTCCTGCATGTCCCTGATTGCCTCGTTCATTTGTGCCGATGCCTTTGGTGGATTTCGTGCTATCGCAACCTGTGCCCATGACGAATTTTTTGAGACACAACGCCACCGCACATTTAGATTTGGGGAAGCAGGAAGTCTTCTTCATCAAAGCGCTTTTGCGCTTTCGGCTGCGCGCCTCGAGAAAACACAGGAACCGTGCGCCGAAGAGGGTTAAAGAGATAGCGTGTGGCGTGTCACAGAGAAGGCTTATGAACATTTAGGCTACTCAGTACCTGACGACCCTTTGCCTCCATGCTACGAGTATGAGCGGACTCTCTCACTGTTTGCTTTTGATTCCCTGGGACTTGGAACATCTCAGGACCACGCCATGCGGAGTGCCAGATGCACCTGGCCTGGTCAAAGACACGTGAAAAGTTCCGGTGTCCACCGCTCATTTCTCAAGCCGAGGCCTGCCAGCCGGCGTTCAGACATGTTCAGACCGTAAGCAGCAGCATGAAGCCCATCTCAGTCCCTTAAACGGTCCCTTCCTTCGCCTCCAAGGTATGACTATGAGATGCGAGGCCAAGTGAATTCCCTGCCAATTCCGGCCGTCCATGAGCATGGAAAGAGAAAGATAAAAATGGGGATAATGGGTGTGCTTTTTGGTTTGCCGGGATTTGGGACGAAACAACCAAGAAACAGTGTAAAAAGTGGAAAACCAAAAAGCCGCCAAAATGTCTTTTGATTCTTGGTATTTGTCTTCCAGAGCTCCGTACAGCAGGCGTCTTAATTTGAGACTGACAGAGCCATACAGAACAGGTCTCGGCCATACGATAGCTGTCTAAACTTAATTTCGTCGCTGCAATACAGTAGGCATCTAAACTGGAGTTGAGAGCCACATGTACGCCATTGGGTGCCCACAGGTCTACGAACCATGCATTTCTATTCCTCACCATTTTCCAATGCATAATTAGTCCATTTCGGGGCCGCCCTTTCTTTGCACAGCGTGTTTTTGTACCAAGCTCAGGTGACCAAGCATGGGGTCAAGAGCAGACTCAAGGCCTGGAGCATGTTTTTGTCGTGTGTGCAAGCCGTAAACCGAAGGCTGCACGATGCCGTCTGTCGATCCACTGACAACACCCAAAAGCCGAAAGAGCTCAGTTGCCGTCTTAGCCGTCCTACGCTTCATTCATTTCTGATGTTCCCCTGAAATTCCCGAGTCTCGAAATTCTCGATACTGTTCGAAGAGTGCAATCCCATGGCCCGTTTAGCCTTCAGAGGCAGACACGCAGAGCGTTCACAGTCAATTGCAGGTGAGCTACATGCCCTGCTTGTTCTGCTGCTTGCTTTTTCGTCCAGGCTCCTTGGTGACAAGACTGTGCGGGCGCTTGTGCGGTTGACAGGGACAGCCGCTTCGTGGACTTCCATGTTCCGCAAAAGAACCCATTGAGATGCTATCTCTGATGGCCCATTGACTTTGTTCATATGATGTGATATCCTGAGCACAACACATCGTCAGCATTCCCCGCAGCACGAGGGCCTCTGCCAAACTGACTGCTAGGCATATTATGTAAGTTCAAAGGCGCGCGTTGCTCAAACAGTTACATCAGACGTGCTTTGTTGCTTCCAATGCATCTGCAGCAAGTATTCCTGTGGCACAGTATGGTCCCACAACACTTCTCACGACCATTTGCAATGCTATTACTCAATTTTGAGGTACTGAGGACTGTGCCGTCGTGGTGCGAGCGGTCCTGCTTGCCCCGGGGTTCATCCTTCTGCTCCTGCTGCGCCTAGCATGCGTGCAATCATTGGCAAACATCAGTGCTTTTGAAGGTATCTGAACACATGCTCCACTCCACTGCTGTGTTCAACTTGCAAATGCTAATGATTTGCAGGTGTGCTGGAGCATCCGGGACACTGAGCAAAACACGTCTGAGACGTAAGCTCCAGCAGGAGGGGACTAGCATCCTACTGTGACTACGAACTAGTTCCTAGCTACGAGTATTCCTAACCTACCTACTGCCTCCCACCTGCCACCTCCTCCCGCCCTACTGCTTGCCAATGACCACGTAGTACTAACCACCAACTACCAACTACTAGGTCACGCGTGCTAGGTAACTGGTGAGTTCGTGGCCCCTGAAAGTGCTTTTTTCCTACAAGTAGTTACAAACCAAATTTCTTCAAACTATAGGATTTCTTTGCAAAACCCCTGCAACGATCTCCGTTTAGAGAAGTTCGTTGTTTTTCACGGTTGATGAGTGAGTGTTTTTAAAGCATGTTCACAACAAATGAACGATTGTGACGGCACGAACAACCCTGTCCAATATGTTGTGGGAAGAAGCAGACATGCCGTAAATGTCAAAGTGTTCGGCATTTTCGCGAAGTCCGGAATGCTCGTGACAGCGCGTCTTGTTCCAAACACGTCCAGCATCCTGCCGAGCTATGTTGTGCAAAGAGGCACAGGCGCTGCAAATACCAGTGTTTGGGCATGTTTTGGCCGTGTTCACACAAGACATAAAAGCTTTGGACAGGTTCCAGAAACGTCAAACATCCTGTTGCATCAGGTTGTGCAAAGAGGCAAGACCGCTGTAAATAAATGCCAGTGTTTTGGGGCATGGTCGGCGTAGTAACGGACCCTCCTCCACACCCCCCAACCCCCCCCCTCCCCACCCCACGCAGAAAAAACTCAGAAAGAAGCAGGTTAATACCAGTTACCCAGCGCGGGCGTGACCAACTACAAACTACTAAGTACTGTGCTAGCTTGCACTGGTCCCGGTGCCTTGCCAGATGGGGCTGCGGTCTTGGAGTGGCCTGTCGAGCAATCGTACAGTCGGTACATGTCTGTACATGTCTGCATGGCATCTGAAGCCCTGAAGCTAGCTGCTTCTCGTACAGCTCCGAGAAGTGTCAAATGCGGATACAGCACCCAGCACATCTCAATACCATCTCTGGGCCACACACTTTGTCGTGGCGAAGCTGTGTTCGCCTGTGCCGATGCAGAATGTTGTGGAAGTGTTGTGGACATGCGGTGCGTAAGGCAAGACGTGCCGGCCAAGCCTCACCAGGGACGTGCTGACTGTCCTGTCAATCAATTGCCCACATCAGCGGCTGACAAAAAGAAACCCTGAATGTTGGATAAGAGGCATGGTGGCCTATCAATTTTCGAGCATTAGCACCCGTACAGATACAGACTGACAGAAGCCTGACAGTAGCACTTTAGGGTGGGCCCCTATGGCTTTGCCAGGAAAAGTACGAAAACACCGAAGGCATTGAACATCAAGTCAAGATGGGATCTCGAATAGTGTTGTCCGATGTTGACATGGGCCAAAATGGTTTATCCTTTCCAAATACGGTTCTGGGAACCGAATTCAGCGCATGAGGCTTGCACAGATGCGAAGTCATCCATGTCCGGCATCTGCTTGCCTGGCTCGGTGCACTTCAAGCGTCTCTAGTCTACCAATGCAAGGTCGGAGTTAAGGCAGATACTAGTACAGCTGCAGCGAGAGATTCCCAACATCAGTGTGCCCATCATTGCATGCCGCACCTGTGCGACGGTTGCGTCGTGCAGCTGATGCATAACCAGGAGGCAGGGTCCTTGGGCAATGGGGACACTATGGGACACTGTAAGAGGCATCATGGTGCTCTTTGACTTAGCCTGACTCATCTCCGGTCTCCAGGCCCCAGTCCCCGAAGGTGAAGTCGGACTCACTCTTGGAGACTCCCTTGAACATGCAGTGCCATGCAGTGCCCAAACAAAGGCAGTACAACTGATAGCATGAACGGCTCAAGCATCAGCGTGGAACTGGCGTGGAACTAGTGGAAGCGAAGAAGGGGGGGGGGGGGAGGGGGCACTGGGCGCACTGCTGCTGTGCAAAGTGGTCGCTGTCATCCTTGCCTGCCTCTGCTGGCATGAACCTCAAAGCATCAAGACAAGGAGCTGCCACGCGATGACTGTCCATGGCGCGATGAAAAGCCAGAGCCCCGTCATGCCTGCCCTTTTTCATGGGACTGGATTGAGTGGAACGCGCCTTCCGGTGTTCAATGGAGGGTAGAGGAAGGGTGCCACGCAACACTCACGACACCGACCAGCAACAGCGAAGTGAGGACTGCCTTCTCTTTCTCTTCGCTGCCTGTGAAAAGATTCCCCGTGGCAGTTTGAGACCTGCTGGTAGCTCGATCCCTGGCAGGAAGGCCGAAACACAAAACAAATGTGCCAAACATGTGCCGCAGAGGTTGGCATGTTGAAGACGAGTCACTTTGAGCAACGGAAACCAAAAGGGAAAGCGTGCAATTCAAAGGGAAAGGTGTCGTCGACACATGGGGTGGTGAACATAATCGATATACATGTACATATATACATATATATTTATTTATATGTACTATAGAGTCCCCAGAGTCCTAAAGCGCCTGCTTGGACTCGACGCACCCATTTCCTCATCGTTCATCCTCGGAATAAACCGGACATGTTTGCAGAAAAACAATGCTCTTCGGCAACTCTTCAGTGCTTCACTACTCCAAGTCACGCTTGGGACACGACCAGTCTGGAGGCCCGTCGAAAAAGCCATCCGGAGCAGCAGAGGGGATGCCTTTGCCCAGCTTCCTGCAAGCAGTCTATGTGAACGTGAAACTTCCGGGTTGCTCATGCAAGCAGCCTGTCGTAGACCGTGTCTTCTTCGTGTTGTCCAGCACGCTCTTCGCGCACCCTGTGCAGGTGGCTCTTGATATGCACATAAACCAAGAACTTCCTTCTAATACTAGGACAACAAGGTGAGATAACATAATCAGAGGGTAATGTTAACAACAGCGAAGCTATGACAGTTGTATATACGATGCTGCAGCTGTTGTGGTCGGGGAAGGCCGTCCGCCGTCGTCTAACGGGGTATGGGAAGACTTTGGGTCGGCAATGGCCGATGCTGGCTTACACTCGTGTAACGGGCAACCTTCGTCCATGAGCACACACCTTGGTGCCCGCATGCTACTCAAGTGTGGGCAGCATCAACGAGTTTCGCTTACTACAAGATTCCAGTGAAACTGTGGTCCACTGGCAAATTCGCAAGCTTGCACCTTCCACGAAACTACCTGTGCTCGCAGAGGCCCTCGCAGATCCTCATTTCAAAAGAAAGGAGCGCGTCAGGTGCGTGCGTCGTGTATCAAGTTTGCCTTCTCGGGCCGGTCTGGCTATCTCCGTGGCCATATGCCTCCGCCTGTCACAGCTGAAGCTGAGCTTATGTGATCGAATTTGAGCGAACAATTCTAGGTATCTCCTAGCACAGTACCCCCGTCAACCTTCGGGACGTGACTGCCGGTGGCATGGGTTTTCCTGCCAAGTTGAAGAATCACACCAGCTGCTACACTTCCGAAAGACTTCGCCATTGTCCATCACAGCTCGACGCCCTTATGCCGGGTAATCCAGCTTGATAAGCCGGACATTGACGCTGGACCCGCCTCCGGGATTTGGCGCACGATCGCCAGCCAGCAACGGCAAAACCGGACCCCAGTGCCACCTCAAAAGACTTTCTGAAAGAGTCGGCTGACAAGGTCTTGGGATAGACGTCACAACAGTGCTCTTCCTGGAGTCAAGCCTCCGAGTTGTCTGCCTTTAGATGCAACACCGAATCGTTGTGGGCGTGCCCTCCTCATCCTCCTCTCTCCATGCCTTTCCCTCCAGATCAGTGGATGCACCCCTCTCTCGATGTAGAAATCACTGGGCCTTGTCTCCCTTTCTTGTCTCCGGTTCTCTGACCCACTGGACTCGCAACCTCTGACCCACTGGACTCGCAACCTCCAGACCTGCACAAAGTCGTATGCCAGGAACACAAACACTCTCAGCCCCTTTGAACACTCGAAGCGGTTGTCATCTCCCTTTGGAATTTGGAGCCAGAGCTGGATCGGCGGACGCGTTCCATTCTTGGACCCGCCCCAAAACAAACTGTGCCATGGCTGCTAAGCCTCAGAAACCCGAACGATTCGATTTCGCAGAAGAAGCAGGAATCCTTTTCCAACAACTCCAAACGTGATGCAAGCCTGTTGTCTGAGAACCTGGCGGATGTCAAGGCTACAATGACAATGACAGCTGCAGACCTCGTGAACTAGGGCTGAGACTGTCACTGCTTTGATGGCTTCTGCGCTCTGAAAAGATAAGCCGCCAGCACCTCATTTCCAGTATCCTGACAAATGCCAGACTCAATCCCTTGCAAGACAGTGAGTGATAGTGAGTGCACTCAGTTCACGAAATCGGATTGCGCTCAAGGGACTAGCCTAGCATGAGGGAGTCATAAGACCAGCAGTGACATTGCAGCCGGGCCGCGGTTGGCTCAAAGGGCCGCGGCGTGGTGGACTCAGCGAAACAATTTGGCACCATGCAAGTCACTCACGAAGTCACGAGTAATTCATTGTACCTCCACTGACAAAAAATCGGCCTTGACGTCCGCGCGCCGACAGCACGGGCAGTTCGATCCGCATTGTACTTGAGCCTGGACATGAGTTGAGAATTTTGAGAGGCCCATCCTGGACAGCACGTCTAGTATGTCTGGAGAGCATGGCTGAGCAAGGTGTGCTCCGCGTTCTCTGGAGAATGCGTACGTTAGCTCGCGATGACAGCTAACTCGTTTCTTCGACATGCTGATGTGATGAAACTGATCTAGCGTTGTTTGCGACCGGAGACCGAGCCCATAAAACAAAAACGGCTTCATTCGCCGGTCCGCAGTACTTGGGATATCGAATACTCAGTATATGGTAGCTTCTCAGCAATCAGTGATATCATGGCACCGGGCAATTTTTTGTGGTCGAGATGAGTCGCGCGAGAGCGTCGGGGGTAAGAGAAAAAGACCACAGAGCGCCAAGTCGAAAGAAACTGACACGAAAGACATGTGTGACACATGCGTGGCATAATGCACTGTGTCCATGGCGATGGAGCCGATCACGCATCCTGTGGTGGCATCCCAAGCCTCAGCCCGTGCGGTGCAATTAAGTGCAATTCAAAGCTATTGACTGCGCATGCCTTCATAGTTCACTTGAGCGCAGGGCGGACGAAAGCTAGGCCAAAAGGTGGGGCCCCCGTGTGACCTCAAATCCTTGAGATATTCTTTGACCCAAACCTTGAAGGTTGTGAAAAAAACTCCCGGAAGCTCCAAGGACCTAGCTTTCATGATACTTATAATGCTGTCTGCCTTCTGCTCTCACAAAGCACATGCCCCTGCCCCAACCTTTGTCCCCTCCTTGCCCGGATTGTGCCGTGATTGGGGTGTCAAAAGCGCTCGGTATAGAAAACACTCAGACATCGCTCAAGATTCGTGCAATTCAAGCATACTTCGAGCATGCATCCCAAGTTCCGGGCACATTGCCAGCCTGGCCGCACGCCCTGGGTTGAAGTTTGTGATGTGACCTTGGCTGTCACCATGCTGTTGCTCATTGTTGCTCCTTCTGAATTCATGTTGTCATCGAAGAACGTCGAACAGCATAGATTCAATCATGGCCTGGCAAGCCTGCACTGCAGTGTGTTGCTGCACTTTGCCTGTAGTACTGAAATCCTCCTTCCGCCATTAACATCTACTAACAACACCAGGCTCATCCAAACTGCAGGGAGTATCAGATAACAAAGCTTGCAAAGGGCCCGAGCTGACATTGTGCCCACTAGTCCAGGGCACAGCTGCGCTCACAATGACATGAGGGCTGCTCGATTGGGGAGCTGGCCGTTTGGGTGTTAGTAGAAAACGTGCTTGTGAAAGTTGTCGTGAATGTGCCGGTTGTTGAATCCTTGGAAGCAGAGGTGGACCATGACGTGACAGCATCTCTATGTACTCTCGCTTCAGGCAGCTTCAAGGCCGGCTACCCCTGTGAGAGCATTGCAAGACTGAGCAGTACGGGGTCGGTTGCGAACTGAGCTAGAAGCTGGACAGGACACAACTGCCGGCCAACAGTAATCGAAGTCCGCAGGTTTTGGAGAATCTCGACCTTGGAAATCTTGGGTCACCAAGCAGCGAGCAGCTTCTCAGCACTGCACCACGTTGAGACAACGGCGGTCGAAAGCACGCGATAAACCCAGCATAGCAAAGCGCCAGCATACTTAGGAAGCAACAAAATGCCTCTGCAACCTCGCAAAATTGAGGTACACTGCAGGTCTCATAGCAGAAGACCTGCCACGACCATCTGCCATGACATACCGAGATGGGCAGATGAAACAGCTTTCGACACTTCATGAAGGTGCCATCGCGCCTCGCGCGTGCGTGTGCCTACTGCGCAGGTCGCCGAACATGTCGACCAGTCGCCCTGAAAATATTGGTATGGTGGTACCTGCAGCTCAGAGTACTCTCGAAAGCAGGCCTCAACAGTGTCCACGCCACATAAACGTATCGGGCACGGTGGATGTAACAGTTGTCTGCGTGGTTGATGTTGAAGTCTGTGTAGCCGCCCCTGGCCAGAAACATACCTTCAATCAACCACAATGTCGAAGCAAATCGCTGGGAATCGCTAGGCCGAAATCTGGATAGGCTAGTTGGTTCTGAGAAGCCGGCGACCGCGAGTGGGAGAACCCATTCTGAGCCAGCAGATGCCTCGCCACTAGGTCACTAGGTCACTAGGTCACTAGGTCACTAGGTATTTGGACTCCCGCAGCTGCTTTCAGCTAAGCAGTGCTAGGCTGCAGACATGCTTCATCCCTTCTACGCTCGTGTGTTCGCATTTGAGAGGCGTAAGCGGTGTAGGCCTTAGCCTTAGCACTTTGCGCTGAGAAAATTCACGCAGGACCTCGTCCACGCTGCTACAGAGGCAAAGTTGAGACTTGCCTGAACGCCTCTAAGCGACCAACTTCAGCATGAACCAGGCATTTCACAGTCCCCTGTGCTGAGTGACACTACGAGTCGCATCTCAGCTTCAGGATGCTACTGTCATTGACGGCATTCGACTGCAATCAGCTGCGATATCGTCTGCGTTTTGGAGTGTGCTCTCCGCGACTGCTGTGTTGCATACCACCGTTGTGTTGCTCCAAATGGTCTCGACAATCTACAAGTATGGGACCATACTGGATCATAGATCGAGGTACGTGTGGCCTTCAGCGATACCTTGAATTCTAGCGGCATGTGGCGGCCATGCTGCTGCAGACCATGATGCCACAACCAGGCTCTGTCTTCCGAGAATGAGGGCATGTCGGGGCACTGCATGACTTCAAAGCCGCTCCCGATTTTTCACATGCCTACATCGCAAGCTGTCCTATCCTCTGCTTCTCCCCATGCTCACGAAACCATCGCCTGGCCACGTTGGAAACATGCACTTTGAAGACGTACGTACTGTTCGGTCGCAAAGCATGATGAATAGTACGAGTATCAGTGGTGCAAGATCAGGCGGGCCAACCAACAGCCAACTGTATGCACCTGAAGATTTCGCGGTGATCTTCGCGATGAACTCGGAGCTCCTCTTTGATCACGCTGGGCAACAAATGCAACAATCCCAAGGCCCCAGGCAAAACCTTGGACAATGGTGCATAAGGATGTGATCTGGCCATAATGTCATCGGAGTTGAGATCAATGTCATATAGGGCCAGGGGCTATGAGCGTCCTGCAGGAAGCGAGGATCTGGAACCTCGCCGAAGGGCCCAAAGCGCCTTAGCAAATGCAACGAAACTCGACCGAATCGCACCCCTAGTGCCCAGCAATCGCAAGCGGTGTTCTGAGGGGAAAGCACGGCCGACAATTGGCTGATGTCCTGCATATCAACCGACAGTTGCACAACGTTTAGCAGATAACCTGCCCTGTCAACAATAACTGGCCATGGGAAGCTCGAGTCCAAGGGTTTGCGACGTCCGAACTGCGAATGCCGGATTCCTATTTCCAGCGGGGCTTCTCAGTGTTAGGCACAAGGCAGTTGCAGTGCTGAAAGTGCTGCGGCATCCCGCTGTACGTCGATGGTCGTTGTTTCATACTGATTCTAGATCCCAAACCGGATCTGTGCCTTTGATGCAAGTTCTTTGAAGAACAAAAAGTCGTCAAACATCATGGTGTCCACTTGCGTTTGCAGATGCCATCAAAAGGACTGTATTGACATAGTTGGACATGCGAGTTTTTTTCTTTGCCAAGGTCGAGCAAGCGCCAACGCAAGATGAAGTGTCGCAGAGCATTCGCTGGCTGTTGAGTTCGGCTGCGAGCGACAGACAAGCACAGAGCGCGAGCTTTAGACCAGAACCACGAGCTGATGGCAAGGACCGGATAAGTGGAAAATGTGCCTCTCGAGCTATATTCGCCTCGGCTTCCTGCCGAGAAGCGTCTGGAACAAGCAGACCCGGATCGGGCCTCCTTCCCCCTAACCCAACCCATGCAAAATTTTCTGACGCCACCCCCCCCTGTGGGACCCCCCCCAATCGCTTGGACGAGCTGCAAACCGACGCGGTGGAGGGTCCCGCCTTACACCACAATTGCCCCCCCTCCCCCCACCCCTCCACCACCCCCCACCCCCCCCCCCCCCCCCACCCCCCCCAACCCCACCCCACCCCCCCCAACCCCCCCCACCCCCACCCCCCCACCCCCACCCCCCCCCCACCCCCCCCCCCCCCCCCCCCCCCCCCCCACCCCCCCACCCCTTTGACCCTCTGCCCTTCCTCCCCTTTTTTTGCTTTCCTGTTCTTGGGGCCGGCCCGGCTGCCGAGGCGGCACGCGCAAGCGTTTACCTTTACAAAATGTCTCTCTCCACGCCCAGCGGGACATTTCAATTGAAACGCTGCCCTCTTCTGGGGATTGGAGGATTTCCAAAGAAGTCAACGTTGAAAGTTTCAAAATCGACAAGGGAACATGGGCTGACAGGGGTACATGTGGGGATTTGCCGTCCAGCCCGCCCCACCCACCCACCCACCCACCCTTAAACCTTCAGGCCACGCCCTCTTGTTTGTTGCCTGCAGCGAAGAACTCGATAAGACTGACAAACTGCTTCGGACTTTGCCCTGTGCATTGCAGCATTAAACTCACGGGCCTTTAAAGCTTTAGGTTTCGCGTTCCGTGTCTGAGACTGTTGGCTCGAAGGTTTAGGCGAGGGTGTAGGATGTCAACTTTTACAGGTTCTTCAAGATGATTGAGTTTTTTGCTCTGCGATCGTCTGTGTCAAGCCTTCAGAACGGCTTTCATCTGGGGCGAGCTCGAAGCACTTACGGCCCACTCTTACCATGTCCTCTCGATACTTGTGACTTGAGCGCAAGTGGAAAGGCGGAAACCACTTTCGGTCCTTGCCTCCCCGCCCCGCGCCCTAAGATCAGCTTCAAACCCTTAAGCCGTGCAACCTTCAGTCTCGCAGGGGTTTCGGGATTAGGGACAAGGGGTTTAGGGGCCAAAGACAAATTCGGAATCTGCTTCTAAGCATGGTGTTGCTTCGCTCGGTGATGCTTGAGCCGGAGCTCTAAACCCAAAGGAAGTATTGAATAGTCGACAAAGAGGTGAGATGGTGAGTGCAAAGCCTTAGAGGCCTAGCCCACCAGAACATATGGGGGGGGGGGGGTGCTAGGGGACGCAAAGCCGTAAACTAGGAGATGAAAAAAGAAGTGGCGGTGCTTTTTGCGATGGTGCATGTCTCGAACCGCTGCTGCTCGAATCGTCCTTGTACGTTTCGGTGCCTGAATCGCCGGTGTCTTGGCCAGACAATTCACCACCTAATCCTCTTCCTAGGGCTCTGCCGTCCCCTCCCACGCCGCCACCCCACTCACCCCCTAACCCATGTACAGCTTGCACAAGTAAGGATGCCACAAGACTTGGTAGGTAGGAACACTTGGACGATCAGTCCAGGCATGTGGTATCGAACCGGGTAGGTGCCAGAGAGCCCTGTCTCCCTGTACGCATCTGGAGGAACACACCCGGCTACTGACTACAGCGTGTCTTCTGGCAAGATGCAGGAAGCATGTTTGCGTTTTGCAAGCGTTTCGCAACCCGGCGCCTGAAAAAGCTCATTCAGGCGTTCACAGTATATCAGCATCTCTCCAACTCCTTCAAGGAAGGCTCACAAGAGGCTCACAACACATCGGCACAGCATTTATCCAGATTCTACACGCCTCATCAAGCCTTTGCATTCGCCTTGCTGGCAAGAACATGTGCACTCAGGCTCGCTACCATTCTCAGCAGCACATCATAGCCATTAAACAGCCTTTAGGCTCTAGACTCTAGTGACTCTAGTTGCTCTACGGCAAGATCATGGCAGTGGGCGCCAACTCAACGCCTGCTGCGGCTCAAGAGGCTCAGGCTGTGGCTGTGTATCGACAATGCCGTCAAGATACGAACAAGGAACAAGGCTCTGAACAAGACGCTTGCTACCAGCAAAGTTCGCTCCTTCGTCCAAGCTTTTCAGCCATACCCAGAGACTGTAGTCACCAATTGGTACTGCCGGTACAGGCGGAGGACCTTCGTGGGAAGTCGCTTCAAGTTTCGCACGATACCGCACGTCTCCCCAAGATCGCCAACAGGGCATCGGACTTTGCACAGGCACATGCGGAGGGAGCGCCTTGAGATCTCACAAAAACTACGTTCGAGCACGTTTGAAACACAGTTGAAACACTGTCTTGGCTGTCTGCGCACAAGGCATCATCTATGGATGCCAGAAGTGACCGACCATTGAGGAGTATGAGTGGCCGACAGCGTCCCGCTCAGCCCAGCCTGTCTCCGACTCTGTGTCTGGATTATCTCTGGTCTTCTGCTTTAAGAGCGCGCTTATTAATTTTGGAATTTTGCGGGCCTTTGGGGACACATTTCTCTTTTCCATGCCTCACAGCATACTGCGACGGGTCGGCCGTTTGCTTGGCAGCCCATCGATATGATGGACGGTGATCTGACAAGGTGGTGGATCATGGAAGAATTCCCTTTGCCCGCCTGGCTTGGGCTGCAGCAGGTCTCTCACCTGAAGAACAGGGAGCGCTACTGATGCCTACACTGGGCCTACAAGGGGCCTACTATCGACGACCGTCTTTCAGTGTCATGTGCCTGCGGCAGGGCAGCATGCAGCGCCTCCACGGAGCATCTCAGAAAGAGACTTGCGCAAAGAAACTTTTCATCCGGCCTTGCCTCTGGTAATCCCGACAGAAGTAGCAGTGGAGGCTCATGCCCAGCCTCCGAGCAGGAAAAGCAAACTGGGGACTTGAGCATTTTGAGCAGCCAAGGCGCACACCAGGGAGGCTCTCAATCTGCTGGGACAGCTGCGGCACAAAGCCTTCTCCAAGTGAGCGATGAATTCTGAGTGAATGAACGTGCCCATGTGCTGGGTGTGTCTCTATTGGGGGGAAGGGAAGTCAGTGTGTCCCCCCAAAGTTGGCGCCTTCACCCCACAAATCCGATTCTGAATGAGGCCTTCAGCCGGCTCCCGCGCTCCCGGCGCAGCTCCGAGGCAGCCCGAGGCGTCAGCTGCGCGGCCAGGCCAAGTTGTCCACTGGGGCGGAGCAAGAGAAGTGAATGATATCATATGATGTCAAATTCAAATTACGAAAGCCAAAGAGCAGAGGGTCACAGCGTTAGATCATTAGATATGTTAGAACATGTCTTTTCCACGCCAACCCAGAATGCCATATATTCGCTCGTGAGCGAAAAATTTGACAAACGGTTTCAAGGCATTTCAAGGCCATTTCCCTGAGCCTCGCATTCGCATGGGCCGGGGTCGTCGCCTCGGAACTTGCATTCGGATCATGCCGAAAGGTGCTGTGCACCAAACATCACCGAACACCCCAAAAAGACTCTGCGAATTCCGACAACAAGCACTGGCGATGCTGCCGTCCCCTCCCTCGGCAGGTGAGGGCTGCACTGCATCTTCCATTCGCCTGGTACATTGCTCCCGGTGAGAGACCACCACGTTGCATCAACAATGGCGTCATGGCCCATCTGCCCCTCAAGCCTGAGTATGATGTGCAAGGCGTTCTGAATCTCGATGGCAGACTGACCGCGCCTGAACGGCCAGTTTCAAGCGGTGCCAGACAATCGCGGCAGCCACTGAGGGGTTACGTGACAGCTGAGTTGGGCTCACAATGATACTGACCGCACGCAGACCGTCTGAGCTGGAAGGCCAGTCCTGCCACAGATCAGCCCACTCCCCCAATCTCTCACAGTAATTCATGTGGCAGTTGTTCAAAGAACTGTTCCCAAAGAAAACGAAGGCAAGTTCCCTTTTTGTGGGAAGGATTCCCCTTTCTTTCTCGATGGCTTGTGCGTTTAATGGACCTTGACAACCAGACTCAGATCTCACTTAGATGCACTCACGCATGCACCATGTGTCCAGGGGAGTTTAAAGTTTAGGGTCGCGCGAATTTGTGCGTCTAGTCTAGACCTCTGTTGAGCACGGGAGACCGGAAAATCGAGGCAATGGGAAGGGGCGGTACTCAGTATCCCCCACCAGCACTACAGCGGTAGTCCCGCAGGCTCCATCAGAAGGGCCCCATCAAACACCCCGTGGGCCCCATCAAACACCCCGTAGTCAAGCGACATGCGCCTGGGGCAGCTGGCTCAAAACGGCCTCGGAGGCTCTCTGCGTCTCGACTCCGCGCAGCCTTGCGCGGTTGCTGGAACTTGATGCTGAAACTTGTGGAAAAGCTTGGCTATTCGGCGAATGCATGCTACTCATGGCAACTGGCACCTCCACGTGTAATTGGCCAGGCCAGGTGGCAGCAGCAAGATCACCTTCGCACGGGCCGACTTCATGCTTCACACAATCAGCACTTGGGAGTCTGCTTCCGATCGATAACTCAGGATCCCACATTCTGTGGTGCTGACTGTTCCGAATGTGCCATTGCGGTCCATCAGCTCCACACCATTCAGCAGCACAAGAACAAGGCAAGCACAACCAAGCCTGTCGTGTTACGTCGAGGCGAAGAATACAAGGAGTTCCATGGACAGCAGGGCACTAAAAAGGTGCTCATCTGATTCAGAGACAGTGTCCTGAAGATCTTAATCCAACTTGCACCAAGGACGAAGAGCTGGCTTCTGCAATGCTTCTCCAGAGAGCATCGGCACTGTGTGAACAAGTAATGAGCTGAGAATCTCGTAGACTACACGGAACAGGTCTATGCGGCAGAAGCTACGCAGTTTATGTCTGGCCTGTGAGCAAGTCAACAATTGGGTGCGTGTATCGACGCAAGTGAAGCTCTCAAAATAGTGCGTCATGCTGGCAGATATCAGCGAACTTGATGGCTCTCCTGCGCACCCCACGCCCAGTGTAAGCATCCGCAAACCTTCGCGAGGTCCCAGAATCCTCGTGGATGAGAGCCGCTCCATTTGAGACACACAAACTGATTGCACTTTGTGCTCTAGTTTTCAGAGCCCGAAAATGCCAGCTCCATCCATAAAAGGACTACGCTCTGCAAACTGAACTTTTAAAAAAATACAAATCGGTCTCGCTGCTTTCTGTATCGTGGTCAAAACACACGCAGAACACACCTGCAGTCCTTCTCAGTAGCTCACTATGACGTTCGCAAAAGCTGCCCAGCATCTCACGATGCAGAGCCGTCATTGCTTGCAGCTTTGTTGACAGCATCAAACATTCCTCTTGTCACTGTCCCTGTTCCGCGGATGACCTAAGTTGTCACCACATGGCTCTCCAAAAGGTGCCAAGGAATAACAGTTTGGACATGTCTGTTGCAACGTTCGAAGCCCTCCTCATTATCAGCAACAGGGCCTTCCCAAGACTGTCGTTCCGCTTGCTCAAGGTGATGCCGATGATGGCACCCAGCAGCAAACCTGACTTGAGCGTCAATGCTAATCACAGTAGATGGCGGCAGCCTGGAAGATTTTTGCTGTTTCTTTTTCAACTTGTCCTTGTCTGCCCTTGATTGGCACGAAAAACTTCCAAAGATGTTACAGCCAATCTTGGCTAAACCAAGCCTGCCTGTTCTCACTGACTCGACTGACAGTGACTCTGTGAATTCTGTGACTATCAGATATCATTGATCTTCTAACTCCGACGTTCATAACCGCACCTGTGCAACTTGAGAACTTCGGAGCTTCCGCCCCAGCACGTCGCAAGGTTCCGTACTAAGGAGGTAAAAGGAACGCCGCTCAATTGTCTCTGTATGGCGTGATGCTACAGGACAAATTTCCTGGCCGTCACGCTGTGGGAACGATTACCCCTGTCAAGGCCAAAATGGGCAAACCAAATCGTCAAACCCAAACATGTTGACCTGAAGGACAGAGCTACTCCAACTTCTTCCGTAAGACCAACTTTGCAACTCGCCTTTGCGCAACTGCCCTGACTGAAAGGTACGTACTACATTGCGTTTCTCTCGACCGCGGACATTTAGAACATTTGGTTAGCATGCTCAATCCGCCATCCGAGCACCAGAAGGGCAGTGCAGCATGCACCGTTCTTTTTACTTCTGAAGTGGGGCAAACCTCGAAGTCTGTAGCCAGTCATTCCGAAAAACAAGAGGGCTGCAGAAAGTCGTGGAGGTAACCCCCTCTGTGCCTGCACGCGAACGTGCAAGGTCACCCCCGGGCGGGAGGGCAGGGTGAAAAAAAATGTGGTCAATGTACAGGAAGTGAAGAGCGTAACCCGCAAAAGAATGAAATTCCCACCCACCACATCCCTTTGATCCCGAATGTGGCGGGTAATGCCATCATGATTGCACAATCCTTGCAATGTTCTAAATGCAACAACATCTCATGCGTCATGCTGATGAGCTGTTTGCCGGGTCAGAACACACAAGGACTGATGCGCAAGCGCATGTGGTCTCTTGCGTTTCTCTCGACCGCGGACATTTAGAACATTTGGTTAGCATGCTCAATCCGCCATCCGAGCACCAGAAGGGCAGTGCAGCATGCACCGTTCTTTTTACTTCTGAAGTGGGGCAAACCTCGAAGTCTGTAGCCAGTCATTCCGAAAAACAAGAGGGCTGCAGAAAGTCGTGGAGGTAACCCCCTCTGTGCCTGCACGCGAACGTGCAAGGTCACCCCACTCAACACAAGCACGGACGCATGCCAAACCAAAACCCTGAACACACATACATGCTCGCCTGATATTTACACATGCTGCAGCCACTTCTTGACAACGCACCAGCTGATGTGATGCTGGGCTCCGCCTAACTGTACTACCTCTGTACACTCACCACGGGATGGAGCGTCAGCTATGTTACTGGCACTCGGCACTCTGCACAGCCATGGAAAGATCGAATGTTGCATGACCATCTGGGTCCACACCGTCATCAACTTGTTGAGCTGCAAAGATGGAGAGTACGATGCAATGAGGGCTCCTCTCGCCGAGTCGTTATCGACGAAGAAGAAGCATCGCTTCGATAGGAGCATAGGCCCCCAAAGGTGCACCGCAATGAGCACTGCCAACATCTCAAGCGCAGCTATCACGTGATCTGTGTGGCGCTGCATCTCCTTTAGCACCTCAGGCGGCACTTGGTCTGAGAAATACGCATGTACAGGGTGATCTTGGGAGCCGTTGTTTCGAAAGACTAGAACTCCTCCTACCTGGCCTACCGAGCTATTGCATTCAAGGGAAGCGTCGGTGAAAATCACAACAGGATTCTCAGCAGTTCGGATTCGAAGCTGTCTAGGCGGACACGTTCGAAGAAACTCTTTGGCCCACTCCAGCTCCTGGCGCACAACACCGTTCACATGAAAGGTTGACACTTTGCCGGCTGCACGTGCGTGACATAACCTCATTCGATGGACGGAAGCCTTGGCAAACAACTGAGACTCAGCAAAATGCAGGCGTCCCATGATTGAGGCCGCGTGAGGCTGATTAAGCATACTTCCTTGCAGCAAACGATCAATTTCCTCGCAGAGCTGTTGCACTCGGCTCTCCTTGTTACGCACTAAGACTCTCCCCTCAGCAGCAGAGGACAAATCAAAGGTCACACCTAGTGCGTCAAATTGAACGGAAAAAGGCAACCGTTTCTTTGCTTTGGTCGAAAACCGCCATCCCACTAAGTCCAAGAAGGACTCGGCTGTGTGAAGATCCGCAGACCCAAATGCCTGCAACGAGACTTGAGGAAAGTCGTCCACGTAGTTGCACCAGACCAAACCGAACAGCCGCAAACCTATGAGGTGCAATGCTCGGGACACACGATTGAATGCTCCGACCGACCCGCGAGCACCAAAAGGAAGCACATGCGAGACAAAAAGCTCTCGGGAACCCGATGGGCTCACAATGCCCAGCACAGACGCCCACAAGGAGCTCTCGGAGACCAAGCATTGCTTGTAGGCCGCTTCCAGGTCCAGGGTGCGGCCTACGAGGCGCCTGGCATCCTGAACGGAAAGCTCTGAGGACAACGGGCCTCTCAAGCAGGTACCGTCGCAGAGGGTGCACGACACCATCCCGTCATCGCTTATCATCTCAAGGAAAGTCCTGGCCACGACCGCGACTTCATCAATTCCTCCCAGGTCCAACTTGAGATTCGAACAGAAGGCCTGATTCACGTGAGAGCAGCTGAGGTCATCTATGAGCCTCAGCTTATCTGACTGCTGGAGGCCAAACCTCGGGCTCACCACATACAGTGGACCAACCATGTCGGCCACCTGCTGATGACTCAACGGGCCCTGTAGCCATCCAGCCTCGACCTCCGAAAGCGAAGCGTCCCAAACCTGCCTTTGCATCTCAGGAGACCCTCCCCGCGGTAGATGGTCCGACGAATGAGTCCACTTCGCCGTTAGCATCAACTGTTCTACCGAGATCACAGCGGAGTCACGTCCTTCACTGAACAACGGGCAGGGTGGCTCCTCACCCACCAGGCTAGACCCTACGACTTGGCAATGAAACAACTCTGGGTCTTCAAGCCCTGCATCCCTCGCCATCTCATTGAAAAGGAGGATGCGCTTGCCCTGAATGACCTTTTGGCGGGCTTCTGAAAGCCTGCCATGTAGCTCAGCTTCCTGGGCATCGAGTTGCGCCACCCTTTCCCTATAGTACCCAAGTGTGGCTTCACGCCAGCGCTGCATCTCGGACGGCCCTTGCGTAAGCATCTGGAAGATCGCCCGCTTGATGTCGTCGCTTAGGGAATCAGCAGAGTCAAACGGATGCTGCAGACGCAGCGCTTCATGCAAGAATTGCAGGCCTGAGCGATAAGTTCCCACAAGAACCTCAAACACCTTGGAGGGGGGCTCTGACCCGATGTGGCGAGATTCCGAGTTGTGGGGCGGTGCTGAACAGTCCTCCCCAGTTTCACGCCACTGAAGCACCTTGGCAGGAAAATTTACCGAAAGCCTTTTGCAAGTAACTTCGTCCAACCGGAAAGAACCTCGAGGTGGCCGAGTAGGACCCCAGAAGACCCAACGACAGTCAACAACTTCAGAAACAACAGGAGGAAGCCTGTTGCCCCTAGGCTGCCTGTGAGCCTCAACACGGAGAGGCAGCCCGGATGATACTTCGTCGCTGGCTGTTGCGGACCCCTCAGGCGGTTCCTCAAACACTGCGCCTGCAGCTCTTGCAGCACTCAAAACTGCATTGGCGATTGCCGAGCAGAGAGGCATGGGATAAGCTGACGCTAATCCGCGCTTTGCCTGACTAACAAGTTGCCATGACTCATGTTGATTGTTGCCGTCGCAGGCTTTGGCCAGGCAACTGAGTTCCACGCAATTCGTGAGAAATGTCACCCACTTGTCAGATTTTCCTCCCCACATGCACTCCTGGAACTTGACAGGGAACAACGCAAAGCGCGAAGCCAACGTCCGAACGCAAGGCACTTGCCACAGGAAGGACCTGGAGGGGTTCTCGAGAGTCACGGCAATCCGCAGCTGGCAACAAAGCGTCAAGAACTTGCAAACATGTTTGAAGATACGGTTCGCAGCCTCTACCCTTCTAGAGCTGCCAGGTTCAAGGTCGGGCCGTCCTTCCGGGTGCGTCTGAGATCTGAGGGTCCGACATTTCGGTCTGGCCTTGACTAACCGCGAGCGCTTCGGCACTCGTTCGGCACGTGCAGTTCTGCAGGTGCCATATGGCAGGGCCACATGCACAAAACAAACTTTCTCAGTGAGCAGAAGAGAACGCAGGAAACCAAGACAGGAAGGATTGCTGAGGTCCAGACGAAGAGATCTGTGCACTGATCGGCGATCAACAATATGATCAACAGAGATCGTTCTGAACCCTGAGTGCCTGAGTTTAGCACTCAGCCTGCCGGCACCTGCGCACAGTTGCAGGCAGCACAGTCCTGAAACAGCAGATCCCTCCACATAGGCTGGCATAGGCATCGGCTCAAGAGCCTTCAGAGAATTTGGCTCGGCAAAACGACATGAAGAATTGGATTTCCCAAGGATTGGGCGAGGCTCATGAGCTGGCAACAGCATAGGCTCAAGGTTCGTCAGAGAATTTGGCCTGGCAAAAGAACATGAAGAATTGGATTTCCCAAGGATTGGATGAGGCTCTGCATTGGACCCAACTGAAGGTGACTCCGGCTGAAGCTCCATCCGTTTGGGATGCTCGGAAAAACATGCAGCAACGTTGAAACACTTCTCCTCCGTACCCGGTGATTCTCCGGGCAAGAGTGACGCATCACGGAGGCTGGCGCCCCCTTCCTGACTCGAACTTGGAGATAGTCACGACTTTTTGCCGTGTTGCGAAAATGAGTGGGGCTTGAAACATCCATGCTTACAGCACACATGCCAGCCCTTCGGGCATCTTTCGCCTGGGTTGGCCTTGTCGCATCCGTCGAGGTTGAAGTCAAAGCACACGTTATCGCCGTCCTCGTTGACCGGAGACTGCCCGATGAGCTTCCGAGGCATTTTGATGACTCGGTCAGCACGCGCCGAAGCGGACTTGCCCTTGCCCTTCGATTTGGCTTGGAGGTTCTTCACCTGACCCTGTAAGTTTCGGATCTGTCGCTGGTACTTCTCAACGTCCGCGTGTCCCTTGGGCCTCTGTTTTGACTCCTGGCAGTCATCTGCCTTCCGCTTCGTTCCCGTAGTTTCCGGCAAAGGCTGTAAGCTCAGTCGGACGTCTGGGGCAACCTTAGCCTCACGGAATGCCTCCTCCAATGGCTTTGTGCCATCGCTCCTGATTTTGACACCCGTGCGAGTGGCTCGCATCATGTGCTTGAACATCTCCAGGTCGGCCTTGTGGACTTGCTCGATGCTGACCTTAGAGTACCCATCCGGAGCCGGCTTCACGTAGGCCTCCAAAAGAATTTGAGACCACTCTTCCATCACGTCATAGTCGATGATGCGGGTTTGGTCATACGCCAGGGAGCGTCTCTGAAGCGCCAACCTGAGCATGAGATCTGACGTTAAGTCTGCCTTGAGGTCCGACGGCAGCTTAACTTCCTTGATGACCCCAGTTGAGTCAGGCTTCCACACAGGATCCGACTTTATTCCCATGAGTTCTTGATCTCGTTTAGTGCATTGCTCCCATCTGACGTACCTCAGCTGGTTGTCCTCCACCTGCTGGGTGACCAAATCGATCAGGGCATTCGATGGCTCCAGCTCCCCGCGAAGCGTGAGGCCTCGCAGTCGATTGGCTTGCTCCGTGTGCCTGGCTGCCCTTTCTGCTACAGCAAGTTTGCGAGGGGCATCGTCGTCACGCCTCTCAACGCGTGATTTGAGGTCTGACGCTGCTAGGGTGTAGGCCTCAAAGACCAGGCGCCTAATGAAGGGAATGCGTGCTGGCGGGGCTGGGTCGGTAGCCGTCATTTTGGCTGCCAACGCCAAGAGTGGCCCTTCATCAGCCTGCCCGGGGACGTAGTTGCAGGCGAAGGCGAAGGTGCCGAACGTGTCATGAGACTCTGACGTCAACACTGCAATTTCCCCATCATTCAAGCCAATCTCTTTGGCTCGCGCACGGAACGCAGCTTGAGAATCTAGCATGGCTGACGCAAGTGTGGAAGGCAACACAACAGAACAACTATACTCTGAGCCTGGCGCCCTCCAGATCAACACGCTACGCGTTCACACCGGCACGCGCGCGAAAACTTGCTCAAAGGTCCATTTGCACAAGCATCGCGCTCTTGTTCACATCTGTTTGTGCGCGCAATCCACAATTCGTCAGTTCGTACGACGCGGACACACTGCAGCTCGCCAAGACCATCACCCTTCCACGGTTCAAACGGCACACAAAGAGGGAACCGGGTAAGAGCCAAAACGAATTTTGAGCCAAAGTTTGAGCCAATAACCTTGGACCAAACGGCTCCTAGGCGCCGAAGCACACTTTACATTTCGGCCAGGCCTGTTCAAAGTCACCCTTGAACGTAACAAAGGCACTGGTCCGATCTCTCCCGCACGCCAACTTCGTATCATCGTGGTCGTGCCCATAATGCAGTGTGCGCCTAGTCTTGTGGCGGAAAAGCATTGCGAGTGCAGAATGCCGCGCAACATTTCTCACTCTGTCACCCAGGTGAGTAGATTCCACATGTACGAAAACAGAATCACTGACAGAGCTCGCTGAATCATCCGAGCTCTCACTCGAGTCTTCAGATGCTGACTCATCTTGATCATTCATCCTACGCCTCTTTGGGGACAGAGATCTAATGCGCTCTGCCCCAGATTCGGCATCATGCTGTGACTCGCTTTCTGTCACAGCTGTTGTAGGGCTGTACTCTACGCCCCCCACTTCATCAGCGTCTGCAGCGCCGAAAGCCTTTGAGATCTGCGAAAAACTAAGTCCGGTGCACAGCTCCATGCGTCTTCTGATATCTTGAGCCTGGGAGGGCTCGTAGAACTCGGCACTGCCCTCCGCATTCGGAACGAATTGACCCGTCCTAATCTCTTCAATCATGTGTTCCAGTCTCCTCATAGGAACACTCAAAGCTTGCCGTGAATGATTCACAGCAGAACTTCTACCTTTTACCACATGGTAACCAAGGAGGGACTGCATGTCATAGTTGTCTTCCCACTGGTTATAAGCATGAAGCCATGTAGATTTCATGGAATGCGACGTGAACGCAGACGCATCAGCAGGGCACATCACGTGGCCGAGAATGCGCCGGATGGCGGCCGTGATCTCTGCAGACTCCATTGATATACAATCTTCACTGCTTGCACTTCTCTCGGATGGCAACAAAACAAAATCCGTAGAAGATGATCGAGAGATTTGGCCCTTTGAAGGCAAAGTCATGAACCCCAGAGCAACTCGAGCCTTGAGGAATTCAGACACCCAATCAAGACCCAGGAGGCCTCGTCTCAAAACTGAGCCCGGGAGAAATGTACGTGCCCTTACTGCAGATCTGCGCGATGTCTTTGTCGAAAGCAGCTCACACTCAAAGAATTTTTCACTTAAGGTTCCAGCCTTGATGCAACTCAGGTCCGAAGCCCTAAACCGCCCATGGGTTCCGACCAAGATGAGGCCGGCTTCAGCCTTCATTCGCAGATCGGCGCCATACATAGCCGCGACCTCGAAGATAGCGACAATCCAAGGGCAAAATGGCTGAGAGAACTTTGTAGGACGCTTCAGTAGGAGCAGTGTGTGTGCCAGCCCCAAACATCTGGAAGAATTCAAGACATCGTCCAATCCCACAAAACCTACACAATGACGAAGGAAGGCGACCGTTGACATGAAGGTGTTCGCTCTGGTGGCCGAGGGCAAAGTCTCCCTGATATGACAAAAATAATCGTACACAAGGCTCTCATTTATGACCAAGGCATCTGAAGCATTGGGCGATTTGCGAAACCATGATACGTACAAAGCAGTAGACCCTGCTCTTGTCTCCAGTGTTGAAGTGCTCTTTCGAGCCATAGCATCACACAAAATTTGCATGATCTTTTCCCTCGAGGATAAAGAGCGCTCTGCCTCTAAGAGTTGTTGCCCAAGTATGCTGCTGTGTTCAAACATCAAAATCAAATCGCAGATCATCTTGAGGACCCTCGCCCGTTGAATATCACGATGATCATCCAAACAAATGTGGATCTTCGTCCCGGCAGCACGCTTCAGCTCTGATGTGGACCGATCTAGAGGAGTTGCGGAGCCATTGCAAACTACAGGAAAGTTCCTAGGAACTACAGGCCCCTTTAACCAAGGTGCCACACTTCCTGTACCTAAAATTTGACCAACAGCAGTACTCGCATCCCAGGGAAGCCGTGGTAATCCCACGAAACAATTTCCTGAGTTCACGGCCTGCTGCAAGACGTCTCCCGCGCGAGACGAAGGGGCGAAGGCAGGTAACCCCTGCCCTCCAACATCCATATCACACCCCGCTTTGAAAAAAAATGTGGTCAATGTACAGGAAGTGAAGAGCGTAACCCGCAAAAGAATGAAATTCCCACCCACCACATCCCTTTGATCCCGAATGTGGCGGGTAATGCCATCATGATTGCACAATCCTTGCAATGTTCTAAATGCAACAACATCTCATGCGTCATGCTGATGAGCTGTTTGCCGGGTCAGAACACACAAGGACTGATGCGCAAGCGCATGTGGTCTCTTGTATTACCACAAGGCACAATATGGCACAATAAGCTCACATTCACGTTCCGCTGCCGGAGACCAGGCCTGCGGGTCCACCAGCAAAGAATCCCAACAACCCACCACCCAGGAGGCCAAGCTCGCCACTCACCTGTTTTTCAATCACGCTTTTCAATGTTTTTGTTTGCTTGGAATGGGTCGTAGAAGATCTCAACTCCAACTCTCGGTGCAACATGGAAGTTCGCCTGGTCGCGCTTGGCTTCTGCTTTCTTCTGCTGTTCCTCTCTACAGCTTTTGTAGCGGTTACCAGTCGTGACCAGTCGTGCAGTGCCGCCATGGCAAGAAAGTGCCAGCGTCCTCCATGGCTTCCACGCGCTTCTCCTCCTCAGCTGCCTGCCACCAACTGCAAAATTCCTTCTGCGGAGTGACCCCAGGACTGGCGCGACATAGCCCGCAAAATGCAAAAGTAAAATAATATATATATATATATGTATGGGAGGTAAGAGCAGTGGCCGAAGTGCAAGTGCAGTGGCAGGCTGGTTACCTATAAGCCAATAGCGCAAGTCAAGGATGGCTTATTTGCCTTGAAGGCCCTTGAAGCATACTAGATACACTAGAGTTGGCAAACTAACATAAACTAACCATACCAGGCAACTTCGCAGATTTCACTTTGCTGAACAGCACATGTCAAGCAACGGTACTAAGTTTCATTCTGCTTGCCACATCGAAGGGCCTGCTGCTTCAGCCGCTCAATACGTTCCTTTTGGAACTCGATGTTATCGCCTGGCAGCTCGATCGGACAGCGGTAGCACCTTTTGAAGTCCAGCAAATCAACTTGCAATTGCTGCAAACTCTGCGCTCGGCACGCAAGTTGTTCGCAGCGTTGGTCAGCAACGTGGTCTCATCCAGATCCTTGTCCTCGACTCGAGGAATCGGGGCCCTTGTCCCATTTTGGACATCCGCATCGAACCGGTCCTCGCCGGTAATGATGGCCAGAGCACGGACAACTTTCTGAAACATGTCCTGCAAAGCACGGGTTTAAAGCGCAGACTGGCAGCATGTCCAAGAAGATCAGGGAGGATCACAGGGGTGTCGTGATGTCTGCTCTCTCAAATGCCCCGGCCGTGGCTTTCTCAGACGAGTCCACGTCGGGGTGATACCTGGATCGAAGCTTTGCAGTACTGTCAAGAAACTGCTTTAAAAAGTCTTTGCGCAGAAGGCACAACACTGCCTAACAATTGCCCAACATGCCCAAGCCCGATCCATGGGACACGAGGGTAGGCTCCGAGCTTTGCTGCCAGCTTTCTGTAGGCCTTCCTCGCCTCTCACAAGGAGCAGCAGTGCAAGTGTGCGAAGTTGCGCGAACAAATGTGGAAGTCGGCACAATCCTCATCAACGCCAGCATCCGGAGAGATCTCCAGAACCTGAACTTCTGCCGCTGTAAAAGACATTCAGGGTGTTCAATGTAATGAGAGGCTTAAGATTTTCTGATACTTTATCTCTCAATGGTCTTGAGATGTTTCGGGATCTGTAGATGGTGTAAGCTGCCGCCAGCACATGTACTTCAGTACTTCCGGCCACGATCACTACATTCTTAAGTGACCAATTTCACGCGAATGTTGGACCTTTTTCTGATGTGGGAAGTCAAAGACATCCATGAAATTTCACGCGAAACGGGGGGTGAAGCAGCTAGTATAGATGACATCTCTTGCCGGGTGCACTGTGCAACAATGTGTACCGTGGCAGCGTCGCCAACCATAAGCAGGTTTCAAATCTTGGTGCTCCCCGAAGGTTTTCCTTAGCCACGACATTCCCCGACCTTATCTGATGGCGCGCCCCGGAAAGCACCGGTAAGCAAAGGTAAGCACCTACCAATCCCGGGGCAGCCCACAGCCCATTCCCCCCAACCCGGTTTCCGAGGCAATTCGCACCATAAGAACATCTTCGGCCATTTGCCCATCGCCTTCGCCACAAAGAGCACTTTTTGCGCCCACCTACTCAGTTTCCCCTCTCAGTAACCCCCAAATGTCAAGCAAAAGCACGTTTTCAATAAGAGAGCTCCCGAACCGCACCACTTTAGGCTGAGGGTGTCGTCCTCAGTGCCAAACCGACCCTCGGGCCATCTGAAGACCCCGAGAACTCTTGTTGAGCCAAAGCTACAGCAAACAGTCCAGACATGTCCAGACTCTCTGACCTGCACACGCTGAAGTGGGGAGCACGGTACACGGTCTTGCACAGTCCACTCAGCAAGCAATGTCTTAGTATGGAGCCAGCGAAGTGCGGCATCAGAACTCTGACCTGATCCCTGCATCCAAAATAGCTTTACCCCCTACGACATCAAGCCGGTAATGTTCCGGCGGCCTGAATTCCTGGTGGCCAATTGGCACGCCCAGAGCAACGAACCCGCGTTGTGCTGGGGGTTTGTCACCGCGCCACACGTCCTCGCCGAGCTTGCCTATGCCCGGCGGCGCAGGGCCGCCACGGGCATGGTACACGCGCGTCTTGCCAAGGTTTGCAGCGACCCCGGCCTCGCGCTCGATGGTGGCTGTGACAGCATCCAATTGGCCGCGGGCGCGCGACGGAGAGGTGACGACGTAAAGGTCGTCCAACGGAGAGGTGACGACGTAAATGTCGTCCAGGAAGGCCGCCAAAAACAGGCGGAGGCGCGTGCACGTGCGAGGAGGCGAAGGAACGAGGCAGCTTCGGCGTCCCAGCGCCCCGCTTCGACATAGTTCAGCATGTGACAGGCCCTTATTTCTTGAATGTCAAGGCGGTAGTGATGCAGATGATTGCATGCGGGAGGGGCATGCACGGACCCTGGGTTCGCATCTGGAGAAATCGAACAGCAACGAGGAGTGCAGTTGTTGTTCCTTCTGTGTGTTGCCATTGTGTGGTGTTGCACGGTTCCTGTTACCTTTCTTGGACAGGAATAGCCCATCTTTGGTGTAGCATTCTCCAGCATTCTCTAGCTCTAGCTCTCTGTAAGGAGAGCACTGGATTTCACTGGTCAGCTGCACACTGAGGGGCCAGGCAGTCCACGGGTCAAAAGTGTCGCTCATTGCAGCATGCAGCTGCACCTGCACCGGGCTGCACCCATACACCTTTTAGCTGAAATGCCTTCAGCAGAGGGCAGGCGCCGTGTGCCCCGTCTGCATAACATGAACATCACTTCGCTGGTGGCCTGCGGGTGTCGCTTTTCCTCCTGAGCACAAAAGACTCAAAGGACATGCAACTTCTGCAACTGGGTTAACAAGAGATGAATCGAACCTGGACATAAAATGTCGTCAGTCGTAAGTAGCACACGCAAGCAGCCCGCCGGACGCCAGACGTGAAGGCTCCTGGACTTAGCATTAGCGATGCCCAAGGGAAATGTCTCCAGAGGCCAGCCGGCGTTCAATATGGCCGCATCAGGCATGCTGTTGCCCTGTGATGCCGTGTGGTACGTGGCGTGATAGGTTGAGGGGTAATTGAATGTAATTGAGCACGGGATAAGTGTCGGCGTGTGTAGAGACTTGCTCAGGTCACTTAACACAACAGAACAAATACCTTTCAAACAAAGCAGATGAACAGAGATGTACCAACTGAAAGTCCTGAGTTCCACAGAAGCTGATTCATGGGTCTCATGGGCTACCAAAGTCAAGACAAGGTCCATAGACGCGCTGAAGTTTTGGTTGAGCTGAAGAGGAGGCCAAGCAACGCGCGAGGGGAAAGATGTGGAAGGATGATGCTGAAAAAAGAAGTGAAACAACTAGTCGGTTCAGTCTAGGCTCTGTCGGAAGAGCAAGCTCAGGCCTCATCACACATAAATGTCCGAGGTCATGTCCATGTTCCAAGAAGCTTGGCTGTGTCATTGTAGTTCGTCCACTGCTTGTTTTCATGGTCGCTAGCGCTACTCCTTTCCTTTGCCCTACTTGCACGTGCTGCAGATGGAGCAGTGTGCCTCCCTAAACACGAAATCCCTTGGCCATGGCGGCTTCCCGAAAGGATGCTCTAGGCACCTCCTGTCCAGGCTGTCCATACTATTGTTGCAAGGGCCAAGCCCACCTGGCTCGAAGCCGTTGCATTGGCAAATTGACAAAGTATATATTGTGACAAATTTCATGACAACGCTAAACAACGTTTCGACTTGCAACACGTCGGAGTTGCAGGCCACCGCGGTCGCCCCAGACCTTCTCACGCAAACTCCAAAGTCAACTCCACAAAGTCTTCAAATCTGTTCGTAGGTCTTGGAGCAGCCCTCTTGTGCGCCTGCCGAGTTGCGCAGACTTCTTGGGCCGGAGAGCCACGCCATTGCCTGAGCCGTGTCGACGGTGTTGCGCTGTTTATCTGCTTGCTGGCGTAGAAGTAGCTTGAGTGCCTTACTAGCTTCAGAGCGGCAGTTTCTACGGTCGCGAGCTTGTCGGGAATGGTAGAACGTGTTTGACTCCGGTGATCGTGTGCGGGATTATTCTTGTGTCTGGCATCATTTGGTTATAAAAAGTAGCAAGTCCCAATGGCGTTGAGGTAGTCAAGCGTGGCCCCGCACAGCTGAAAGGTGACCCTCCACATATCTCCACATCTTGATACTTCAGCGGCTCAAAGTTCAATCGCAGCACAGTGACAGCATTTGCTTGAAATCGGTATCTTTGCATTTGCACCTCTCGATGCCATTCTGGTGACAACGTAACATGGTGAGACCAGTTTCACTCCACTGTCGTGCCAGATTTGTACCTGGATCACTGGATCGCATTCATCTAAAAGGAATCAAGCACATTTTCTGACGCTGGCTGCAGCGTTCTGAGGGCACTGAGAACAACAGCCCAGAAGCATTCCAAATGCCTCGATGCACGGGCTTTGCAGCCCCACAACTGGACAACCAACTCGCCAATCAACCACCGGCGACTATTTAAACGAGAACTGATGGTAACTGCATAGCGAAGAAACATGGCACACATCCATGATCCGTGATGCCCTCCATGTCATCCATGCATTGCCCACCAAGCTCAGAATGGTGCCGTAATGAAGTAGAGAATCGTGATGGTTTTACCATACCTGCCGTCGGTGAATCTCCGTTGCTTCATCGTTCTGTACGAGAGGCTGTGCTCCGCACTCTCCACGCGACATTAGATAGACCTGGAAGTGCAGAATCTGAAACAAGATGCCAATGAAGGGCTTAAAGGCTCACTCAGTGAAGCGGCCCTGTGAGTGGCCCATAGTGGCCCAAAGTTGCCCTAGGCACCCAAGTTGTGGACGGCCAGAAAGAGGATATCGGTGACGAGCAAAAGCACCGGACAGCCCCGCAGCACCGTGCGCGCCTCAGGACCCGGGCTCGGTCTCGAGCTCTGAGCTTCTCAGTCGCTCTTGTTGCTACGTTTGTTCCAACTATCCACCGTTCTGTTCCAAGTCGCAGCGTTTGTCTGATGTGTGTGAAGTGGCTTGCGGTGGCGTGCGCTGGCAAGTAAGCTGCGAACCCATAGCTTTGGAACTCGCTCGGCCTTTCAGCAACAGCTATTGACATCGACAACGACAATTGATTGGGTTGCAGCAGATCCCTGCATGGGACGTGATTTTTCGTTTGTCTTCGTCATGTAAGCGTTGGTCCAATCTAAGATGCAAGCGCATACTATGTGTTGCCTGTCTAAGCTTCTGATAAATCCTCCGAGACCTCGGGCCGTAGGTGTCTTGGTAGCTACTTAAAGCAGGTACCGTCCGGGAGCGGATGGTGCATCAGGACCAGGGCGCATTTAAGCCCCATTGCGCCCCCCGAACCCTGCCGCCTCGCCTCTATGCGGACTCGCCCGGGCTGTTTTTCTTGTTTTACCACTCGAATTCGGGCTGCCTGGCCTATGATTGACGTGCGTTACGAATGAGCTGGGCCACGCTGCCATCCCGAACCTTGCCAACATCTGCCAACTCTACTGCCCGACTCCTGCAAGTTTCAGAACTTCGGATACAAAATGATACAATTTCTTTTCCCAAGGGGAATGCATATGGTCGAAGGTGAATCTTGGCTGCAACAATCACTTCTCAAATCCTTCAGGGTGTCTGCGATCTCCATAGATGCGAGTAGGTGGACGAAGATGCAACTCCTCTATACATCTAGTATCCTCCAGTTGAAGCCCGTTGAACGCAGCATTCTGTGTCAGGCTTCTTTGCCTTTGGAGTCCACACCTTGTAACTGAGTGAGAACCCCGCCCCCCCTGGAATGTGGTGGTTGCGTTGGTTGCCTTCCCGACACCATACCACAAACCTGCTAAAAAAGCTCCCTGCCATGGTTGGGAAGGTCTTATGGGCGAACGCGTAGATGGGTGGTGGGTGTTACCGGCGTGCATCCTTGCGAGGACTTTGCCGTTGTTTTTGGAACCCCAACCCACGGCAAAAGCACTTTAAAGAGGGTTTGGAAAAAGGATCTGCTTTTCACCCTGAGGCAGGCGAAAAATGGCTGAGGTAGTTAAAAACAATGAAATGTTAAGGGTTTTTTATTGAAGCCTATTCTGCTCGTGGTTCCTCACGTGCATATTTTTCTAACTATCCAAATAATTTCAAAAATTCGCAAGTTCACAAACATTTAGCTGGCAAATCCTGGCTATTCAGAACTCCTCGAGATTCCTCGAGAACCCTTTTTAAAATCTAGGGTGGGGGGTGGGGTTTTGAGAGTTGGCTGGTGATCTAAATTTGAGGAAGCGAAAGTAGGGCAAGTGGGGCAAGTGGGGCAATGGCAATTAGTGGTGGCCGTGGGCGCCGGCAATGAAACAGTGTTTCGGGGCGAGTTTCCCAGAAGCGCTTCCGCTTCCTGTTACTTAAGTAGCTCCTGCATCAGAAAACAAGCCCTGCATTAATGTGATGACCAGACACGGCTGAAGATCCCATGTCCCATGTCGCAATCGTATTGATTGCAAGTAAAAGAGGCATGAATTCCTGACGATCAGTCGACTCTTTGCAAGGGCCACAAGCACGGGCAACAGGAATATATCTAATACATAGCAACACCCAGTGAACGCAGCCACCTGTCTTTCCCGGAAGAAACGTGCTTACCGTTGACGGCATCCCACCGCAGAAAAGGAACAACAAGACAAATAGAATGAGGCAAACCCTGAGCATGAGAAGATAGGCCTACTCGCGAAGCTTAACCTACAGCCAGGTGACAAGAAGACAGCGAGTCACGCAATAAATACTCAATTACGTTTTTTGTCCAGATCTGTATAAACGGCGCTCCAGATCGATGTCAAAATTGCATGGCAAGCCCGCGCTACACTTTGCGCATCTGATGTCATCAAAAACATGACAACCCGGTCTTGCTCAGGAGGATGCTCCATCTGGCAGCACAAATTTTGACTGGAACTCAATCTTGACGAGGTGTCCTGTCTTCACTTGCGGAATGTGCGGTGTGCAACGTATGGGCAACCACATGCAAGCGCACACTCTGAGCTCAGAGCGCACATGCCGCTCGGCCCCGACCTATAAACACGGCACTGTGATTGTTGGGCATTCGAACCCATACCATAGATGGACGAAATCTTGCACCACCTTTTCAGGCAACACCTTTGTCACTTACAGCGCAGAACAACGCACCCCTTTCACATTGGCAGGTGTTGCCTTCCAGGTGCAGAATTTTGGTTATTGGAACAGGTCAGCGTCGAAGCCTGTTCGACTGGAGCACCTGATGCTTTCCAGATCCCTGATCTGCCCCTTGAGTCCCTGGTAGGCCCTCGTAGACTCGTAGACACGAAGGAGCACAGGGCGGAGCATGCCCGGGCAAATTGCGCCACCCGTGGACAATCTTGCTCCGCCTTTTTTGTGTCGGCAACCTGTTCATCTCGTGGTGGTCTCCAGGGGCTCAGCAGGTCTGGCACAAGATTGACTGAGATTTGCTTGGACTTTGATTTGCATCTGCTGCTAATGACTTGGAACTCCGGGCTTCGGATAAGAGCCTAAATTTGAAGTGCCATTCTTGAGGAACTGGCTTGTGCGAAGGTTGTCCGCACTTTCTGAGCCGTGCAATCCTTTGTTCAAGGTCTCTACATGTCTCTACCATGGCGCAACAATAGCCCCAGCGCAGCCAGGGGAATACTTTGGGAACATTTGGCGCTTCATGACGCGGGCGAGGAATCCCAAGAATCCGCCTTGAGGAAGAATACGAAGAACATGTGCAAAATGAAGTACGCATTGGAATATACTGCCTCGCATCAGCCAAGCAGATGCAATCGCTCTCATCTGACTGCGATTAACAGTGGCAGGATGACCCCCGGCATAAAAGGTGCAGTCGGAATGGTGACGACAACAACCTCGAGCATGTGCGGATTGTAGGATTCACTGAAGCCAATACCTGCTGTGGCTTCAACTAGGCTGCAGACAAGTCCTTTCGTCACAATCATGTGGGCCAGCATGGTGACCATGGCTGCGCCAGCCTCTGGGCGTGCAAGGCGTCAACACTAGACACGTAGACCCAAACGTAAACCTAAACCATCCTAAACCCATATCAACCTCTAAACCATTCTAAACCCATAAACCGTAGTAGTTGCCCACCCGACAGATTGCCACGGCTGGGCCTTGGGCCCGGACCGATTCAGCAAACATCATTGTGCCCACCAACACAAAACCCTGACATCAGGGTTTTGAAAAACGGAGGACAAAACAACGCGTACTCGCTTGGCGTGGCCATTCTTGCGTGCTCTATGTGCCATCCTCGAGATTGGTACAAACCACCAGCTCCGGCAGAGTACTGGACAGCTCCTCCAAGTAGCCGCTGGCCTCCGTCGCAGTAAACTCACAAACTCTTTCTGCTCATGCACGCGGGCGGCTCTTGTGGGGATTCCGTTCGCTTCTGTCATGCTTCACCGTGGGCTTAATCCGCCGAGGCCTCGGGCCGTAGGTGTCTGAGTTGCATACAGCAAGTACCACCTAATCTTCCCCTCCGCTTTGTTTGGATTTTTTGTGGAAGGGGCACCCCCCGAGCTGACCGGTGTCCGGGAGCGGATGCTGCATCAGGACCTTGGGGACGGAACCCACCCTCCCACCCCTACCTTAACCACCTGCCGTCTATCTCTACTCTACCCATTTTCTGCGCTTGCCCCTCCCCACATCTGTACTACAAAAGCTATTTTCGGGCCTGGACCTCTGGACACCCACACACCCGCCCACCCACCCACCCACCCGCCCACCCGCCCACCCGCCCACCCCCGACCGCACCTTTCTCTGAGACGCTCTCTCTCTCTCTCTCTCTCTCTCTCTCTCTCTCCTTCCTTCCATCCGCTGCACTTAACCCCGAAGGGGTCGCCCAAATGGGCATGCTCCAGTGGGTCAGTTGGTGAAACTCTCTCTCTCTCTCTCTCTCTCTCTCTCTCTCTCTCTTTCACCATTTCTTCATGTCCTTATGTCTTATGATGTCTTTCGTCTTTCTTCTTATTTATGTCATTCTTTATTGTTTTCTTTTTTCTTTATGGCTTTCCTATTTTTCTGTATTTGAAACTTTGTTTCTCTATTTCTTTCTTTCGTTCGATATTTGTTTTTTTTCTTCTTTGTTTCTTTCTTTCTTTTCTTTCTTTTGTCTTTCTTTCCTTCTGTTTCTTCTTTCTTTTTTGTTCTTAACTTCTCTCTTCTTTCGAAGGGCTTCGGGGGAAAGCCCCCGGCGCGTGTAGCGCGGCATGGATTTTGGTGATAGTCCAAAGTGGGCGATCTGCCTTTTCTGTTTTTTCGATATTTCTTTCTCTGCACTTGACCCCTCCCCATCTTTCTCTTCCGTCTCCCTGGCTCTCTCTCTCCCTCTCTCTCTGTCTCCCTCTCTTCTTCTTCTTCTTCTCACTTTAATGGACCCCGGGTTAGGGGGCCCCCGGCCACGACGGCCAAGCGGTTTGCGGTCCGGTGAGGGGTCCCTGTCTCCCTCTCTTCTTCTTCTTCTTCTTCTTCTTCTTCTTCTTCTTCTTCTTCTTCTTCTTCTTCTTCTTCTTCTTCTTCTTCTTCTTCTTCTTCTTCTTCTTCTTCTTCTTGTTCTTCTTCTTATTCTTCTTATTCTTCTTCTACGGGGCTTGAGGAACCCCGGAGGGCCCCCCGCGCACTGGGCGCGCCCAGGCCGAGTTCGGTCTCGGTGAGACTGTTCAGCTGAGGTCGATGCCCGAGTTGTGTGGATTCTTCCGAGAAGACCCCTCCCCCTTTCCCCAGGCCCTGAAGAACCGTACGAGTCAAAGCTCCTGCCCCGTGAAGAATCGCTGCCACTCGAAACGGCATCTGTCTGTTGCCCCGCCGGTGAGAATGCGAGAATGCCGGGTATCTTGCTCTTGCTACACTCTTGACTACTGCAAGAACCTCCTTCCCCGGCTGTTGGCATCGCTTGCTGAGGTACGTGAAAATATGGTTCCCCCTGCCAAGCTTGTAACGGTTGGGGGCTTTGCCCTGTTGGGGGTGTGTTACTCAGACGCTTGTTCCTAGTCGGGTCTGTATCCCTGCTCTCTCTCTCTCTCTCTCTCTCGTTCCCTCCCTCACGCATGCACGAGTGAGTAGGCACGCCAGCCCACAAGCATTGTGGGCCTTACTGAGACGATACGATTCGTGACAGGACTCTTTGTTCTCTCTGCGCCGCGTTGTGCTCATAGCAGCTCTGCGAGTCTTCCCGCCCCCGGGCTTCGCTGAGATCGGTTGGAAAATGGTGGAATAATCCCCTGGAAAGATCACTGAGCTCATCCCCACAGCATCCCCACAGCACCGCCCGCACATGATCCCAATCCCAGACGATCCCAGCGACATTCAGCGCTCATCAAACTGCTTTGTTTCAATCAAAACTGAAGCTGCTTGGATTACTTCAGGTTTGGTCCCCTTGCTGGGCTGCTGAGGTATGCTGAGGTCACTATTCTAAGTTGTTGCTTTTGCATTCTTTACTTTACTACCAGTAGTAATTAGGTGCCAGCGCTTCCCAAAGATAGTAGATCTATCCGGGGCAATAGCGACGAGAACGCCAACTTGCGAGTATGTTCTTCTATGATGTTTGTGTGGCCCGTTTGATCCCGCCATGTCAAGCCCCTCTGCTCCCCGAAAGGAATCCTGGGCCGCTGGCCATGTCAAGGCCTAGCAGCCCCGCAGTTGTAGCAACCACCTTCGTTCACTTCATTCAGTTCAGTGATTGCTCTGAAGCAGGAGCTTGCAATGCGGACGGCGAAATCTTGAGGCCGAGCACTGCAACGTACCAGTATGGCCTGCACCAAAGAACATGAGGACCACTGGTACCCCTTTGCAAGTCAGGTCACTCCTTACAACAAGAAACATGACTCAATGACGCGGGGCCCTGGGGCATCTGTAACTTTTTGTAACACTGCTATACTACTATGAACGAACTGCTATGGGTCCGGAAGTACTGCAAATCGGGGTCCACCCGTAGAGTGCAAAGCTACGCTTTGCACCTTTATTCATCGACAGCTACGCTTTGCACCTTTATTCATCGACATTCATCAGCGACAGCAGTAGGGCAGTTGACAACAGCTACCCGCAGTCCCAGCACAGGCTGACCATGCCCACACAAGTTGAGCAAAGACGGACCCCGCGCAATGCCTGCTTCGCATCTTATTGGAGAAGAAGTCTAGCGGATGGTACACCTCGTCCCCAATGAAGTTAATGGCCGCAAACCACACCTGTCCGTTGTGCTTGACTGCTGCCTGTTCTGGACTGTTCGGGCTTCCCTCGGACCCCTTGGTCAACAGAGAGTTGCATGTCAGGGTCCTGAAAACTGAGTTGGCCGATAAACAGAAACACTAAACACGTGCATGACCCAAAGTTGCACGCCATCGAGGCCACCTCTTATCACCTTCTGTTTGATCGCTTTTTTTCACACGGCAGTCGCAGGATTGCAGTGAAAGCATCTGGCATGTCCAACTCGGCTAGTACCGTGTCTGAGACAATGAAAACACCTTGCCAAATGATGGTTAAATGGTTAAGCTGGACAGAATGGACATTGAACTACGCCGCACACGCCGTCAGCGACAGACGGTCCAAAGGTGGCCGGCACGCCATTAAAATGTGCGACGCGGGCCGCAGACACCCGAGTCGACCGTCGACCCGTCAGCCGGCTCCTTTCTTTCCTTTCTTTCTTGTTTTGTTCAAGCGGGTAGAGGATCGGTCGGCTCCGAGTCGGCTCCGTTTTTTTTCTGCAGGCTTGAGTGTCCAAGCTCTCCCTTCCCCCTCTGGGGCGCCGGCACGGGCCCAAGTACGTAGTTTCTCTCTTTGTCCCTTGTTACATTCTGCATGGTGTGAACAGTAGTTGCCACACTGGATCGATGCCTTACAATGTTTGAAACTCACCTGGGTGGCATCGAACCGATCCCGATGAGGACAAGAATGTACGAGCGGTACCCAATACCATGAATGCAAAGACAAAGTATCAGCATTTTGCGTGGCTCCTACAGGTCCGCGTGACAGTCACAACTACAAGGACTTTATAGGCACGCGCTCAAGTACTTGCAGCGAGCTTATCTCACATCAGGTCGCGATAAATACACAGCACCCCATTGGGGACGCTACATAGCGGGAACTCACATCAGCGGCGGAAATACACATCAGGACACCGCAATCCCCAAGTAGACGCTGGAATTTAGGGAAACAGACAACATGGGTCAAACTGCCGGATTTTCTGCGGATGCCCGTGTCTTCAGCACGTTTGTTGTAGTGTATTAACTCTGTTTCAACAGCGAATCAACAGGGAGACGCAAGAACTGAGGGATCCCTAAGTCGATGAAACCTGAACTGCCGGGGGGTTGGTCGAGTTGTCGCCGCGGCGATCCGCGGGACCGTGGCCACCCAGCAATCATCCGTTACTTAGCTTGCAAGCCCCGAAGACATGCAGAAGCCTGCACGAGGTCGACTTCGACACGTCAAGAGATATCCTCTGGGAAATGAAGTTCCCCAATGTGGACACCGATCGATGTGTCTTTTGGGCTGAGTCTATAGGGTTGTAAGCGCTGCACACAAAAGACCATGTAGATGCTGCGTCAATGACGACGAGGCCAACTTCGACACATCAGGAGATATACTCTGGGGAATGCAGTATAATGCAGTTCCCCAATGTGGACGCCGATCGATGACTTCCAGGCAGACTTCGACACGTCAAGAGATCTACATTGGAGAATGCAGTTCGCCAATGTGGACGCCGATCGATGCGTAAACAAACCGAGCGATGCGAGAGAAGCGACTACAAGTCGGGGGCTAAAGCTCAATCACGAGGAGGCAACTGCAGCTTGGTTT
The DNA here is from genome assembly GCA_905221605.1 of Symbiodinium natans. Classification (NCBI taxonomy): domain Eukaryota; class Dinophyceae; order Suessiales; family Symbiodiniaceae; genus Symbiodinium; species Symbiodinium natans. Next base: position 212,865 of record CAJNDS010002408.1, read on the forward strand.
TGCATGGTAGGCCTAAATCATTGCCCCGGAGGACGTGCAGCATCCATCTAAACAGGTGCTTGCCTCAGAGCATCTGGTATCATCTCGTATCCCGCCCTCCACGACAGCCCAAACAGAACGATATGAAAGTGGCCGCTTAAACCCGTTTCAGCCTCCCGCACCAGCGGTGTCACTTACCTACCAGCCTTTACGAAAGGAGTCTGCTCACCATTAAATTCGCTTGTCTTGGGATACGAAGGTGGATGATGCCCAATGCGCATCTGAAAGGGCTGCGATGGAGATTTGACTTTGCGCGAGCTTTTTGCTGTGGCAATGCTGTGACATGCTCAGTTGAGTGCACTCGACTGCCAAGTCCAGAGGCGTTAAATGGCCTTGCTGCCTGGTTCCGAAACACTCCTGCACTGCAGATTGCGAATCACTGAAGCTTGGAAGCGGACGGCTGCCAACCCCGTCGTGCCATAGGCTGCATAAAAGCAGACCTTGGGCCACAGGGAGGTGCTCACAAGGAACTCAAGCAACTATAAGCAACTTGCCGAGCACAATGAGGCCTGGGCCTGAGAGGAAAGCATCCAGAAATTGTGTCCCTCTTCATTAGACTGCATGGCGGCATGCTAGCAGAAATTGCAAACAATGTCCAAGTTCGTTTAGGCAAAAGGTCGGTAGTGGGGCTTTTGCGGCATGCAAGCAAGATCGCTGCAGCAAACGCAAAGCGCCTACTATGATACCAACTACATTATCGGCATCACGAAAACAACCGTCAGTTCATAAAAGCAATGAGCCAGCCCGGCTGCCAAATGACTTGAGCGCACCCCATGTTCTTGAAATGTAGCCTGTTCTAAACTTGTTAAGAGAGCACTTAACGATTTCAGGTGGCTTCAATGCTTGTCTCTGTATTGAAGACGATCCTTGCAGGCTTCGTTTTCACATTTAGCACAGCAACTGTTTTCGAGCCAAACGCTGAGGAGTTGAACACTCATGCCAATGATGGCCCATTGATTCCACATCAGTCCGTCACTTGCAACACTGGGGCATAGTTTAGCCATCATAAGGTCAGAATGGGATCCGGGTGTCCTCGGCACGCTGCCAGTACCAGTACCACAGACAAACCACATGCTGTAAAACCACATCATTTGCGAATAAAGAAGAAGCAGCTCCAACAATTTCAACATGTATACTAAAGAAGACGTAGCTGTACACGCTCCGGGTGCTGTGAGGTATGTCCATTTCCAAGGATGGAGCCGCTCAGGACTGGAAGTGCTCCGTAAACTACCAGCGTTCCCGGGGCTGTTCAGGCGCATCCGATGCTGCGAATTACAGATCTTCTGTTTGCGCACAGGACCCAGGAAGCATGCAGGAAGGACTTGGACATGGGTTTCTTCTCTGTAGTATTCAACTCCCGACATAGAGCTACAGCACTTCGAGTCTGAAGCATTCTGTGGCGACCTCGTCTTGGAAGCGCACTACTTTGCAACATCCGGAGCCTGGGTACAGCTAGCTGGCATGCTGCATGTGAAATTGTCTGGAGCTGCCTCACCTGGAAACGCAGCAATTCGCGGCATTTGGAGCCAGATATGGACCAGATGTGCCAGTCAGCAGCATTGTAAGTTAGAGGACGGGAAGGGGGAGGTCTAAACCTAAGCGCCTAAGGGATGTGGGCCTGCTGGATGGGCAATGGGCATGAAAAAACAACGACCTGGAGCTCGGTTGTTTGGAGCTTTAAAGCTTGAAAGATTCGGGAGCTAGAAAGAAAGCTTCAACATTTTGATGCCATTAACACAAGGGCTTCAGACAACATTCTTACAGGATGTGTTAAGTGTGCTGCGGTTTTCAGGGTCCCTGAAATGATGGGAGAATGAACACTGAAAGCTAGCTGAAATAATCAACCCGTCCAATGTGAACGAAGATGAGGCCTTGAACATGCCACAACAATAAACAACAATTTCGACAACGTAGACATTCCGCTGTCTCCGAATAAAAAAGCCCCTATGATCAACGCTGTCTTCGGGAACTACGCGAAGACTCATGATGATACGGTTTCCAAGTCAAGAGCCCAACATCAGATGACTGGTATCCTTTGCAGGAGCTCTTCTATAGGGTCTTTGAAGCGGGCGGTAACAACAACGTGATTAAGGGCTCCAAGTTTCGGGATGATGCGGTTGATCTGTGGTGGATTCCTGATGAACGAAGCGAAGACTAAGAGCCCGGGCCCCCTGCCCCACGATCCCCCTATCAAGCCAGTGAAAGGGAGGACTCTGCGGCCGGTGCACTTTTGACAGCGGGCGAACATCTCTGAGCACAGCAAGCTTCCTGTTCGAGGTGCATCGATCTTCACCCATGGACGAAATCTGCTCGTCAGCGCCACGGAGTCCATGAAGATGTTCACGTTCACCACCGCAACCCGCTTTGTCTGGTCCGGAATCGGCTACAGGATCAAGCGCCGCTCATCTCCTTGTGCAGACGCTGCTGAACTAGCATGAACCAAAGACCGCGATTGATACTTGCCAAAACCAGGGCCTCTTCTGCACCTTTTTGGCAGCGGCTTCCTGCTGGACTTGAAACAACCTAACCAGATCCCAGCAGAACAGACTTCAACAGCCTTGACGTTGGAGACCGGAAGCTTATCAGAGAAGGTCACAACCTGCACGCAGCACACAAGAGCCCCTTAAATCTCACACAACGCTTCGAACGATTCTATCTCAGGCCCATCCCTATGATAAGCTCCAGTTCACATGCAGGTCCTGATTCTTCAAGAGGTCGAAGGACACTTTTCGCATCTTCTTCTTCTTCTTTCGTCTTCTGATCTCTTCCTTTTCTGGCCTCGGATCTGGCAACTGGCTTCTAGGCTTCTTGCGGCACTGCGGGTTCAAGGTGCTCTGCTCCTTCACGTTCTCCAAGATGTCGCAAGCATGCTAGATGCATTTGTGCAGATTCATGGCAATGAAGTTGCATCAGACAGTTTATTGCCGTCTAGGACTGTTACGCTGCTGCGACAACTTCTACGATTGTAATGCTGTAGGTCTTGGTGAAAAGCGGCATCGGAATTTTTAAGTGGCTCAACAATCTCGACAAGCAGATGGCTCGAAGAAATCTGTACATGTAAAATTTCGGCATGATGCATGGAACAGAGCTTATGTTCTACGGCTGCAATCTGCACGCGTGACCGAAGAATGCTGATTGAACAAACTTTTTCGGAACGTCAATAATTACTGCCCTACCCGTGGACTAGGGCTTTTGCCCCTAGAGCCCAGAACTTCTGAGGCTTGAGCTGCTCGACGACGTTTGAGCCACCATCATGTTGTTGCCGGACCTGTCACACATCTTCAACAAAAAAAGGTGCTGAAAAAAAGAAAACGTCGCAGTTCGTTCCTTTTTTGGACCCACGTGTCTTAGTCATCCTTTTCCCCGAACAGCGAGTCATTCTAAGGCCAGTTGTGGATGCGGTTCCAACGTGGTCGGGCTTAGGTCGGCCCGCGCAGGCGGTTGCGCGGCTCTTGCCTCGGAGCTCGCTTTGGGTTCAATTTCAAATGCCAACCCCCCTGCCGTGCGCCCTCGTTGCGCACGATCCTCGAGGGGATCTTACTATTTCGGGGTCTAAATTAGGGGTTCCTTTTTTAGGGGTTAGCAGAATACTATGAGCAGGGTAACAGGCAAATCAGCCAAGCACAACTCAGCAAACAGGAGTGCAAATCAGAAAACACGGCGGTGCAAATCAGAAAACACCAAGGCACGAATCAGAAACAAAAGTCCGCAAGAAAGGACGCAGTGCTTGTTTCCCTAAAAGCCCTAAGCCCTAAACCCAAAAAAGGTAAACCATGAAAACCTCTCAACTTCAAACCCCGAAAACTCTAAACCCTAAAACCCCCCTAAACCCGAATAAATCCAAGCCGTAAAAAACCCTAAACCCTAAACGCTAAAACCCCTAAACATAGGCGTGTTTTTTCAACCCATCATGCGAGCATTGTGTATGCAAATGGGCCGGGCTGCCCCCCCCCCCCCCCCCCCCCCCCCCCCCCCCCGCTTAATTCTGTTTCGAACCCATCATGCGAGCGTTGCGTTTGCAAATGGGAAGGGTGGCAAAAAATCCTATACCCTAAACCCCAAAAAAACCCTAAACCCTAAAAACCCCTAAGCCCTAAAAACCCCTAAACCCTAAAAAACCCAAAACCCTAAGAACCCTAAACCCTAAAAACCCCTAAACCCTAAAGGCCCTAAGCCCTCACCCTAAGAACCCCTGAGCCCCAAACCCAATAAAACGTAATCCCGAAAAACCCTTCAACTTCAAACCCCGAAAACTCAAAACCCTACAAACCCCGAAGCCCTAAACCCTAATAAATCCAAACCGTAAAAATCCCTAAACCCTAAACCCTAAAAATCCCTAAACATAGGCATGTTTTTTCAAACCCATCATGCGAGCATTGTGTTTGCAAACCGGGCTGCCCTCCCCCCCCCCCCCCCCCCCCCCCCCCCCCCCCCGCTTTATTCTTTTTCGAAGCGAACATGCGAGCGCTGCGTTTGCAATGGGAAGGGGGGGGCTAACATCCCCAAACTTAAACCTAAACCCCAAAACCCCCTAAAGCCTAAAAGCCCCTAAGCCCTAAAAATCCCTAACCCTAAAAAAACCGAAGCCCTAAACCCCAAAAGCCCAACCCTAAACCCTAAAACCCCCTAAAGCCTGAAAAACCCTGAGGCCGAATTCAAAAAAACCTAAACCCTAAAACCCCTAAGCCGTAAACCCCCAACAAACCCCGCAAGAACCTTAAACCCTAAACCCTAAAAAACCCCTAAACCCTAAATCCTAAAAACCCCCTAAAGCCTCAAGCCCTCAACCCAAAACAAAACCTGAGCCCTAAGCCGAAAAAATCCTAAACCCTGAAACCCCCTAAGCCCTCAACCTAGAACACCCCAAGACCTGCACCCTAAAAATCCCCAAACCTTAAACCATGAAAACCCTAAACCCTGAACCCTAAAAGCCCCTTATGTAAATACAGCAAACCTTGCTGCTCGAGCGCAAGTGATAAATTTGTTACCATAGGTCTGTATAGGGATCTATCGACGCCTCTCATAAGGGGGGGGGGGGGAGACTTAGTAGACCTATCTTGAATAAAATGTGTCTTGGGGGAACCCCTAAACCTCAACCCTAAAAGCACAGCCTTAAACGTATCATGTTAGCTTAGGTTAGGTTAGTGGGGTTGGGTTAGGTTTAGGCTTAAGCTTAGGCTTAGGCTTAGGCTTAGGTTTAGGCTTGGGTTTAGGTTTAGTTAGGTTAGGGTAGGTTAGTTTGGCTTGTGTTGGGGTTGGGCTCTTCTGTCCTTGCTCGCCCAGTCCAGGCTCCGCAACGGCCCGACAGTGAGAGAGACCGATGTAAAGGCATGGCTGTCCATGCATGCTGATTCAAACCTCGCTGTTTTCTGATTCGTTCCTTGCTGTTTTCTGAACCATGGGTGCGTGATTCATGGTCTTGTTTTCCGCTTTAGGAAAGCATCCACTATGAGCATTTCCAGGTGCCGCGCTCGCACTTTTGGGTTTTCCTCACAGGAGGCTTTGAGTGTTAGCCCTTGGGCGGTTTCCGCGAAATTTAAGGTATTCAAGGAATTTGAGGTATTTTAGGTATTCAGGGCGACTTAGGCCATTTGCACATGTTGGTGGACTTTCGTCTGTGCAGCTTCGGCGCCAAAATATTTTTTGAGCGGTCCAGTAGTTACCAGACGGTGGGGGCAGGGGAGGTTGTGTTGTCATATTGTTATTGTTGTGACTGTTACGTTGTTGTTCAGCATCCCCACCACCACCACCATCATCATCAATCTTTGAACAGATTTGGAAACGAACGCCCTTGCCCCAAACGCCACCAGCAACCTCTTCTTTGGCAGAACTGAATCCTACATGGTCAGTTCTCTAAACTGTGGTCCCTTATTGGGTTCCCTAAATATTAGGGGCCACCTTGCAATAGTGACCCCAAACAGGACCATCCCTTAAAGAAGTGACCGAATCGAATTTCAGGGTTTATACACCAAAACCATCCAAAACCCTACCACCGGAACCCCAACACAATCCTCACCCCCGCTTTCTCGACTGGCTAAACTAGCGGCTAAACTTGCTGTAGGGCGGAAAACCCAAAAAAAAACTTGTAGCCGATCCACCACCATGTGGGCATTACTCAATATAGGAGTACCTGTAGTATGCCCCAAGTACCATGATCCTTTTTCAAGCCTTTTTCCAGGAATCCCCTACAAGGACACCCCTTTTTCGGAAACCCCCACATCGGTCCACGCCTCGTCGCGCTTGCGGCCGCACTTCCGACAGAACAGCGAGTCGTCCAGGTACGCGTTGCCACAACCCGGGCAGTTGGTCTTCTGACAGGTTAGGGTTTAGGGTTTAGGGTTTAGGGTTCAGGGTTTGGGGTTTAGGGTTTAGGGTTTAGAGTTTAGGGTTTAGGGTTTAGGGTTAGGGTTTGGAGTTTGGGGTTTGGGGTTTGGGGTTTAGGGTTTATATAGGGTTTAGGTTTAGGGCTTAGGGGGCTTGATGTTGGGATGTTGCCCCCTTATACTAACAGTCCTTAATAGGGATTATAGTGCCCCCCCTTCCCTTAGACTCCCCTTCTGTTTTGGGCATTGGATCGTGCTTCTGCCACATTCCCACACGCACGTTCCACTTTACAAGTTCGGCCAGCCATCAACGAGGATATCACTCATTTGCATTGGAACAAAAGGTTTGTTCCGACCCTGACAGCTCCATAGAACAGCCTTTAACTGCTGCTGCATGAGCCCAGATAGAAAACTTGGCAAGTCGAGTTCTATGCGTCGCGCCGGATTCCCTTGATCTCAATTTGCCGTTTGGGGTCTCCGCCGGCAAAATTATGTTTTATTGGAGCTGCCTTGGGGTCGAGGCCAAGGACGTCAGGAGCTGTACAGGTTCATCTAATGAATTCCACACCATCCAAGGCTAGGTTTTGGAGTTGGGGGCAATGAATCCCACACCATCCAAGGCTAGGTTTTGATAAACAAGTGATGACCAGTGAACCGCTGCGACTGGTGAGATCTGGCGATCGGCGATCACCTGCCCATGCAGTCGTCGGAAGTGCCTCCCAGCACACGTGTGCCCGTTCGGCTCTTGCGCTACGCCTTTTCACTCCGCTGTGTCGAAGCGGGGACAGCAAGGCCAACAGCACGGGAGCGGTGGCAAGGACGGGGTCAGCTGCAAGCGCCGACAGGGCGGGTCACTATTCACAAGGTGCAGTCGGGCCTTGAACCGTGTGAGCACATCATCTGAGGAACCTTCTCGTCGGCCGTGGCATACTCGCACAACCAGCAACGCGACCAACTCAGCTTCGGTAAACTGCTGAACCCTGAATTGCCCTGACCAACGCAAGTCAGTACCCCCACAGCTGGCATCATTAAGAACCATTCTCCGCCAACCACTTCCGACTTTGGGATGCGCTTCTTGCACAGCCCAAAACCCAAACTGCCAGTGGCTGCCCGGACCCCGCGACTGGCCCAGCCCCGTGCGCTTTGAAGACAGACTAGTTTACGGGAAGCGTTTGAAGATGTGTGAAGATGTCTGAAGTCTGTGGTTAAGATCAACGGCACACTCTCTACAAGTAGTACTCTCTGTGGCAGCTTGCACACTATTTGCACACTGCTGGTGCAGCAACTGCCAAAATGAGGGCAGCACACGCACTGAGCATTGCTGAGCCATGAGAGCTCTTATGTGCCATGAATATGAAAGCTGAAGCACCTTGCTGTTGGTCGTTCCGACGTCTTTTGCTTCCTTGGTGTCAAGCCTCCAGGTCTTAATAGGTCTTGAAACAGAAGCCTACTCTTCGGAAATTGAAAGCACGAGCATAGGCTGAGCTGACCCTTCAGAACCATTCAGAATCCCAAATGAAAGGGACGAAAGCTGCAATGTGCTCCTCTGCCGCTTCTTCCTCTGCGCAATAACTTTTGATCGCAGCGGCAAAGCAGCCTTGACCAGGGCTGTGCCGAGATCACGAGCGCTTCTCACAAGCTGTGATGTAGCGTATGCTTTGCATCGAAACGGAGCCTTCGGAAGCATCAGAGGTGACACGGACACTCTCTCCTGACTGTCAGCAGAAGTGTGGACCTCGGCACTGAGAATCGGCATTGGACACTGCATGCGATTTGCCTTTCCAAATGACAAAAAAGAAGCTGCCTCACATCACCCTCTAGATCGGCTCGCCTTCTTCCTCTTCTTTTTTCTGTGCTTCTGTACCTTCCAGGCACAGATTCAGAAGTTTGCTACGACAAATGCCGCCGCGCAACCTGGCTGCCCAACGCAGCGACTATGGCACGGACATGGTTGGATCCCTTGTCGTCCGGTGTGATCTGCGAGCTTGCCTGAAGCAAGGCGAAAGCTGACAAACCACATGGAGCATGCATCAAAGTGAAAAAACACGCTCAGGGGGAAGAAGTGACGAAGCGCGATACCTCTACCTCCTGTCTGATTTTGTCTCAAGGCCCATGGAGACAATGGTCAGGAGTTACTCTTGTCGAGCTTCTGCTCCGTCGGGTATATTCCACCCAGCAAGCAATAGACGTTCCGGATTTGATTAGCTGCCGGCACAGCCTCGTCAGGAAGTAGCAATCGCGGAGCTGTGGAGTTGCTGCACCTCCAAGCATGAGGCCGGATTTCGGCCCATCTTTGACCCACCAACGGACCCACCAGCAGAGCACGCAATACAAAGCGACAAAACATGCTGGCAACCGCGTGTAACATGCTGTATGACAACAGAAGTACAACCTAGCACAATGTGTAAACCTAGTCTAAGCATGTCTAAGCATTGTTTGGCTTTCATTCTCTGTGATGTGAAAGGCCAAGACCTCCAAGTACTCTAAAACGATGGCGGGAACCAGGCAGCAACAAATGACCGAAATGCGTGAGTTGAATCTTTCGAAGTTGGCCGAACAGCACGGAAACCATACATTTCCTGCGTCTGTGGGTGTGACGACAACTCGCGAATCCTGAATATACGTGCAGCAAGGAGTTTGCACCTCACTTTTGGACCATGTACGTGCATTATCCGTCTCTTATTCGTTGAAAGTGCAAACTTGAAAAATGAGACGCCTTGGATTCCTCTGGATGTTGCTGATCTTTCTGGCGAAGCACATTGTGCACAATGGAACGCCACGTCGCCAAGCTCACTATGTTTCAATTTCTCAAGCTGGAGGCCGGGGGTGGATTGACCCATACATACCCATGGTATATGTCCACCATCGACCGTGCATAGAAACCAATGTGTTGCAGCAAGACCGAGTGGGTTGCAACATTCGGCCTCTGCTTGCGATGGCCGAATGATGATTCCGTGCATTCTTTTTGCATTCTTTTGCCCACCCCTTCCCTCTGGCTGGCACTCATGCCCGACGGAACGTGCTGGCTCTAAGACTCTACTTGCTGCCAGCATAAGGGAGAAATACCATACAACGACATCAATTACTGTACATGAATCTACAAGCCATGTGCACGCGGTTCTTGGGCCATGGATGTCTGGCGTTTGGCCCATGCTCCCTCTTTTACGAGCAAAGGAGGGCAGGCACCGCGATTCAGCCGGCCAGCCGGATTTCCCCCCCCCCCCCCCCAGCCCCGCCCCCCTGCGCCCCGCCCCCTGCGCTATGAAGTTTCAAGACCATCATGAAAGCAAGATCCTTTTCGGGGAGGGGGGTGGGGGTGCAAATGTCTTGTGCAAATACACTGTGATTATTAATCCTTGTTTTCTGAAAGACAAAAGCCAAACTGGCACGATGTCAGGTGTTGCTTGTCTTTTGGTGAATGTTTAGGGTGCCAAGTGTTGCTTGCTACAGTAATCCTGACTCTAGGTCGCCATTTTACCAAAACCGTTGGCATTTCAGCCTGAGATTGGTCGTCCAATATAGTCTCACCAGGATTCTCTGTGATTGCGAGTCCATAAGAGTTTACTCGAAAATATTAGTACACTCTTCATGGGCCAACACCTTGAACCTGCATGGAAAGTTATAGCAAGGTTTCTCTTCATCAAAATGAGCCCTCTGATAATTTGCTGATACATGCAAGAAGAGTCGGCGCTTCTTTGAGTTAGTCAAGCTCTCTTCTCCAAACAATGAGATTGTCTAAATGCAAACAGAGCAAGCTCTCGTTTCGTATTAAGGATGCTGGGGCATGTTCGGTTCTGCTGCTTGGGTAGGATTTGATAGACTGCTAACAACTTAGCTTTGATCTCTCTCCCTTGCTGAATCTCATATAAACCGCATGCCTGATCCGGTTCTCAAGCACTTCAACCATGTCGTAGAGGGCCTGATGCTATACTTATGGAAGCTCAACACGAACTCAGCAAGCATCTGGGCATGTTGCTTCTCGATTCTTCTGTGTTGCTGCACCATTCGCAGCAGCTTCCAACCTGCAGTAGCAGCCACAGGATGTCACCCTCGCGGAATTCCACGCTGGGAGAAAGCCCGCGGCAATCTCTGGCCCAGTTGCTTCAGCAGCTCATCTGGCACCCTAGAGGCTGTGCCGCTATGACCCCACTGCCATCAGCTCACATGCCCTGTGAACAGCACACTGCCGAGCCTTCCAAGCACATTCTCATGGACGCTTCGAACCTTCTTCCAGGAGGCTGCGCTCGAACGTCGGACGAAGCTGCTTCAGTAAGGCAGGGGCGAGACCCTCAACATACGAACCCTCTGCCAAGCCGATGAATGGTTCGAGGAGTGCCAAGATCACCTGCAAAAGCTCTTCAGTCCAACAACGAGGAAGAGAGCTGCGAAGAGAAGAGAGAGGATCGGAAAAAGAGAAGGATCGAAGAAGAGGATCGGCGAAGAGCAAGAAAAAAAGCGTCGAAGCTCAGAGCAGGCCTGGGGAGCCGCCTTTGGGCTCTGCTCCAGCTGAGGTTGGAGCTCATCCCAAAGCACTCGGGTCAACTGCCGCACAGAGCACACAGAGTCTCAACGGCATCTCAGCGTGTCTCTCGAAAAGGAAAGTCAGCTGTGCACAAGATGACTTGACGGGGCCTGCATGATGATCCCAACACTGGAAGCACTATTTGTGCGGTGTGGGGCAGGCCTGCTTGCAAGTCGCCACTTTTTGCAAACTGTGTAACTCTGCACAGAGAGACCGCAAGCGTGCCGTAGGAGGACTTCCGCGCGATCCTTGACCTTCACGAGAACATTCATTGCACCCTGCCTGGTTTGCATCTTGCCTGCTGCTGACAAACAGATAAAACATGACCTCCTGCATTTGCCAGCCATTCATCCGCAGGTCCTCGGCCACACAACTTTTCATGCTGCGCGTGGACCCACCTCTTGGGACCTTTTGACGCCCTCCAGTCCACGGACCCCACCACCGCTTTACGCACAACTCGGGCCTTAGCCCGTTACATTGGCAAGGGGCTGCGGTAACTGTATGGCAAACCTGCATGACGTGTCGGTGCGCTCGGCTATGCAATGTGCAAGGCTCAAGCTTAGCAGCTTAGACAGGGAATGGACAAGACTTTGTTGCACCAGCTCCGCTTTCGCGCAGATGCTTCTTTTGGGAGGCTCGGGTGCCGGGGAGGGGAACGTCCGGGCCGCAAATGCCTCAAATTATCTCTTGCCGCCGCAGCGGCCAGTCGAACTCCCAGAAGGAAAGGAATTGCACACACAATGTTGCAAGCATCATCTACAGGGGTCGCTGCACGCGTTCTGGTTGCTCAGAAAGCAAGCATTCATGCTTCGTCTTCTGGATGCGCATTAGATTCAGAAACCCTCCTCACTCCGTCTTCCATTTCTCTCCCCTGAGCCACACAAAATTCGATCAGTGTTGGATTGCCTGGTGGCCAGATTGCGTCGGGCTCTGAAACCCCCGAGACATTTTGCATGGAACGTTCCATGCGCCTGAGGTTCTTGACGCAGCATTTACGCAACCATTTGCCTCGACTGTTACGTGCATTTTCGGCCTTGACATTGCCCTTGATTGCAGGGGCGGCCTATTGAAATAAAACAAGATCTCATCGTATATCTCACGTCTGCGATCCCCACACAATCCAGTCCAGACCTTGATTGGCCAGAGCGGCTACACAAGCCAAAACAGAAGATCCATGTCGGATCAAGCGGTTTTCCCTCGAGACTTGCTTGTGCATCGTGTCTTGAGCTCATAATCACAGCTACATAGTTAGTTATGTTAGTTAACTGCTCGCAACAACTGCCACACGAAGGGTCTGAACGTCTTGAAGGGTAGTCTCGGCACGCGTGTTGTTGCATCTTGTATGCGAGAGGGGCTTCAGTATGCACATGTGTGCACTGTGCACTGGTAAGGCTTCAGCTTTAAAGATTTCTGCCAGAACAATTCGAAGCAGCAGCAGGTATTTGTTGACCTGAGTTGAGAAGAGCTGTGACGTCTCCTGCCAGCAACTGAATTTCCACACGCCTGCCCATTTTTCAACCGACGGCACATGCTCCAGCTGCTCCAGTATGACATCGGACTGTACAAACCAGAGCGACTAAATCATTCCCCAGAAAGTTCCAGCAATTTGCAGAAGCTTTGGCAAATTGCTGCTGCAGCACTGCTGCCTAGTGCAAGCAGATCGGGAAATGCTACTGTCACCTGCTGGCTGCTAGCTATGCATGGCTACGTTCGACATCCCAGGCTCAAAGAATGCAGCTTTAGACTATGGTGGAAGACCTTGTCACCATGGCAACCGCCTCGTCACTCAAACCTGCCTCCTCCGCCTCTCTTTTCTTGCAAGCTTGATGCACTCGCTGTGCCAAATCCTGGCATCAGTTTTCACCATGTCATGGTGCTTGTGTAGCAGTGTGGCATGTAACTCGCATCATGAGCGAAGCTTTGAGCTGCTTGCCCCAAAGCTGAGATAGATCGACCGTATCAAAAAACATCAAAACATTGCAACAAACAAATTGCATTCAGAGCACTCCAAGCCCATGCACTCTCTGCCAATTGCGCAGATCGCAACTCAACATATACCATGCAATCACCCATGTTTCATCTACTTGACAATATCAGGGTAAGAACACCTGCCAGAGACAGTATCCTTGAACGAAAAATGACGAAAACGTAGCAAGCTCATTGCTACGGTAGAGTAGCACGAGCCATGAGAAGTATCAACGGGGTGATGATGCGTTGTGTGTAAGGGGCGCCGCGTATGCAAGCCATGAACATCCGAATTAGCTTAGGCTTTGTCCGGAAGCCTAAACGAAGTCACGTAGACTCACGGAATTCGCCTCGGCTTCCTGCCGAGAAGCGTTTGGAACAAGCAGACACGGATCCGGTCTCCTTCCCCACCCCAACCCTTCTCCCCGTTTGGGACCCCTGGGACCCGCGGCCATCGTGGCAGCGGGACACAGCAACCGGGCTGTCGAGTCTCAAAGGAGCAAAAGGCTGCAAGAGGTGACAGGCGTCTACTCTGCATCTACTGGCAGCAACCAGTTTTTGGAATCAACCGTCGCTGCAATCTCTCCGAGGCTTTTATGGAAGAAGCCCAGGAAAGCAAAAAAGTAAACATTAACATGACATTATGGCTGCATACATGCTGCCAATTGCTAATTGCGAACTTGCAGCTCGCAAAAACAGCAGAAGCAAAAACAGCCACAAGAGCAACACAGGCAACCGCAGCAGCGACCACAGTGTAAATGTAGTCGGTAAAACGGACGATGAATGACAACCAAGAAACATGAAAGAACACAAGCATGACACCGCTCAGTTTCAACGGACAGGTCCTGCTCGGTCTTGGAGCGCTGCAAAGGAATGGGATTATCTTCCCGCGGCGTCTCCATCGCCTGTACTCCACAGTCCATCACAGTCCAGAGCCAAATTGATCAAGAACACAAACGATCACACGACGCTAAACTTCGTCAACCTCTGGGCCACCGCACTCCAAAGCCAAAGCTTGGTCGTGAAGACATCTGACTCAAGTGCTGACCGGCGAAATGCCAGGGTGTCCGCACAAAGGACTGCAGCGCACTGTAGTCCTCACGAATTTGGCAACAGCACAGCTTCAGCAAAAAGAGAACGCCGCTCTCCGCGCGGAAGAAACAAAACAGCTGGTGCCCAACGGTGCTAGCAGCGCACTAAGATCTCTGAACCGCACGCATGCCCAAATCCGGACCGGGATTTCGACGAAAAACGGCTACACTACACGCAACTCGCAACATCAACGTTCGCATTGTAGACTTGTCATGCTCCTGCCTATTCTGGACTTCTCCGCTGTTCGATGCTTCTCAACGAGTCGAACTCTTCGCAATCGTTCCATGTTTTGCGGCCGCTTGCCCGCGTTTCATGCAACCGAGCAATAAAGTTAGGCCTCAGGCTCCTCAGACCGAGGGCTTGCTAAGCTCTGGAGCAGGCCCCATCTTGCCCCAAGCATAGTTCAAGTCAGATTCGATCCCTCGGCGATCCTACGAGGTAGGAGCACGGGTGCAAAGGGGGCTATGCATCTTGCTGCAGTCCCCGACCATCGATTTGGCGGTTTGAAACCAAAGGTGCCTTTGGGCCACCAGGCCTCAGGCCACCCTTCCGAGTGCACAAAGTCACAAAGTCATGTAGGAGCCCAAAGGCTTTTTGGCTTCTTTTGCACATGGTCACCGCGCTGATGGGAACTCAAAACGAGGTCGGCGCGCAAAACCGCCCCCCTCAGGAAACTGTTCATGCCACTGGTTCCATGACCTTGTACGCAGAAGCATAAGGTCCAGCAGAGGGAAAGCCGATCTCTGGGAAGCATCATAGGCGTCCTTTCTTGAAGGAATGCGTGTGCTCAGTATCAGCTAATCCTCAGCTCCGAACCCGACTAGATGGAGTTCGTCCCGCCAATGTGTGAAACCGATGCAGCCCTTCGCTGCCCTTTCATTTTACAAGATCCACAGCATTCCACAGCTAATCTGTGGTCAGCCTGCCAAGGTCACTGTACGGAAGATTGTCAACCACCGAGCAGCTTGGCTACGCTTGGTTGGAATGTCCAAAGGGCATCCTCACCACATCACATTATGACAAATGCTTCGGGAACGTAGCCCCGTTAGCCTGTGGCAGAAGCAGCCAGTGATGCATCTACTGCCCTCACCATGCACGACTGCGCCCAGCCTGAATAATTCCAACCTGAGCAGGTTCGATCTGAGCTGCACAAAAGATACCTCGGAACTAACCTGTGTTGTTCTGACGGAACTGAGGCAAAGGCTATAACACCAAACAGCCCCAAGGCGCTGCCAAAAATTTCGACAATCAGCATCTTGACCTTAGGCGACAGTGACTCTTGTCAGAACATTCTGAACATTGCGTGAAGATTGTGCTTGCACCTTCGCCTCGGAGCATTTACAAGTGAGAGAAAAGGCAGAAGCTCCCTCACAACATCTCACAACCCCATGCTCAGGCCATCTCAAAGAGCTCCGGTCGCTGAGCATCACCCAAAGCACACCCGCTGCCGGAGACACCAACGCAAATCCCACCTCAGTGTTGGAGAATCGGCATGTCATGGCATATCTGAATCCTGACTCCGCAAAGTTCTGTGCAGATGTGTGCAGCTAGGCAGCAGAACAGGTTTGACAAGCCAACGGACAAGCCGACACAGAACATGCACCAGCCTTCAAGGAAGCTGCCCATGGGCCCATGGGCTATCGGCCAAAGCTCCGTGACTCTCGCTGACTCTCAGTCTCTGGGGGGGCGTGGCCTGCCACCATTGTCTGCGCCTGCCACGACTTCGGCTGCGGCTATCTGAGCTATCTTGAGCTGGCATCGCCTTGACTAAGCCTGGACCCTGTCTCCTACTCTCGTTTCTTATCGCGCGCGACAAGGTGTAAAGGGAAGCTGAGGCAGCCTGCCAACCTTTCGGCTGCGATGGCACATCAAAAATCTCAGAGCCCTCGATTTTGTTGGCCATGATAATTGCAATAATGACCTTTGCTTCGCAATCGCAGCATCTTGCCGGACCTGACTGAGTTGCGCTACCGGTTCCTCTGCTGCAGACGAATTGCGCCATAGATAGCCACGGCTTCGCAGAAAATGATGCTAACCAAGTTCTTGGAGCCTGAGATGCCATTCATGTCGATGCTTCTTCAATCACCTGGCGCCCTTTGTGCATAAGCCCCAATTCCCCGAATTCCTCTCGGATGAGGTGCTAATCCGTGGCGCCTTGATCCCTGCGCCCACGATGCTTGACCCAGTCAAGAAGATGCCCCATGCCGCACCTTCACTCAAGAACTGTCGTTTCAATTGCTCAAATTTGCACAATTTGCGCATAATTTCACGCAGGATCTGCAAAAAAACAGGCCGGCTTCCTGGCCTAGAACTGAGATGCCCAGCGCAATCGCAATGCCCATGTATGACCACATGTACGGACTGATGGCCTGCAGGAACACATGAACTGACGGCATCTGACGGCATCTGGCAGCCAACTGCTTTCACTGGGTCTTCACTGGCACAAGTGTACAGCTTCAAGGCCTCAAACAAGCAGAGGTACGAGGTGGCGTAGCATGCCTCGACAAAGTATGTGGGTGTTCACAGAAGCCGCAGCACTTGCACGATTCCCGTGAGTCAGCCGCCTCATGCGGAGGACTGACGACCTCTGCGGCCTCGCAAGGTTTCAGGGACGAAGGTGAAATGACCGCGGCTACTCAGGGACGAAAGTGAAACGACGATTTGACGTGGAGTTCAGTATCATCTGGATGATTCTGTACATGTGCAGCTACAGGAAACCTCGAACAAGCCGTGCACAAAGACACGAAATCCCAGTTTAATGTGTGATGCGAAACTGCATTGTGTTGCCTCTTGAGCCCCGACTCGTCGGTAGCTGGCAGTATGGGTTACCTTTCACATCCTTTCACAAAGTACATGGGTAGTTCTCTAAATTAGGGTTCCTGCTGGGGTCTTTGTTTACAAGGTTTCTGTACTATACGTGGGATCCAAAACAGGGACCCTAACTTAGAGAACTACCCACATGGATGCGATTCCGTTTTCAGCACGCAGTACTGCTCCTATGATTGCTCCTACGATCGCACACTGGCGACTTCGACTAAATCGGAAGGCACATTTTGTCCTGAGGCATACTCTGGGTTGGGATACGGGCGATGAGCGAGGACTAGACCGGGCGAGGAGAAGAGTTTAATTAGTTTAAAATCTAGCAACCCCACACCGAGTGCGGGCAAAAATGTGGCATATAGATGTTCATCGAGCATAATCACAAGCTACTCGATGCGAAGCTAGGGTTTCAGGCGAGAGTTTGCGTCTGTTGTGAAGTCTTGCAACCGGTAGGTCTCATGAACAAAGGCAACCAGACAAACATGAATCTTACAAATTGCAGTAGAGAGCATTTCTAATATCCTGCGCCATGGTGTCAGGCCTTCGTCACGCCCATGGCTTTCGGAATGGGCTTTCCAAGTACGTTCCACACGCTTGAGAGGACGACAACATGCATGTGCACATGCCACTTACTGGCCATGCAGAAGCAGTACAACCCATGCCCCAATTTGCGCCTCCCAACGGGACCCCCAGTATGGGCATCTCCACAACACGGAGAGAGAAAATTTAAGACAGAGCGAGGGCGAGAGAGAGAGAGAGGTCCTCGGAACTTCTCGCACCAACACCTCCCATGTGCCAGAGCAGACCCTGATCGCGGTACTCGTCGTCGTAATTGGCAACCCGGCCTTAAGACACTTTCCCTTGTGCGAATGCAATGCAGCAATCATTGGCTCGAAGACAGAAAATGACAGAAAGGCCAACGAAAAACAGCGCTAGAACATCTTTGAACCATAAGCATCCGCACTTGTCGCATGCGGAGGCGGCAGAGGCACAGTGTCGCAGTGCTTCGTACTCGTCATCTTGGAGCATCGGAGATGGTGAACGAGCATTATCGACCAGGACAATGTTCGCCAGACTCAACCCGGACAGGAGTTTGTCTTCTACCACTGCCTCACTGCATCCTGGCGGATATCACAGGCATGTGATGGCATGTGCAACTGCAACATGATGACGCAATGGATGAGATATACAGAGCCTGGTCCGTGAAGGCAGACACATGATATGTTCGACGAACCATTGAAGAGCGCCACGTTTGCTACAGCTCTGCCACTTCACCTACTGGGTAGGACTCTGGCCCGAGGAGGCACACGGTCTGTCAGTCCTTCGGAGATCTGTGGAAACCATCCCGACGGACAAGTAAGCAGGCTCTGTAGCACCTGGAACACTCTGACTAGGCTGTGCTTTCTTGACTTGTGCTGCCAGTCACTGCATACACATCAGTGAAGGCACTACTGTACTTGTTTGTCTGTTGGCATACCTCGCAAAAGGACAAGACATGATGAGGCCAAAACGGCGGCCAAGGCACCGCGGATTTGTGGTGTCCTTCTGCTTCTTTGACCGGAAGCATGAACCTCGAACCATGGGGCATCACGGCGTCAGACATGTCTGGTTTTGTCGTGGATATGCATATATACACAATAGCTCCCTGAATCAGGTCTGCGTGGACCCCGTACTCCTACCGGTATGCAACAGGCTAGGATCAAATCTTCCTGGGTTAGCACTCCACAGCCCCCGACAAAATCACATCGAGAGCAAAAGGAGAAACGCAAGCAATGATCTCATGGTGCAGTGTAGGTCCATTCCGCCCCTCTGGGTTCTGCAAATAAACTGGAAAGGAGGGACTGGTGGTGGTTTTGGCTATGGATTAGCAGCGCCGGGGTAGCTACTGGCATCCCGACCAGGTTGACCACCCAACTGGGTCACAAGCGCCCACCTGAACCAAGCCCCTGCATCTGTCCGGGCCGCAAACCAACATTCTTGAGGTTCCAGGCTCAGAAAACCCTCTGGGTACGGTGCCGATGTATTCTTGGTGGAAACGAATACTAGCTAGAAGCGCATAGATCAGCTTCCAGGTTTTTAGAGGCTGGAGAGGCTTTTAGCAAGCCTCAATATGCCCATGTGAGAATGGGAAACAAGGATGAGACCGAGAACCGCAAGCAGCTTCAAAGTGCTGCAATCTGAACCAAGCAACGTTTTCCATTCATGGCCATCTTTGTAAACCCCACCAGGCTGTCCGGTGCGAGCGGACAGAGTCCACACCGCACTGAAATGCTTGGCCAAGTCTGCCATCATGAGAAGGTTGAGAACTGCTACAGCTCCAGCCTCAGGCCAAGCGCAAAAAACGAGATGGCTGACACAGATCTAAGCTCTGCACTTGCCTCGTTGATCGTGAGAACCGCAAGGACACGCCTGCGATCTAACGCAGGCGCGGAGTAATCGGATGTGATCAGCGTCATCAAAGCTGGTGTACGGGAGCATGCCTCTCGTCTGTTTCCGGATCATGCGCCAAGGATTCCAAAAGTGTTTGAAGCTGGTCCACCCTGCTCCCTTCCAGGTATGGTGACTCGAAGTTGTATTGAACCTTGGAAAGCGAGAACAAGCCCACCTAGTTTCAAATGTTTCAAACATACATAGCTGCCAGCCAAAA
This sequence comes from Symbiodinium natans, assembly GCA_905221605.1. Classification (NCBI taxonomy): domain Eukaryota; class Dinophyceae; order Suessiales; family Symbiodiniaceae; genus Symbiodinium; species Symbiodinium natans. Next base: position 232,273 of record CAJNDS010002408.1, read on the forward strand.
AAGCAACTGAAAGCAACAAGATGCAACAAGGCCATGGTACATACCGCTTCTTCAAGGAATCAGGAGCAGAGTAGCCCAGCTCATTGCTGCATCGCGGATCCTCGCCAGGGGCCATCGACGCAAAAACTAATTTGCAGCCTCAGGGATAGGGGGAGGAGGCTTTCCAGTAGCTTGGAGGTTGAACTAATTCCAACGGGTGATGCCTTGGATTGGGGCTTGGGTAGTTCAGGAACACACTTGGCTACGATCTTGCAAGCCAGACAATACCGAATCTGGACTTTTGCTCTAGTATGAAACTCCCAAACCAGTTAGATGAACTGTAAAAATTCGCCACCAAGGTATGGGCATCAAAGGCTCCCATAGTGACCTGGGTCCGCACCTCCGGCGATTCACGTAGCGTTATGCTAAATTGGCTACCGCCCCGGTCCTAAAGGACAAGCCACAGCACAAAAATGGTACATTCAGCTCAAAAACATGATGCAGGGGCATCATGTTTTCGTGAGCAAAACATACCAAAGCAGAGCACCCAGCTGTTATAGGACTGGGGAATATCCAATGTCAAGATTGAAACGGATGACTCTGAATGGACGATTCCGAAATCAAGAACTACCGGTTCATGTTGCACGCTGTCTAATTTACTGTGGAGCCAACAACACAAAAAAAGAGCAAAAGAGCAAATGCCCCACGGATTTGGTCCGGAGCCCCAAGTGTAAGGAGGAGAAATCCCCGCGGAGCTGTAACGGTTTAGGCCTTGAAGACCTTAGAGACCCTACAAACCCGTGCTGAAGATGTCGGTACACAAGCCCAAACCCTGCGGCACATGGTCTCGGGACGACATTCCCCCCAACGGGACGACTCGAAACCTACTGGTAGCATCACACATACCTCACATTGACACTCAAAAGACTACCTTTCAGCCCTGTAACCGACGCGAGAGTACTGCAGGCTGTTTACTTACTTGCCCCCTTTGAAACGCGTAATCATATCATCCGTTCCCTCCAAAAAGCCAGGAACTGTAGTGACAGCTGGGGTGTAGCACACATGATTCTCTCCTCTCTAGCCGAGTCTAGCTTCTTTAGAATTACAACAAGCGAGCAAGAAGAGCGTGGTAAACGGGTGAATGTTCTGTTTTCATTCGTTGCTGCTTCAACATTGGTGGCATTGACAGGTTCATAACGAACCGAGTTCAATGGGTCACAAACCTAGGGTGGCAAAAAAACACGCTCACCATAATCTCCGAAACGCGCACCAAGAGCACCGAAACACGCACCAAGTTAGCGTAGCCTGCACCAAAGTCAATCTGTATGCACCAAACCCAAAACACGGACATGTAGCAGTAGTACCAGCGTAGCCAGCTGACTGCTCATGCCAGCATAACGAAAGACACGCCCGGGGCTTGACACCTTCTACCCATACGTGGACACACCAGTATACCTAGACATCCAAAGCGAAGGAGCCTGCACATTCACTGCGCGTGGATTCGCATCCGACCAGGTTGAGGGATCTGGGAGTCGAGATTTTTTCGGGGTTTTTTTTCGGGGTTTGGGAGCGTGTCAGATGTGAGATGAACTGGCATGACATGATATGATTATGATCTGACTGCGTGACTACAAGGCACCAACCAGACGGAGCGCATCCAATCTGAACTGACAGAAGCTCGACACAGGCTTAACACATCATCATGGAGCCTCCCGCTCGACCACATCAGGCGGAGCCTGATGTTGGAACGGTTGCAGGGAATTGCGCGGTGGCCCGGACCCGACGCGACCTGACCCGACCTCACATGATCTGACCTATCCCACGCGAACAGAGCGGCTTAACACGTCACGCAGCCTCACGCGCGAACTCTTCCGGCGGCTCGCGCACATCAGGAGCAGGAGCCTGGCAGGAACGGCAGGGAGAGGTATTCATGTTCGATGGCCCTATCTAACCTAACCCGTGTAAGTCAGCCTGTCTGCAGCTCAGACGAGCCGCGCAGCATGACTCGAACTAGCACGATCTGATCTGATCTGATGAATTTTGAGCTGCTCGACATGACTCGAACCTATCCCGATCTGATCTGATCTGACTGCACGCGTGTAAGTCAGCCTGACCCGACAACTCGCTTGGCGGCAAGTAACCCTTCAAGTTGGCAGCAAGCCCTCGGCCCTGAAAGGGGACCTGACACGGGCCTCCGCCACTGGCTCGGCCACACCAGTCACAGCAGCCTGACGCAGGAACGGTGAGCCCATGAACCCTACGCAAGACTCAGACTTTGAAGCGGTCGGCAACATGAGCAGTCCGAAAACCACGTCTGAGAGAGAAGCCTTTTCTTTCAAATGCGCACGTTTGGCGCGGCTCTTGCAAAATTATCTGCTGGCTCAATGCTGCACAATGCCGGTATCTGGACGTAAAAGTTTGCAAAACCCTTTCTACTTTAAGGTCCCAGCCATCAGAAAGACAAGAGCCGGTAATTCAGTGCTAGTCAGCACTGCCTTCCCTACTTCTGAGGGGTAATAAAGACAAAAGCCAAGCGTCCAGTGGCTACATAGACTCACCTTCATCGGAATATGGCGGACTCTCCCCAAGGTCATCCGAGCGCGGAGACGTCGGCAATGCCTGCGCAGACGGCGAAGAAACGTGTGGTCCGTTGTCCAAGTTGCGGGTCTGCGCTTGCTCCCACATAGGCATCTGTGGCCCGTCGACACGCAGCATGAGATCCTCTGCGGCCTGGAACATGCCGTGGACCTTGCCCAGGAGAAACGGTGTGCGATTGGCTTGCAGAAGCTGATGAAACCGCCCGAAGAATGGAGCTTTGCGCCGAAGAAGGCTATCCAATGTGACGTCGTGCTGGCGCAGAAAGGAGGTGTTGCCAGCAACCAAGAGCTGCACGCAGCTCCAGAGCTCGCCGTCGGTCAGCATGTCCAACGGGAGCAAGTCTCGGGGCACGTGCTTCACAACCCCAGCGGCAGCCAAAAGCTTCCAGGCCAAAAAGTAAACCCATCGAGTGGGCTGCAAGACGAACCTCGCCGAACGTGGCGAAACGAGGCAATGAGTCAACTGTGCTGCTGCACGAAAGCCAAAGGAGCTAGCAAGGACGGCATATTCGTCTCAAGTGTAGTAGTCACCGGGCTGAAACCCGACTCGACCTGCCCTGACCTGATCTGACTGATTCCATACCTGGCTGAGAACAAAGGGCATAACTCAGCCAACCCCGTGCCCTATGAGCCCAAAACCTGGAGTTGTGAAAAAAGGCCCTATCAGCCCAGAATCTGGACAGGTTTCATCGCAAACCCTGGAAATGCTGGCAGGCACGCCAGTGTAGTGAAACACTCTGCTGTGTTGCATGATCTGATGTAGTCCGACCATTGCTGATGCGGCGGAGCACCTTGCGCGCAAGCTCCGCCACCAGGAGCCTGACGCAGGATTGGAAGTCGAACTGGACCGATCTGATCTGATCTGATCTACTCTATGTCACTTAGTGTACGGCTGTTTTGAGAGGGCAAACCCGACCCGATCTGATCTGATATGCTCCATGTAAGCCAGACTCACCTCTTGTCAGTTGGTGGCAAGGAAAAGACTGAAATTTGCCCCCAAAAGGCGAGTTTTCGACAGCAGAACCCGAAGACGGCGAGGAACCTGGTGCAGAAGGTTTGGCACTGGCCCACGCACCGCAGCCTGACAGAGGCACGGTGGCAAGCTGAATCCTCAAAGTTGGCAGCAAACCCTCATCAGCATGAGCTCCGCCGCTGGCTCGGCCACACCCGTCACAGCAGCCTGACGCAGGAACGGCGGTCAGCGCAGCCGCCTGACCCGACCCGATCTGATCTGATGTAATCACCCCTTATCAGCTGGTGGAAGCCCTAGCTGCTTGCAAAGACGGCATGTCTTAGTTGAATGCTTGCTGATACTGTTCAGAGCCTGGTTAAGAAAGAAGACACCCCGACGTTTCGCGAAACCCTATAGAGATGCTTGCAAAGACGGCATGTCTTAGCAGCACCTTCGCCAGCCAGAAGCTTGCAAGCCACGGAGAACAAAGGGGGCAGCACGAATGCTTGCTGACACTGCTAGGAGAGCACATTACGCCGCCGCCAGGCTTGGACCTCCTGGCAAAACCACGCTGAGCAAGTAGCGTCAGACCACTCCCCGGGTGTTTTGTGTTGGTATTGTTATTTAAGTGTTTTTGGGAGTTTTCGAAGCCCAAACCCTAAAACCCTCACCCCAAAACCCTAAGCCATAAACCCTCAACCCTAAACCTAAACCCTAGACCCTAAACTGTCCCGAAACCCTAAACCCTACACCTTGAGCCCTACACCGTAAACCCTAAACCCTAAGCCCTAAGCCGTAACCCTCTCAACCCTAAACCCTAAGCCATAAACCCTCAGCCTCAACCCTAAACCTAAACCCTAGACGCTCTTTGCCTTGTGCCCAGCCTCCCTAAATCCTAAACCCTAAGCCGTAAACCCTCAGCCTCAACCCTAAGCCTAAACCCAGACCCTAAACCCTCCCGAAACCCTTTCTTTCTTTCTTTCGGACGCAGTGGGAAATCACACCTAGCGACGACCTAGCATATAGCACAGCTATACGGTGTCTCAAGGACACTCTGTGAGGTGAACCACACAGACTACTCAGTGACACGTATGTACAACATGAGGACTCACGTCGAGGACCTTGGCCATGATGAAGAGGCAAAAGAGAGGGATAGCATCAGCCGGTGATCATATGTCATATGTGCAGCGAGGCGCACTCGACCTACTGTGCACAAGTCGAGAGCTGCCAGGGCTCCACACAGAGTTGCAGCAGGTGCCTGTCCATTTGATGGAATTTGGCAGTCTGCGGCCAGCCAGCCAGCATGCATGAGAGAAGAGGAGATGTCAAGGAAGAAGAAGAGTGGACGGAGAGAGAGGGAGAAAGGTGGTCTCATTGCCGCAGCAACAGCATATACCACGTTTTTTCTCACGACGGCATACACAGTCGAGCGAGCTTGGCGCATGCCCCTGCGCGATACCCCACAAGCCTGCAGGCCAGTCAGGGGGGAGTAGAGGCACGAATGGCGGCAATGACATAGCAGGAGCCATCAAGTGATGCACAGTCCCGGCATGCCACAGCCTCTCGGTTGTCTTCCGTCTGCCATTGTCTGGCCCCTTCCCTCAGCCAGCAATTGTAGTGTCCCGAGTGCAGATCTGGCCCAAAATGACAGATGGCGCCAACAGCAGTGTAGGTCCGCCACTGTACATGTAGTGATTGGTCATCTGTGAAGATGGGCAACCTGAAGTCAGGTCGTATGTTTATGGGCGTGTGATCCTTGACATGCATGCTCTGCCTTACACAAAAGCGGGGTAGCTGTAGTAGGATGGCCTCAGGTGCTTCGCACAGTGCATGGGATCGTGCCTGTTGGTGCCAGGCAGCAATCAGAGAGTCCAGCGTGAGTGGGATCACTTGCTCTGAGAGTCGAGGGCCCGACCCGGACGGAATGCGTAGAAGAAAATCCCACCCACTGTCCTCAATTAGAACATCACTCTCTACGAGACAGCGTGCTTGCCACTTGAGTTTGAGGCCCATCTTCCAGTGCTTGGCACCCAGCAGGGATAGGAACTCAGCAGCATCCTGTTGACCTTTACGTTCGCGCCAAAAGGACAGAAGGACTCTCCATCTCAGATGGGAAGAGAGTGTGACCCGCCTGGAGGGGGTGGCGAGGATCAGTTGCCATAGCTCTCCTGAAGTACCCAGCCATTCAGTCAGATGACATGGGAGGAAACAGAAGAGCCATGACACTAAGAGAAAAGAAGCGTTCATGTAACAGAAGGACGTGGTATTACTGAGAGTCAGTCCAAGTACGCGTCCAGCGACGACTGGAGCTCTTGGTTCAAAGCGGATCTGTGCAAGGGCTCTCGCTTGATCTGACATCCGATCAGTTGAAGCGCTGAGCTGCTGCGAAGCTGGGCAAGGAGTTCGTGGGCCCTTTGGGCTTCGCTGGTCAGGACCGAGATGTCCATGAGCATCGAGAGAACAGGTCCCTTTCGTTGCTGGGAGATCGGGCGAGTGGACCGGAACCTTAGCAGGACTCGGGGGTCGTTCACCAGCTCGAAGAGTTCCTTCACTGCCAGTGGAGCTCTTTCCATTGGCAAGGGGGTGCGAGAGGTATCCTGGATCAGCTTCTGGGAGGTTGGGTCCCACTTTTGGAAACTCCACGCATTCTGATTGACCAGCCATCCGTTGTCCGTCGCCTGTTTCTGCAAGTCCATGTTTGTTGTAACCTGTTGAAGCGCTTCCATAAGGCACTGCAGGAGAGAGTGAAGCAGGCATATGCGCAGGGGTGTCTGGCCAATCCTCGTGCCTTTGTTGTGCTCTTCGTGCCACTTGTCTGCTACTTTCTGCATCGCCTGGGTCGTGGTGGTGGCACTGTTCGAGATGTACATGAGCCATCCGTAGTCCTGGCGTATGAGCTGGATTGCCTCTGCATTGCGCAGTGTCGAGCGGGCCATGGAGACCATCAGCCGAACCTCCGGATCCGCATGAGGGAGGTGCCCGCCCTGGTGCTGCGGCTGCTGTCCCTGCTTGCGTCTGTGGCCAGAGTTGAACGAGGGTGGATGTCCTTTTGGGCCTTTGCCTTTCCCCTGTTGGTGTGTACGATGCGTCTTTGGCGGTCTGGCACTGGTTTCGTCCGTCTCCATTCTTTCTGGTGGCGGCGCAGCTAGGGATGCAAGTGGGCCGAACATCTGGTCTTCCTGGAAGCATTCCAGAAACTGGGCCTGTGCCGTCATCCTGACAGCCGAGATCACGGAGAATATGCAAACACATCATGGTTCCTTGCCACAGCACTGGACACACAAGTTTGTGGGCACTTGCAGGCTTGGCCTTGGAGCCACAGAGCAAGCACGGGTATCCCTGCGAGTTGGTGCTTTTGACCAGCTTGGCAGTCTCTGAGCCATAGGCAGCAAGAAGAGCAGGGTGACTGTGTCTGAAGTGTTGTTTGATTTTGCTGATGTCGATCAGCCACGTGCCACAAAAGCCACAGTACTTCTGCAAGTGCACGGCCGTGGCCTTCCAGGTCAGAACAGCGCTGGGGCCTGCTTGTCGCACAGAGTCCCTGACTGTGTTGTCATTGATAAGGGCCGGACACTCAGGACACTCTGAGGTCGAGGCAGTGTTGTCGAGCGATGGTATTGGCTTGCTGGCACAGTGACCTCCTGTGATATGGATCGCAAGGGATGACCAAGTGGGAAAGTGGTGGTTGCAGTGCTGACAGATAGGGAGCCCCTGACTGCTGTCAGCTTGCCTGCTGAAAGGCACCAGAGATGCTGGAGCCTGATCCGGGTGCATTCGTGTGAGGTGTGCTTTCATGGAGGCTCGAGTCGCAAAGTAGACACCACAGAATTTACAGGCATGCGTCTTGGGAGGCAGCTGGGGTTCAGGGTCCTTATCGGGCACAGTCGAGGCATTTGCGAACTGTTCAATTAGTTCCGCTCTCCACTCTGCGCTGGGGCGATTAGAGAAGGCATCGAGAGGGTTGGTCTGCTTGCCCAGTTCCTTCAAAAGGGCATTTTCCAAATCCTGGACAGGGTCGGACATACTGCAACTGAGTAGGATGTCCTGGTTGGATTGATGGTAGATGTGTGCCGGGCTACCCAGAATGTACCGCAATTGTTTAAGGACGGCGACTCTCAGCTTCTTAGCACCCTTGTGGTTAATTCCCACACTGTCTATGCCGTACGTCGACGTGCTCCATACGCATGCTCTCCAGAGCGCAAGGCGGTGGGACAGTGTGATGTTGCTTCTCGGGGTCAGGAACTTTTTTATGCGTTTAAACATAGACCAGCCCTTACCCAGTCTGTTTGACATGGTTTGGTCAGCGCTGGAGGTAGCGGTGAGGGTAACCCCCAGGTAGGAGATTTTGCTTCCAATGGGCAGTAAGACTGTGTTTGGACCCTCTCCCAGTTTCAGAAATCTTTGTCGGTCAATCACACAAGTGTGTTTTTTCCTAATTTGAGCACTCTGGGTGCCTTGGTAAGTAAAAAGAACTTGGGATTTGTCAGGGTTGGCGATCATACCTAGTGACAAGAGTACCCGGAAGAGAACTCGCAGCTCTCGGAGGGCCTGCTCCAAGGATGCGATGTCTTCAAACCTCCAGGCAGCCAAGTGATCGTCAGCGAAGAGCGTCAGTCGTTCAGCTGACCAACCCGGCCGGATAGCTTCGTCGCATGCTTTTCCCTCCAGGGCTGAGAAGAGCAAGTACAGCAGAGGTGCTATACAGCAGCCTTGGCGGACACCCCGTGAAGTTGCAAATTCATGATGATGGTCACCGTGCCTGACATGGCAGTGACATTGTGCATGCAATTGCAGGAGCCAGGCAATGTAGTCCTCTGGCACATGAGCCTGGAGCATGACTTCCGCCAGCCGCTGTCTCGGGACCCTATCAAAGGCTTGCGACAGATCCAGGGACACAACAAGTGTGCCGCAGAGCGCGCCTGGCTTGGCTCCCTTGAATCGATCATAGATCTTGTGGGATGTGGCCTGCTGCTGCAAGTGGGCAGTATGTAGGAAATGCGCAACGCGCCGCAATGCGCCTCGATGCGAGCGACCAGCCATGTAAGCGTACTGAGGATACTGCCTAACAAGATCTTCCACATAGGGTCGGATTCGGTCTCCTACAGCTGCAGTGACTGCTTTCCCCAGTTGACAGGTCAAGCCAATGGGTCGGAAGTCGGCCGGGCTTTTCCCCGGTTTGCCCGCCTTTAAGATAAGGGCAAGGTCAGTGTCGCTCCATGGTCGAGGGATGGAAGGAAGTCTGCCTGGGCATTGGCTGGCATTGTGGGCCTTACACAGGTAGTCAGCAATCATTGTAGGACAGAGCCGCCAGACGACTGACGGCGGACGCAGGTGAGGCACTGCTTTGCGTAGAGGAACTTGGCGAAGTTTGGCAGCAATGTCTTGCGCTGAGAGCTGAACCCCATGTGTGACTAGACAGACAGCACCAGCCGGGATGTCTGCAGGAGATTCAGCTTGGAAGCGCGCCTTGAAGTGGTCTGCAAAAGCTCTGGCCTCTTCAGCGGGGTCAAGCAGGACGTGATTAGCACCACGAAGCTGTGTGCGTTTCCGGACATTCTTGGGTGCAAGCTTATTGACTATCTGGTAGAGACCACGGAGATCATGCCGATCAGCTGCAGTTTGCGCGTCCTCGAGCATGGTCCTTATTTTCTTGGCCCGAGCCTCTTTACTGTTGGCCTTGTGTTGTGCATGTAGTTTACGAAACCTGGCCCAGGCCTTCCAAGCAGCAATTAACCCACGCATGCCCCTGTCTCTACGACAATTTTTGAAGAAGTTGTAAGCACCCCACATGGTCTTTATCCCCGTGGCGACTTTCTGCTGTTGCCAGTGCGGTAGGGGCCGCGAGGATCTTTCCTCTTTGCAGTAGTATTTCTGACTGAGTGTGTAGACTAGTTCATGTAGGGTGTGGAGGGATGACTGATGCTTGGACAACTCAGTGCTCAGCTCTTCCCGGAAGGCAAGGAGTCTCGGTGATGGTTGCTTGGCCTTGGCATCTTGGATCATGAGCTCACGGTCGATGACATTCATCGGTGTCTTGGAGGTGTGATACCATGGCCGCCACTTAAGGGACAGACTACCCTGGACCGCAAGATGGTTGGCACCGTTTCTCCATAAGCCCACGAACCTTGGCACTGGCCCAGCACAACGCGCGAGGGAGTCAGCATGGAGCTGCTTGACCGCCAGAAAATCTATTTGTGACTGGTAGCTCCCCCACGAGAACGTGGGTTTGGCTTTGCTTCCCGACCATGTATTTAACATACATAGTTGACGATCGGCCAAAAGGGTATTGACAAGTGGGAAGTCGGGCGCACGGTCGTGCGGGGGGGGCCAGGTTTTAGGACCTATACACTTAGGGTAAGGATCAAGATGGACGTTCCAATCCCCTCCAACTAGGAGGTGATTTCGTTTGGGGAGTTGTCCAAGTGATTTGGACAGTGCACGCCATAGCTGTTCACGCTTGGTGAGGGTGTCTGGTTTGGCTGAGTTGTAGACGTGCTGATAGACATTGAAAATATCAAGACTGATATTCCCAATCGGTATTCGAACATGTTGCAAGCGACCAGCTATGATACTTGAGTGACGTATCTCCTGGGGATCCGACAAGGTCTTCCTCACGATGGTGAGGAGACCCCCGTGGCGGTGTTCCTGCGATCCGGAGTGTATCAGTGTGAAGTTGGGCGACGTCCACTCTCGCTCAAATCCCCAGTGGGATTCTTGGACTAGCAGGATATCGACGGAGGACTGCTCCAACCAGCACATGACTTCGTCGTAGTATGCTCCAGGGAGCCCGCCTGCGTTGAGAGACATCACCTGGATTCGCTTGGCATCAGACCTGGCGGACATGCGCTGTTTATATTTGCTAGGCGCAACGCGTACAGGAGTAGAGGGGCTTGCCGCAACAAGCAGCCGACCTCGATACTTAGTCTCTCCAAGTGCCTGAGCCCTGCGACAAGCTCGAAGAAATGATCGCTTGCGTATTCTGGAGGTGTCAGCTGGGGCCGACGCAATCGGAAGTGGGTGTGGTCTGGCATGATGTTCCAGTATTGGATGGCCTTGGGTAAGCGTGGGGAAGTGCAGAAGCGCAAGAGAGACCAGAAGGTGAGATAGAGAAAGGAGTCCTGAGAGAAAGTGAGGGAAAAGGAGGGCCGGTCCGCGCTGAGGCCCGCTGCCACTAGGATTGGCAGTCGCGGCCCGCGCAGGGGGTGAGTTGACAGGTCGTTGTCCACAATGCTTCGCTGAGAAAAGAGAATGCATATAGGAGGCATCAGCTCCCTCCCTGCTTGTGGAACACAGGGAAACCCTCGTGTCTGCAACAATGTTGCCCCTGGACTTGGGACCAGGGCGGCTCGGCAATGGTCGGTGTGGTGAGCTTGAGCTTGCAGTGTGCGACCTGAGCTGCAAGTCTGGCTGCTTGTGTGTACCAGTACAGTGGTGTTGGTAAAGGCGTTCAGGCACTGGGTCAGACCTGATGCACGCCCGAGATGTTCGAGCAGAGGCCCTGGCAGTGCAGTCAGCATCCATGGTTGGACCTGTGAGCGTGGCAGTCTGCATAGGGAGACTACAGGTCTGAGTGGCGTTGATTGTGGGCCAGCCTGACACGTATGGTATGAATGGCTGTGGCAGTCTACATCGGTACAGTATGAAGGAGAAGGGCTCGAGCAAGCGGCGCCATGTGTTGAGGGCATTGTGCTGCCATGCCATCCTCCTCCTTCTTAGGTAACGACCACGGCTACGCCGGTGCAGCATTGGCTGGTCCAATCTTTTTCGCGCTTGCGATGGGTAGCACCTCCTGTGGCCGGTCACCCACTTAAATCTAGCCCATGGGTGGCTTCGAGTGCGCTTGCCAAGGATGATGTCTTCCCATGTTCGCTCCATTAGGGGGATTCGGGTTCTGGCCTGACAGACCTGCGGGGCGAGCACATCTAGTCCACCAGGGATCTCAGGAGATCTAGCATTTGGCCCCCCTGTACAAGGCCCGTAAAGGATCTCTAGTAGAGATTGTGTAGGGGGCCTGTAAGGAAGGGCCAAATAGCCTCTGGGAGCCACATTTTGCCCAGCTCGTAGGCCATTCTGATCATCACTGATGGTGCCGATAGCGTGGAGGTTTACTTCCTGGCGTGCACAGCAGGACCACATCGGAGTGTCTGGCACTGGGTTCGGCAAAGTCCGGGCGCCTGACCTGTTGTCGAGCTGCTCCACGTATTTGGTGAGGAGGTACCGCACTTGGTGATCAGGCACTCGTTCCCTTCGGAGCTCAGATTGAGTAAGGAGAGCCAAATGGTGCAGGGTGGTATGGCAGAGGTTCCTGCTGATGGTGGCCTCAAAGTCCTGACTCTCCTTCTGGAACTGTGCCGGGGTGAAGTGAGGCGCAGCTCTCAAGAACATCGCCGCATACCGAGCAAACTTGTTGGCCTGGAGTATGCTGAGCCCCGAGGTTCCCACAGTCTCCGCATCGTGTCGAGTGAGGTCATCAATCATGCTGTCGGTGACGGAGTCAGACTGATCACGGAAAAGAGTGAGCGGAGGAGGCAGGGCATCTGAGGAACGGGGACCTGTGAGCGAGGCCGGTGCACCGATTCGCTGTGCCTTTGCCCTTGATCCTGATGATGATGGCTTTGCCTCCGAGCTTGAGTGAGGGGACCTCTTGGTGCCGCGCTTCTCCATGCTGTCATTGGACATAGCGGGCGTGCGGCCTGCAGGAGTCAGTGCAGTCCAGGGGTACAGCCGTGGGCAACGGGTCAACCGAGGCGCACACTCACTCTGGAGCAGGGCCAGCACCGTGCTGAAAGTAAACGGCTGACGGGCAAGCTTCTCAGGACACCAGCAAGGTTGACGGTATACGCAGATCACTGGTACACTGTGCAGCGGTGACTTTATCCCTGACGCGACACAGTTGGTCCATATGGTAGCGGAGGCATCTGGGCTTGAATTAGTTGGTGTCCAGAGGGGTCTGGGAACACCGCATATAAGGGGCTCACCGTGGAGACCCAGCAGCTGCCTCATAAGCCATCCTGACGTGGGGGCGAACTGCTCTGCTGGGAGTGAGGCAAGGGGGTGATGCACGTACATGGCACAGTGCGGCGGCAGAGTATCAAGGTTGGCTGCATACACAGGTGGGGATTCACTGCAATCCAAACGCTGTCCTGCCTCTCCCAAATTAGTCCAAGGAATGGAGATCACCGTGCCTGAGTGTAGATGCCACCATGGCCATGGCATTTGCACGATGCAGTCTGCGGAGCCCGGCCACTTGTGAGTCAGGCCAGAGGTGTTCACCTGTTTCGTCTCTTTCCTGCAGTGCTTAACAAGGGGGGAGGCAGAGCGTGGCCAGATGCAGCGACAGTGTGCCAAGGCAGCGTCCCAACAAACTGATTGATCTTCTTCTTGGCTTCGCCTGCAGGGCAAAACATCTGGGCGTATATCAAGCTGCGGCTGCCAGACGGTTATGAGACAAGCACAGAATGTCCACATGTGTACAGAGGCCCCAGCTGAAGGGATGCGGTGTGTTGCCGGCACGGGCTGGAACATGAAACAGTGTCCTGTCACAGACACGTAAGAAGACGGATGGTCAGGGATACGCAGACTGAGCCTGAGGTGCACTGTTGACAGGTGCGGCAGCGGGAGTTGCCGTGGCATCTTGTTGGCAGTCGTCTGTCTCACCTGCAGCGAGCGAGGCATCGAGTGTAGTGGCTGGGACGTTTGCAGGGCGCACGCAACCGAGGGACAACATCAACCAGGGACATTCGCGCAAGCATTTCGCTGGTGGGCAGCAGTGTAGGCAAGAAGTTGATTACCTATGCACACTCTGATGGCATACATGTGGGCAAGGGAGGGCTTCGGTAGCATCCCACGGCACTGGTATGTACACGAGGCATGGTACAAAAGGGAGAAGCCAGACTGCTCAAGGTGCTCCTGCGTCCTCGGTGTGTTCACTTTCCACGGTGGCATCATCGGCCGGTCGCTCCGTTGGTCTTGTGGATGTGGTAGTCGAGTCAGAGCTCGTGGCAGCGCCCGCCGATGTGCTGCTCGTAGATGGTGCTCCCGTGCCTGTGTTGCCAATACCGTCACTCCAGACTGGCACTGGTGGTAGTATACGTCCGCGCCCCGGTGCCTTGGCGGATGTGTGAGTCGTGCTGGGGCTCCCTGGGCCCTCCGCCCCCAACTCCGGCGCAACCGGCAGGTTGACCGGAGTTGGGGGCGGAGGCCCATAGGGAGGGCCAAGAGGGCCCCGACGTGTGAGCACGCTGGCTGCCGGGTCCGCCAGGTATACACCCCTGATGTCTCCTCTGAGCATAGGTGGACGTCGGGTCGGAGCCAGCTTGGGCAATACAAGCATTGCCGTCGGGACAGAAGGGTCCAGAGAGGCTGGTGGCACCGGCGGTGCTGGAGGTGCTGGCGGTGAATCTGAGTCCGAACCCGAGCCAGAGGCCCTGGAGCCCGAGGGAGAGCGTGATCGAGATCGCGATCGAGAGGACCAAGTAGTCGACGGCTGCCATGGTGGTGGCAGCGTGTCCGTTTGGCAGCCTCTGGAGCTCCTCGCCCGCACTCTTCTGCCTCGGCGCCGACAACAGCCAAACATGGGATGCAGTGGGCGATTGTGGACCACCACCGTTTGGGGCAATGTGGTACGGGGGGGGGAAGGCAATGAACATGAATGGCTCTTATAGATGACCCAAATGCAGGTGGAGGAATGGCTAGACACTGGTTGTCCAGGATCACTTGAGCCGCTGATTTGTATCGACAGACAAGTGTCACAGGATGGAGCACAGCCGACACTACATGCAGGGGAGCCCAGGGTGCAGAGGTCGCCTTATCCTGGCTCGGCACGGCGCCATGCGATCCGTCTACAGGCATGATCTGTATGGCATGAGCGTGGAGTATGAGGTCATGAACTGGTGTGCTCCAGCCTTTGGTGTGCCTGGCTTGAGAAGGTGCGCACAATGGCCGTCGGACGCAAGGAGCGGTGGACGCAGGAAAGTAGCAAGCTCTGGCCTTCAGAAGGCTGCATCCCAAAGCTGTCATCCCTTTGCGCAGCACTTGCTCTATACTACTTGGTGGGACCTGAAAAAGTGGCCCGTACGAAGTCCAAAAGGGGATTCCTTGCTCACCGGTTGGGCCCTCCCCACAGCTTATAGGACTCATATTGTGAAAGAGAAACTGTGTGAAGGGGTAACAGGTTTTCTGACCCTGGGGGGGGGGAAAGCCTTCACCGGGAGGGCAGCTACGCATGTGAGCTATCCATTCAGTCTGTAACGAGAGAGCTGGACGCACAGCTGCTTGGCAGTGTGAACGGCCTGGATGCGCCTTCACATGGCCGGTAAGGTGGCATGGAGATTCGAGCGCTGGCGCGGACCTGGGCGTTGCGGCGGTGAGGTTAGGGGATTGTTGCAGGGGAGAGTGACAAGGTCGGGGCATTCGTGCTTGCGTAGGTGCCATCTTGGAGGGCCTGCAACATGCACGATGTGACATTAACCAGCCCCCTAATTCTTCGCCAGCCCTTAGCGTCGCCTTCAGCTGGTCCAGGTACCGGGAGCAGTGTTGTTGAGCTCCAGAGGAGCCGGTCTGCACTGTGTGGTGGTGAGGCAGCAGGGGCAGCCGAACCAGACGTGGTCTGGGAGAACCAGGCGCAGGCGTCTTAGAGACCAGCAGATTAGGGAAACCAAAAGTGGGAGGTGCAGCGAGGGAGAAGGAACTACCACTGGTCTTCCTATACCCGGTTGGATCAGTTTTCCAGCTGTGCTTGACATCTCCTGCGACGTCTGGGAGGTTCATCTGGACTTGGCGATACCGCATGTCGAGGGTCAGAGCCATCATCTTCGGTTGAAGGGAACAGCACTCCTTCGGGCGGATGTTGTCGAGCATGGAACATCTGGAGGAAGTGGTCTGCACATTCTTGCTCCATAAATGCCAGCAGCCAACGAAGGCCTTGTTTCCCAGTATTACCGTACGTAGCTTCCAACGAACCCACCACATTGCCTGCCAGTGTGGCCCCCATATGCCAGTTGACCAAGAAGTGACGTCGTATTGAATCACCTGCCATAGCGCAGTAGCTTGTGATGTCATTGACAGCGTCATCTGCATGTAGCCGCCACCAGTGACTGATCGTAGGAGGCAGCGGTTGTCTGTATATCGCAAGGGCAACACGGTGCGCTCGCTGCGTGGTTCTTCGCCAACGGACTGGCATTCGTCCCAGCGTGTCGTCCACCCAGTCGCGATGCAGCATTCGATCGCATCTGGCTTGACAGCCTCGTCTCCTGCCAGCGATGCTTCTGCTATTGCAGGCAAAGAGGAGGCATTGGCAAAAGCGGGTCCAGGCAATCGAGACCACAAACTGGTTATCCACCATAGACATGTCCACCAGTTCAGCATGGTCCATATGGCGCGGGATCAATATGGTTCCAGCAGTGGCAGCAGCAGCCCACCCCCAACACAGGAGACACAACCCAACCACACCCAGAGGATCCTACGGCTCGAGCCGAGACACTTTCCCGAAACCCTAAACCAACCCTAAACCCTAGACCTTGAACCCTACACCGTAAACCCGAAACCCTAAGCCCTAAGCCGTAAACCCTCAACCCTCAACCTCAGCCCGAGACCCAAAACCCGAAACCCTAAGCCCTAAGCCTAAACCCTAAACCCTGGACCCTAAACCCTTAACCTTAAGCAGCAAACCCTAAACCCGAAAAGAGCAAACCCTAAACCCGAAAAGAGCAAACCCTAAACCCTAAGGCCTCAACCCTATAAAAGCCCGAAACCCTAAAGCCTAAACACCAAACCCTAAACCGCCTAAACCCCCCAAAAAAACCTGGCTCGCCACTTCAAGGCTTCAAACAATGCACAGCATGGGTAAGCGGTACCGTGGGGGTCTCCTTGGCTGACGGCTCGGCTGCGGCTGAGGAAGCATGGGTGGACATTGGCTCATCGGGCAGGATTGCGTGTTTATGCTGCCGACCTGTGCCTGCTGCTGACGACAGGCACAGATGGTTAGTGACACAGGACCTCGTGAAGGAACACCACCTCTTTTGCTCGCCAGACAGGGAGCTTGAGCCACGTCATGGTGCTGGGAGCAAGGTTTTGGTGATGCGCCAAGTTGTTTTGGTGCGCTGTACGGTGTGTTTGGTGCGCGAACATACAGTTGGTGCTCGATTCGGTCTGCAATCACAAACCTAGTGGGTCATAGAACTACCGAAGAGTGCGGTCTTTACTTTCAGAGAAAAATGTACACAAACCAAGAAACTCGAGCAAGAAAACAACGCATGCATCAGTGCCTCTGTTGCTGCTGGGCAAAACATTGTCCTCTGGCATGAAGGTGTAAAGGGTCAATGCCCCATCGAAATCGAAGATGACCAGCCGGACAGGAGGCTGAAGGTGTGCACTGTCGAACGGCTTCTCAATGCAATGCACCCGCCAGTCAACTTTGTATGCCCAAGGCCGCTTGGCGAAATCCACCACCGTCTTGTAATCCTCCTGTTTGCGCGGGCTCGTGGCTCAAGCTTGGTCGTGTACTGCATGATGCGGATATATGCGGATATGGTCCCAGAAGTCTTTGGACCCATTTGTGACATGCTATTGAATGTCCATATGAGAACCTCTCGGTTTCCAGCCGAGCGGCATCTAGAATGAGCGGACCAAAACAAAAATTTCCGCACACCCCCGCCCCCCGCCCTGTGGGACCTGCCCAAACCGCTTCGACGAACCAATAATCCGATGCCGCGGAAGTTCCAAGCTGTGGGCCACAAAAACACCAAGACCCCCTGAACACCCCCTTTCCAGGGACCCTGCCTGGAACCCCGCAGCCGCCTGAGACCCCCCCTGGTCCCCCCGCCAGCCCGGCTGTCGAGGCGGCGCGCGGCAAGCGTTTAACAAACTGAAACGCCACAATGCATGACCGATTGATGCAAAGTGCGATTTTCATGTGCGGCATGGGACATCACTGACATCACCTTTGTGTACTGCAGGTTTTCATGCTTCACGTGCCTCGTTGTGAGCACCGATCCCACCCATATCGCGAACAAGTCCCATGTCTCGAAAATTGGGCGCATCATAGCCTGTGCATGCCACGGCCCTGGACTAGACCGGCTGCCTAGCGGCCTAGCGGCCTAGCTGGGCCTAGCTCTCTTGAACGTCAATCTACAGTTCAACCCCTGCTCAATCGGGGCTCAAGCAGTCAAGTAGCGCGCAACCTTGCAACAGCGATACACCTTCTTGGGATCGCTGCCCCCACATTGGAAGTTTGTCCGCACATCATCGACGAGCATGATCTCCTCTGGCCTCGACAGGGCACATGAAAAGCACATGAGATGCACGTGAACCAAGTTGAGCCAATAAACCTCTGAGGCTCAGCGGAGGTGCTTTTGCTTCATAACGTAGTTGGCAAGCCGTTTTTTTAGCGCGCTTGCTTTGGCGCTGTGAGTTGCAGCATGTGTGGTTGTTCAAAAGCTCTAGATGCGGTTGTTTTGGAGTGTCTGGCTGTTCATGCGCTCGAACATGATGCAAAGTGTCCAAAACCTGATCCCAGCCACGAACCCGAATGCACACACACGTCGCATCTTGGCGACTTTCTGCCGTAGATGCGACGGAGACACGAGAAGACAACACGATGCTCAAACATGATATAATGACATGATACAACACGGCACGACACAAAAAACTAAGAAAGCCGAAGCTTCAAAGACACGAGGACATTACTCGAAAACACGACACGAAGGCATGCCACAAACACCCGACGCCAGGCCTCGACACGAAGACGCCAGGACGCCACCGAAGACATGGCACGAAGACTCGCTCCCCGATGTTTCAGAAGGAACCGACAAACAGGATGGCTCACAAGCAAAAGATTGGGCGAGAGCGTGAAGCCACAAAGGCACCGCGCCGAGGGGCAAAAACACAATACAACGAAAAGGCGATACGATGGCACGAGGAAGAGACGAGGAAACGGTTCGAAGACACGAAGACACGACACGAAGACACGATGCAAATTGCACGACACATGGAAAGGTTACCGAACGGCACAAAAGCAACAACAGCAGCGAGGATGGCGACCCCAAGGGCGTGTCCAAGGGCCCCCCATGGCTGTGACTGTCGACATCGGTCGGCACTTTTTCGGATGCGATGAAGATGCAACGGTCCTGAAGCTGTCGGCACTTTTGGAAAACGAAGAAGATGGGAGGGTCCAAGTGACGGCAGTGACCAGGATCGCGACCAGCAATTTAAGGTCCCCATCCCATCCCTGTAACCATCACCACTTTTGGAACGCGAAGGAAGTCGAGGATCCCAAAGGCGCCGCTTGCCCCAAACCCCAAACTCTTCAAATGGGAACCCTTCTGCTACGCACTCGGGAAAAACACCGCACATGCACCGGCCTCAGCGTCTGTGGCAGAAGTGATGCGCACGAGCCGCCCATCTGGGGAAACCACGCAGCTGGCTGATCCGCAACACTGTGCACCACATGTGCCTGAGCTGTCAACATGGTCGACATGGACATGTCAAAGCCCACCACTACATGAACTACTCGGCAGCTCACAAGCATGTGATTACCAGCCTTGTGATCAGGGAGTGAGGAAAACGGTGGCTCGAAACTGATCCATTCCTTACCGTGCAGTCACCACACAAAACATGAATTCGAAACCATCATAATTCGATTTGAGGGTTTACGGCTCGGCTATGCCGGCGATGGGACACTATGGGTTGTAGGCGCTGGGCGTGGCCTGCCTTCTGATTGACATGTTTTAAATGATCTCAAGCGGTCTCAAATCCCCACGCCCATCTTGCCTGTTCTGCAGTCGGAGGCTCTCCCGCGAAAGCAGCTTTGTCTGCCTGCAGCTTTTGCTGTTGCTTCCACGAGTTACAGCACTTGGCAACATTGAAACCGTGAGGAAGCTTCGTTCTCCTGCAGGCGCGACATACCGGTATGATCAAGGCATACTTAGCCGAGGGCGTACCATGAACATCAACAAGTTTTGTTGGACACGGGTTATCCACGCGATACCCTCTCGCCAGCAAAAGGGGCGCGTGAGTAAGTGCATTTGGGCGAGGCCTCAGCTTCTCCCGAAGTAGGTGAGGTTGAAGCGTTAAAGCGCAAAGCATCGCAGCAGGTGATCTTTGCTTCTTTGCCAGGTGTGAACTGAGAGTGGAGAGCACCACAGGCTCTGATGGGCTGCTCTGATGCCCAGTACCCGCAAAGGGATCCAAGGCAAGACCGCCTGCCGGCAGCACGTTTTGCCCTTATGCCACCCTTTCCGGCACGTTGCCGCTGCTAGGGGGGATGCGGGTGGCAGGCTTGCAAAGTGATCTTTCCCAGATCTGTTTCGACATGCTGGAGTTGACCCGTGTTGCGTGGTAGTAATACAGAGCCGGCTGCAAACTGTCTGCCAACCCCCTTGCGGCTATCGGCGCTTTTGACGGCCAGACTGCAAGGGAGCATGGTTTCATCACCCATACACACGGACAGAAATTACTGCAGCATCCGATGTGATGTTCTGATGATGGGCCTGCTCGCTTTCACGGCAGCAAAACCACACAAGTCTCCATTTCAACGAGTCAATGACTTTGAACGACAAAACTGCTCAGAAACAGATAAAGCACTCGCCGCACTCTGACTACCCTCTCAAAAACTGCCCTGCACTGGCCTGCATGCGATAAATGCCGGCAAGAATGCCAGGTACGTGGGACATGCACCAAATCGCATCGAAAAGATCTGCGAGCTTGGCCGCCCTGCACAAGCGCTGCACAAAAGCTGTCGGCTGGGAAAAGGCCGAGCAGGCTTGGTGATCTTGGCAACTTCCAGATTTCAATGTTTTTAGACTATTGCTAGAGACACACGCGCGCGCAGCAGATGACCAACACTCTCCTGGCTGCTTCCGGCCTCAACAGATTCAAGCAAGCAATCGGCCCATTGGTGTTTCGAGTCAGCACCGCCAACATCCGACCAGGCAGCTTGTGCGTTCCTCACACGACCATGCGTCTTGCACTCTTCCATGATGTGCGTTCTTGGAATCTTTTGTGATCATTCATTTGCTTCGCCTCTCCGCAGGTCTTCGAGCATCTCGCGAAGCAAAGCCAGACGGCCTTGTGCACACAGAAGCAAGAGATGCAAGAGTGAAGGGTGATGCAATGCAACCAGACTCAATTCATGCCAAGACGCCTGGACTTGTAAAAGGAGACTCGAAGTTCACTGTGGCAATGTACTCCTCCCACCTGTGTGTACGTCGAGGGTACGACATCGCACGTCTTTTGTACAAGCGCGGACTGCTACAAGCTGAATGCAAACTGAATGCAAGCTGAATGCAAGCTGAATGCAAGCTTTCACTGGAACTATAGCGGCTGTAGATCTGGGCCCCCACGGCGACGCCCAGTCCAGGCGTGTGCGAAGCGCAGCGTCATCCGGAAGAAATGTAGAGAGCGTGAGTGTCTCGTCACCTTGGCTTACTCAAGCAGGCACTGACTCCCCACATCTCCACCCCTCTGCTTCGTCGCTGCGCTCTTTCATCATCAAGTCCCCGCAAATGTACATTGCGCACATTCAGGCTGATCTAGAGCCACTAGAGTCTCTAGAGTCTGCAGACGCACCCGCAATCCGAGCGGTGTAAGGTTTGCAACCATGATGCGGCAAGCATCTGCGTTCTTTGTGCGCTTTGGTGCAGCTTGTTTGAGGCCCTGGCAATCGAAAACGACGACTCGGACCGGCGGCCGAAGTTCCTGACCTAAATTTTCGCTGCCACCCATGCTGTGGTCCTAAGCTGGCCGCTCTGAGAACGTGAGGCTCTGTCCGTCGAACTGTCGTTCGAAGCACCAGGCTGCGGCCGTGGTGTACCTCCATACAACTCACCAGCATCTCACCCGCTTTCGAAGCTAAGCCATGTTGGCAATGGAAGTGCCAGGTGCGAATGGGCAGACACCAAGAGTCACCTAGCGACATTCTCGGAAGACATGTACAGTGCAAACGTGCAAAGAAGCCGTCGCCGACCTGGCTCTAATCTATACAACCCTCGCGCCTGCTGTGAGCGGACGGTGTGCGATCTAATGGAGGTGGAGACAGCGCATCCATAGCCGTCACACATTCTCACTCTAGAAAGCTAGAAAGGTGAAGCCTCAACGTTGCGTAGCACCTAGTCACCTAGTCCCTGACACTACAAAACTGTAGCATGCAGGAAATTGCAAGGTCATGCAATCAAGTTTTAGTGGGCCTTGAGCCATGTGCTGTGTCAGAGCGAAAACATCGCATCGAACAGCATTCGGAGGAAGAGGAAGACGCTGTGGGCATACGTCATGTTCGGCTAGAACTGCTGAGTGCTGAGATGCTCAGCCCTTCGACGACTCGAAACTGGGATTGCAGCACGATGAACGTCCAGCTTCTCCCAAGAGTCCTAGAACCATGCATTGGCTGCTTCCAGAGAAAACTTGCGTTGAAGGAAGAGCAGGTCTTAGCTATGCCTTGATCTGACGGGCTGGAGACTGGCGAGATTGCCGTGTAGCGCCGTATATTAGCGTACACATCGTACACGACCTACTCCCCTGGATTCTGCTTCCTGCCATCGAGGCCCAGACTCGCATCGTCTCCCAGAACGTGTCGATCCAAAGTGTCCGCCTTACAACCAAAGATAACCAAAGCATATCGAGCACGTGGAGTTCCACTTTCCGAAGCCACACCGTGAAAAGTGACCGTACGTCAACTTCAAAACACGGCGTGGGCACAGCAAAAGGAGGTTTACCCTCTAACAGACGCCTTGAACTGTCTGCGTAGTTGTGCTATGAATGAGTTTATCCTGTACCGAGTTTCTTCATACAATAATATTCCAAGCATCTCTTCCCAAACTCGTTCGTGTGGTGATGTGTCGTGTATCCAATTCCTGTGCTTCCCACCTCACTTTTGCCACCATCAACTCTAGTGGCAATGTTGGGTCAAAACGACACCTGTCTTAATGGATCTGAATTGATACAATGAAGTATATGACCGAAACGTCTGCAGCTAGCAGCAAGCACGTCGTAGATGACGGAACTGAATACACGTCGGTCGTCCCCGTGCTTGGAGATGCTGTCGCAGTTGCTTCTTTGAGAAGCTCTTGTTCGTATTTGCACAATCTTCAAAAGTCAGAGCTCTGTTTAAGATCTTGCGAATGCCCCTCAATTCTGAAAATGTCTGGCGCACTCATTGGTATTGCGCACACTCGTCTCTGTTCAAACTGTTGTGAAATCCTTTTGGTGAGGCGTACCAGTTCGTTGAGACCCCTGTTGCTTGGGAAAACACAAAAGCGTCATCAGCATAAAAACAAAACCATGTCAAAATCTAAACCAGGAACTCTATTGTTGATTACGAATCTCCTGATACAAGACTGAATGTCATACTCCGTGCCCGACATTTCTAAGTTTGAACAAGACAGGGCTCAACCGCATGCCGAGTCGTACGTCGCTTCTTTGTTGCTTTTCTGTTGAAGTCCCGGCATCATCCTTCACAAGGAATGTCGGCTTTCGATAGCAATCCGCAATATCTATGTAATGCTGGCCAGAACCTAGTCTGCACAAAGCAACCAATAGCTCATCATGTTGAATCTCATCGAAAGCCTTCTCCCAATCGAGTAGTGCGATGGTTTGTTTGGCAGCTTTCGACTCCGCAAAGTCCTGCAGGAAGTGGACTTGCTCGGTCGGAAAGTATACTGAATCCTTGTTAAACGGTGCTCGACCGAATGCTGCATTCTGGACCTGATCATCATCATACACGCCTTGTGGATACTGGGTATGATTTTGGTCTATGATTGGAGGCAACATCAAAATCCCTTTCTTGAAGATCGGAGCGACCCGATCCAAGAACAATTCTTCAGGTGCGGTCTCGTTGGACCACGAGCCGTTCTTTCATTGAAGAAGAATCTCTCTTCGGCGCATCGAGCCACTGTGTTATATGAAAGCATATACCGAAGGTGACCAATGTGTGGTGCATTCTGCTCATGGCGCTCCAGGCTGGGATCTCTCAGGCTCCCACTTCTCTCGTGGCACATCATTCAGAAGCAAGGCGATGTTCACCGCAAGTTCCTCTGCTATCTTCTTCGGCCGTGCAGACAACAGAAACAAACAAAAACCATGGAAAGAACAGTCCTGAATCGTCTGAGTTGAGGCAGACTCTCAGATACTCTCAGATCTCTAAGTTACTGTACCGTAACATTTGAAAACATTGAGTTTGGCTCTTGGACTCCTGGCATCTCCGCATGTGGTGCTTCAAGAACCCACTCAATGACTCAATGGCTCAACCCACGACCCTCAAACCCACATAAGCAGGTCGCATGTGTTCAAGCTGTCCTGTTGGACCGGTCTTTTGTCGGCCATCCAAACGGCAAAGTACAAGCCCTTCCATACCTTCATGTACTCCAGCCTGACAGGCGCATGCGGCTCTCGCTCACGAAAAGCGCAAACACATGCAACAAAGCGACCTTTCCAACTGCGGATGTTTCAGCAGCCATCGCTTCAACCTCTTGAAGCCGCGATCGCGCACCACCCTTAGAAATTGAGACATATCCCTGCATGGTTGCCTCGCATAACCTGACATTGCATAAGTTCCAAGGAATGAACTTGTCGGTGTGCGCCAAAAACTTGCCGAAGTTAATTGGAAGGCCCTGCTCCTGCGAGGTGTGCGAAAAGAAACGTGACAAGGGGGAAACAGAAATCAATGGGAAAAACTGAATGTGTTGCTTGACCTAGGACTTCGCTTCCAAGTGTTTGTCCTTTGCCATTTTCTCATGAAGTGCCAAGTTTGCTGCACGAAATTGGCATGTCCCTGCACAAAACAAACAACCTGTTGTTCAAAAAATGAACGGTGAACAACCTACATGTAAAGCGCAGAAGGCTCAACTTTGCGGATGATGTGATTTGCTCGCTCGACCGCTGCGAAGCTGCGCTGAACCGAAATGGGCGCATCACGTCAAGCACAACTCGACTGTTGCTAGTATTTGCTAATGCCTGCAGGCTGCAGGGGCCGGGGCATGATCTGTATCAGCAGCAGCAGCAGCAGCAGCAGCAGCAGCAGCAGCAGCAGCACTAGCACTCGCACTCGCACTCGCACTCGCACTCGCACTCGGACTCGCACTCGCACTCGCACTCCAACTCGCACTCGCACTCGCAATAGCACTAGCAGTAGCAGTAGCAGGAGCAGCAGCAGCAGTAGCAAGCAGCAGTAGTAGCAGTAGTAGCAGTAGTAGCAGTAGTAGCAGTAGTAGCAGTAGTAGCAGTAGTAGCAGTAGTAGCAGTAGTAGCAGTAGTAGCAGTAGTAGCAGTAGGTGCAGTAGTAGCAGTAGTAGCAGTAGTAGCAGTAGTAGCAGTAGTAACAGTAGTAGCAGCAGTAGCAGTAGTAGCAGTAGCAGCAGTGCTTGTTGCTGAACCTAGACCTTGACCGCTGGCGAACCTGCTCATTTTGGTGTGAATCCGTGCTCGGGCCACTTTTAAGCACTCGTACATGTACAGTATCCCTACTGATTCTGTTAATGTGCGTATACAACACACACACACACATGCACACAACAGCCACAGAAATTCTCTGCTTACAACCCACCGTGTGAACGTGTAGAAGAAAAGGACCGTTCATGGGTGGTGAATGAGAGCGATGAGTGGCAGTCACTCATGCAGATCGTCTTGTGTTGCCTCACTCTTGATTCACGAGGTGGTGACCTGCCTGCTGGCGCTGCTTCGCCACAGCCCCTGGAAGTTCAGCAAGGCGACAGGTCCTGGATTAACAAACGAGTTAGATCCATTCTCCACATGGCATTGCCAAGAGGAGAAAGTAAGATTGAATTGCTGCAGCACATGTCGAAGGAGCTTGTCGCCCCTCCAGGTCTAACTTAATTGAAAAGTGAAAGTGCAAGCGCACTGGCTCAAGTAAACTGCAGGCTGCAGACGATTGCACATCCAACAAAATAAGATGGAAAGAAAAATGGTCAACAATTCGTACTCGCCTGCACTTTCACAAATTATGAATTTGGCAAGGACCCCTCACCGTGGCGTACGCTTGGCAAAGTGTGAGCCCTTCCAACCGAGTGAGTGAACCCATGACATGACTTCATGCATCTTGTGAATGCGTGTGAGAGTGCGCGCGCGCATGCGTGAGCATGCTGGCTCGGGGTTGTGAGGAGAAGCTTGCAGGGCTGCCGCAAGCTTAGCTCACAACGACTATACACGATTAAAGCTCGAATTACGGACTCCGCCTCCTCATGAAGCAGTCCACACGCTAACATGTTGTCTATCAGCAAATCTACTCTGCGCCTTGAAAGATAATTTCTGCCATGAGCACCTGGCCTCTTTGACCGTGCATACGGCATGCATAAACTTGGCCGTTCTCAATGCGTCGCCAGATCTGATACCAGCGGCATCTTCGTCACATCATAAGGCATGCAATTTGCAACCACCTCAGTTGCTCACGATCAAAACGAAATAAGATGTCTCCGCACGCTACCGGGAACAACAAGCATCCCTCAAAAGATATCTCTGGACGGCATGCCAGCTCAAACATTTCCCCCCAGGTCTCCACAGTTCCTTATGTTTCGCCTAGTAACTGATTATTAATGCAAGAAAGTATGACTCACTAACAGATCAATTCGTTAAGTTCCTGCCGTGTGCTGTGACGAAACTGCCGCCACCCGCACCACCACTAGTCGTTGACAGGTCGAACTCGAAAGAAAGCTCATAGCGACTGGAAGATTAGGACAATCCGCTTTCTGAAGAGCACGCAGACATATTTCTCTACCCGTCGGTCAGGTCTGGCGTCCGAACCAGCGAAGGGGGGAAGTAATGCAAGTACTTCAGGCGCATCCTGTTCCCAGGATGGGCCCATCCTCCGCATGCCTCCCCCATCATGACTGCGGAAATTCGTGAGTTCGCAGAACGTAGGCGAGACGTGCAAACTTCCACTCGTCCCTCGTCGAGTGCGTCTGGCATCCACGCGATTCAGCCAATGGGGCTTGGACAAAAAGCTCGTACTCGCACTGTACTCGCGTACTTCCGAAGGACGGGTGATGCCATCCGCCAAATCAGCGGCTGTCGTGGGCTGACGCAATAAAAATGACCCGGCTACCGAAACCCAAAATCTTCCCGGAAACAGAAATGGGGGCACGCTCGGATGAGTTAAGCTCTTTTCTTTCTTCGGCTCCTATTTTAGAGGTACTCCCTCAATTCTGGTGCATTCTGGTGCCACACAGCCTCAGAAAACAAAACACATCAGATTGATTCAGACTGCAAAGATGTTCATTCGTGTTCTTAAGTCCATAGCATGGTGTCTGGCTAGTCGGACCTCGGCGGTATGCATGGATACATTCATTAAGAATAATTACGATGTTTACATGCATAAAGGCACAAGATAGCATTTCGTTCACAAAGACAAACGTACAAAGACTGTGCTCACTGCCGGACATGGCACAAACGATGGTTTCACGGCGAGGGGCCGTGGGCTTTGCATGCCTGGGCGCTGCCCTGGCGAGCGCCGCAACTCCCACAACAGGCCTTCATTGCGGCGCCAAGTTGTCAGCTGTCCTGGAAATCCGAGTGAAGAGAACGTGCAGTGACCATGGCTGCCTTTGACAGTCCTTGCCGAGAGACGCTGCCCACACCTCGTGGAAGTGCAACTTTGTTAGCACAGGGATCTCAGTCGGTGCCCTCTTGGAAAGGATCAGACCACGATGCAGCACGGGGCCGTCGGTCAGCCTGCAACACACTATAACTGTAACACACTGCCGCCCAAGATCACCGTTGCCGCATTGCTGCAACATGCTGCAGAACATTGCAGAACCCTTTTGCGTAACACACGTATGACATCGACGATACCTTGTTGCCAACATATGTTCGGGCCTGCAGCGCAAGGGCAATCCGCAAGCGTTTGCAAACTGATCTCTTGCTTAATAAGGACTGCCTTCGACGCTCGCGAGTCGACAAGATTCTTGTCCGAGAGGGGCCTGCAATTACTTACTCTTGTGTCGCTCATCTGGACGATGTTACGCGCATGCTCGATTACGGCCAAATGACCGTGGAAGAAGTGGGTGGACCAGGGAAAGCCGTCGAGTTGCTCAAAGGCAGTCAGCTGCAGATTACGGCACGCACTTTTTCACATCATCGCTCCGCGCTTTGGCGTTGCTGGCCGGATCCGCACCTCACTCGGAGCATCTGGTCTGAAAAACCACGAAGAGCATGAAGAGCTACCGACCGGTCGACGTACCACGACATGAACGCAAAGTTCTGAGACTTCCGCTCTCCCGCCGTCACCAGTTCCCCAAAGAATGAGGTTGCTGCCTTCGTCGAGGCAAAAGCATTCTAAGGATTTCTAAGGTATCTCGAGTCGGTACCAGTACTAGTTCACATCGTGGAATGCATGTAGCGAGGTAGCGCACGGTTAAAGCAAGCATAGGAAAGCATATGCACGCATCATGCGAGGCTCCGGCGCTCCCCACTCGTGATGGGCATCGCGCCTCTGCCACTGCTGAATAATAGACTGTCATTTTCATGCGCACGTGCGCTTCGACGAAACCCTGTCAAAGGATGCTGAGCCGACATAAGGACCAACCGTCAGGCTCGTCGAACAGAGGGGAGGGGGAGGGCGGGGGGCATCCTAAACATCCTAAACATCCTAAACATCCTAAACATCCTACGTAAACCCTGAAACCCCCGTCCGATAGGTGGTAGCCCCAGTGCCCGGTTAAGTCGCCCATGTACGGGAAGGACACGCCCAGAGGCACCAAAGCAAGACGGTGGCATGCCGATGTTCGTCAAGACATTGATCGGGCAAAGCTGTCATGGATGTGTGGTGGTCGGTCGCCGATGGCCCGTGGTGTGGCCCACCTTGGATGAGGGTTGCATGGAGGTGGACCTGACACTTGACGACTTGCTTGGTGTTTGCCACGGCAGGAGCGGACTTTGGAAGCGTCTGGGCGACGTGATGATGCAAGCACGTGTGGCTATGAGCCTGGTGTTGCTGCTGGCTGGCGTGGTGCGGTGTCTCCTTGCCCCAGGCTTGGCAGACATTTTGCGGCGACGTCCAGAATTGGAGGTGTCGCCTTCCGCACCTTCTCGCTTATAAGCGCCCTAGTTTGCAACAGGCGCAGACTGCAGTCAACAACATGGACTACAACAACAAGCAAGTTGCTGCGTCGAACGCCAGGGTCTCATGCCCGGCCAAGGTCCCAAAGCTGATGTGGCTACTTGCAGGGTGCGCTCTTCTTCGGCAGGCTTATCCAGATGCGTTTGCAGACGAGTCGACTTGGAGGCCGGGAGTTTCGAAATTGTGTCTTTCAGGCTCATATTAGGACGCGTCATAAGATTCCATAGCATGGACGGGCCAAGACGTGCTTTGCAAAATGCAAGGGGTCAGGTCAGGATATTCGACAGAATGCAGGAATGGATTCAGGAGGTACTGACCCAGAGCGTAGTGATGCGTAGCGTTGAGACTAAGACTGGAGCCGTGAAAGTGCCCCCCGAGGTGTATCAGAGCCTGGGCACTCGGCTACGGACAACAAGGAAAGCTTAAAGAAAGCAACATTCTGCAGAAAGCGCCTTGGCAGCATCTCTGGAAGCTCAGAGGCTGCATTGCATTGGGCCTCCAACGGACCCCCGAATGTGCGAGACTGGGTGCTCCTCTCTCAAAACAAACAGCGGCATCTTCGGCCACATATTATGGACTGCATATGGACTGCGTATATTCTGACAGAACATGTTCTGAACAGCACGTGTTCTGGAAACACCGCGAGTGATCGGTGTCCTGCGGATCGTCCTGCGACGGCGTGAAGCGAACTCCTGCGCACTTACAGTACCAATAGGGCAACGGTTTTCCGAGTCTTGCCGGTAACATCGCGTGAGGCTCCTTTGAAGTACAGCTCGCCTCCAGTGAAATCTTTGCCTAGGCCTCGGGCGGGCCAGCAGCTGAAGCAATTTTTTACAAGGCCACACACAAGGCCATGATAGGCCATAATAGGTCATACGCACTGCGAGCTGAGAACTCAAGATGTGCCCATCTATGCCCGGCATCGTCCCCAATTAGCCAGCAGGCACACGTTCAAAGTCACGTTCGAAGTATCTGCATGCTCGGCAAGCTCCACATCTTCGCCAGTCCTGCATCAATCAAGGATTGCATGGTTCTCCCCCTTAGGGAAAAAGGCTGCTCCTGTATCGGACAACGAAACCGTAGGTTTCGTCACAGTCTGTTGGGTCTACCCATTCAGGCCACCTGAGCAACACGTGAGGAAACTAAGCTGGCCGCTGCAGAATTGAACTGAGTCACTACAGCTTCAAGACATTCAACACCGTATGATGAACTGGGCATGGACAGCTCTCGCGCCAATGGCTTCACCACAAGCCTGCCAACAAGAATCAGCATGGGGCAGCATGAGTCGAACACCCGTTGCACAACGATTGCCTCATCAACGGCTGCAGAAGTCCTTCTTGAAATCCCAAATGTGACAGAATGGCTCCGTAACCTGACTGCAAAGCTGCTGTCAAGGAACTTGATTGCGAGCGCAATGTCATGTGATGTCATGTGCTTCAGTTGCTAGCGATTCATGCCGTTTGGTCGACGAAGTGGAATGCCGCTTGCCTTGCATGGCTGCCCAACCCAAGCTGTCGTCGCTGCCACTCACGCAAGTTGTCTACTCAGTCTACTCAGTCTACTCCCACCAGCTGCCCAGATCGCCTCGAGATGGTCCAGCTCAGCCAGGAGTCGATCGCACCAGTCTGAGGCAAAGATCTGAAACCTGGACGCAAAGACCGGAAACCGGCGGAAACCAGAAACAGAAAATCGGAAACCAGGCCTTCCCCCCCACCCTCCCAACCACCCGCCCTCAAACCCCAAACCCCTCCGCCCACCTACCCGCCCCTTTCTGATGCAGATAGTTTCTGATCTGTGTCGATTTCCGATTCGCAGTTTCTGATTCACAGACTGTTTTCTGAACTCTTTCCCTGAACCACAAAACACCACGTACATCACGTACTTGAACGATGGACTGAATGAAATCTGAATGAACTCTGCAGCAGATCAAGGCATCCCAAACAGCTTTCGGATTAAAGGCTGCGCCTGTACACAGCATAGCCTTCCGCATCTCTGCAAACCTGGACACTTTCTAGAAGCAGCAAGCATGAGAGGCAGCCACTGCAGACTCCGCAAGCCTCCGTTAGTTCCGAGCGTAGTGCCGAAGGGGAGCCGTCTGCCAAAGCCTTCAGCTGTCATAATAGTGCTGTCGCTTGCTTTGACCAAGTCCCACCTGCCGCAAGGCTGGGGAGAGGCAGTCCGCTGTTTCCTGAAAGATCGAGGGCACACTCAGGCTCATCGAACACTCTTCGAACACTCTTCGAACAATGTGGCATTCAGCGGGAAAACAAGCACCGGCTTGGGGTCTTGCGAGTCCTGTTCCTTTCGAGCACAGGCAATACGCATCCTGACTTTGGACTACGGACTGCGCACTCCGATTAGAAGAAGGACAATATGTTCGTCCGAAGTGCACAACGCGGAAACGCAGCAAGGAGAGCCCTCGTCCTCGTGGAGCGGCCCTGCTCTCAAGGCTGAACGACATCTTTCAAGGGCTTGGTTTGCCAGGATCATCCTGGATTCCTAATTGACAAACTGCCCTAGATTCCAGTTGGTTGGAGGAAAGCGATAGTTAGTACGGACCTTGGAAGATGCAAGTTGCCTATAGGGCTGCGGACTGAGCGTAGCCATCGACAAGCAACCTCCCCAAACTCGCCCTGATGTTGTCAGATGCCCCAAAGCCTAAAGGCAGCACAGTACGACTACCAGCATCGGGAGCGCTAACGAAGGACTGACGGACCATTCATGAGGCTCCGCCACGAAACAATAAACGGGCTCTGGCTAGTCTAGTCCGCTCTTCATCTCCACCCTAATTTGTGCAACAGCGCCAGCTAGATCGCGGAAGGCCCTGAACATGCTCCAGTTCTATAATGTTGGAGTCTCGTGTTTTCGTTGGCAGTGGCGGCAATGACCTCAATCTCAAGCACGGGTATGCTAAACCAGCTCCAGGCCTAGCTCTTTGCGAGCTTCGTCTAGAAGCTCTTCATGCTTCTCCCACCTATGACAGCGTATGACAGCGTCTGAATGCAGATTGCTAACACAATCAGCTGACTGATTGATTGATTGCATGTGGGCGCGAACGCCCTTGCGTTTGCAAGGCAACATAGGCTGCCCCAAGCTGTACGAGAGGAGACAGCACTCAAGCATGCGAATATCTCGGCGCACAATCAGCTGAGGGCGCAGCCAGTCGTGGCCTTCTACATCACCCCCAGTGAGCTTCTTTGCCTCCAAGACTCCCAGGTGCTCAACACATGCACAAACTTACAGTATGTTTCGGCCTCCGGCATAACAGCCTTGAGAGCGCGTGCCTGCAAGGGCACGGCACGATGCTCACTCCGCTCACTCCGCTACTCTCCCTTTCACTGGATGCGGGCCGCCGCCAAGCAGCCGCGTGAGTCCTGAGGCCCCAATTATATAAGAGCCCAGCGTGACGAAGAGCATTTTAACTTTACAGATGGCCCTTTGTTTTTCATGTTGCCTTAGCATGCCTAGCTATGCCGTTGATTCTATGGGTTGCTTCTGTTCTCTACAAATGTTTTGTTGTTTTCTCCGGTCACACTGAGGCACTTGCGGGGCTTGTATCTGCAGCTCCTTGAGTCACGCACGCCATCGCGCAGCGGCAGAGGGATCGGGAGATGTCGTTGCTGCTGCGGTTTGCAGCAGTTTGCAGCGGTATGCTTTGTGTGGTATGCTTAGAGGTAACCTTGTGGCTCTTGCCACGAAAGACCTGGAGCGCAACATGGACCTTGAAACTCCCCTACAGACCCGCAAGGAAGACAGGAATCTTCTATACTCTTCTGCTGATGGCATTGGCACACGAGGCCATACATGGAAACGGCAATCCACGCAGCGAGCAGCGGCTGCCGCGCGATAAGCGGGGCACTGCGTGACACAAGACTTGTTGAGTACAGCTGAACAAACCCTCCAAACGTACCTGGGCCCTAGTACCTGGGCTTTAGCACCATCGTGCACCCATTGGTCAATTGGTCAGGGCAGGGCCTCTCGCACATTCAACTGCAATGCGCCTCACGTTCTCCTTTTGGGTCAGATCATGGCCAGCTAGAATGCCACGGACCTGACACGATCACGATTCGCTGCAATGTTACGTGTGGGTGTGTTGGCGTAGATGTCCTCAACTGCCCCTTGTCGGATACTTCCAATCACATGGTATGTATATATATAATATCACGTGTATATGTGTACATTATATATTCTTGTTCATCTTCTTCTTCTACACAGCGAAGAGGCCCCCCCCAGGGGTCTCCCCGCCTTCCACGAATGCGAAAGGGACCGGAGCCTGTGAGTCGAGCTGAGTAGAGCCGTGTTTCAGGCGGAGGCAACCAAAATGTTCTGCACCTCGCAGATAGCACCATGGCCCACTGCCTCAGCAAAATCGAATTGAGGACTGACAATTTGCGCATGACATCTCAGGACTGAGCAGTTGCGATGCATCGTGCAGCTTGGGATGTCCCTCCCAAGTAGTGGATACTTCGTGGATGAGAACTTAACTCCATTGACGCGAGCCTAGTATAGAGAGGCAGATTGCGCACTCGCTATTGTTCCAGTAGCTCATTGTCAACAGAGCATGTACTTCCCAGCACCCATTCAAGCAAACTCCAGTCGACATCGGCCCCCCCCCTCACGTACCTCACGGTTTATGAGGACAGGAACGGGGCCGGGGCTTTTCAACACATGTCTCACATGACCAACTGCTCACATCTCCCCCGAACATTGGCACAAGTGTCTGATGCACATGAATGCAATGCATCAAGGCATAACTGCAAAAGTACTCCAGCAGCCTGCTGACACGTCCAAGCTAGTACTTTAGTCAATTCTTCGCAGAATTAGGAAGAGCTGACAGGGCGATGCCTCCGGATCAACAACCTGCACTGCGTCAAGATTACATGCAACAAGCATGCAACAAGCGCAACAAAAGTCTGCACCTCGACCTGGCTCCCACAGACTGTGCAGAGCCTTACAGGTCTGTAAGAAGTGCGACAACACGCAGCAGCAAGCAGGGAAAGGAATGATGTCATTCATGTCATGCACGGAAGCTGTGCCAAAGAAATCCAAGCTCCAGGCCCGCCGTGCGGATCTGGAAGATTCCAGGCTCGTCCACAACGAAAGCAGCATGCGATAGGTCCCTGCTTGAATCCAAATACTTTACTAAGCGCAAAGGCTCTTGGAATCTCCCACATGCAGCGGACTGAGTGGCACATCAAGTGCTCGTCAAGTACCTGCTTCGCCGCGCTCTCAGTTTTTCGCAGCATGACCTTGGCGTCAGTAGTGTCACTACGTACTGTCAAACTGCGGGAACTCAAACAAGAGAGAAGATGTGGAGGTTGTGTGTTGTGGTGCGTTGAGTACCCAAGCGACACAGCACGCCCCTTTCGCACACACGCACACACACACACATACTCACACACACACACACACACACACCGCGCGCCCACATACAAATACACACACACACACACACGTGCACCGAATCGCGAACCCTCTCCCCCCAAAAATGTGTGTGCTACTACTTATTTTTTATGTGCATGCACACAAAAAAGTAGCAGGGCCTCAAAAGGCGGAGTTGGATAACGAAACAGATAAACCTCGATTGCATTGAACCGAAGAAGTGACCCTGTAGGGCTGTGGAAAGAGTGGACTCGTTCTCAAACACCATGAATACACCCATCACCTGGACGCGGTTGAACCTCTAGGGCGGGGTAGCATGCAGTACCCCAAATCGCAAAAATGTAGGCCCTGTATTTCAATTGGACACGGGGCGGCTCGTCCGGAAATGGTGGAGTGACTCAGCAGGACATCCCGCAGCGGCGCGGGCAGGGGTGGGGAGTCGCGGCAGACATACGCGCGCCTCGTGCGGAGCACGCGGGTGCAGTTCTGCTCGTTCCTGCACTCGTTGGCTCCCTCCCTCAGCCTTGCGGGCTTCTGTCTCTTGCCTTTCCTTCTACCCGTGTACTCGCCTGATTCTGAACAGGCTGTTGATTCAGTCTTCTCCAGGCATTCACTGGCACAACGTCCTAAGATGCCAACAGAATTGTCGACATCTTGAGTGGCAAAAGCCTCTTCCAGCTCCTCAGTTTTATACAGATACGTCGAATGGCATGAAGACAATATCAAAGACAATGCCACAAGCAATGTCTCAACCTGCCGGGTCATGTAATGAAAGCCTAGAAGAAAACCTTTCAACTCAGCAGCAAGAGACCAGATCCTTCTGTATTGTACTGACAAACTGCTGTTGAAATGACAGTAGGTCACTGTAGGTGCTGACAGCAACAAAAAATCAGGCGCGTCCTCTGCAGGGAAGCGCCCGGGAGCCCCTTCACCAGGGTGGCAGGTCAGGTGAGGCTTTAGAATGCTGAGGCACATGAAAGTCGGAGGGACAGAACATGACAGAAACCCTTTGCACACCCGCGAAGACATCACAGCCATGCCTTGAACCATGTGTGGGAGAATCGAAAGTGGAGCCACTGGAGGCTGCGTCATCGAAACTGCAGAATCACAACATGAAAAAATCAGACGCTGACTTACTGCAGTTCCCTCTTGGCGCTCGAGTGCCTGAACGATAGCTGGCACGCGAGAACTTGAGGCGGATGTGATTCAGATACCTTCCCAGCTCCCAAAATTTCCCAGGCTGGACCCACCCCAGGCTTGCAGAATTTTCGCCGACATGGTAGAATTGGGAAGCAAACACAACTTGCAGAAAAACCTTGGGGAAAGTTGACTTGGGGTTTGACCGTGCTGCAACACTGGAGTAGGGCACATGTTCTCCTGATTGGCAAAGGCCATTAGCCAGAGTGATTGCAAGTCGCGACCGCAATGGGCCTTTGATTGCAGGCAGTTCCCTTCTTTGCCAAGATTGCAGTCACATGAGGCCCCGAGAGCCAGGCCAAGATGGCGTGATGGTCCACTGCCTTGCTCGGAGTCGCTCCATGTGTGAGGGGGGGCAATGGGGGGCAAGTCTGCACCACGGCAGAACACCACGGCTGTGCTCAACGACGGAGACGGCCTCTGGAAAGTGCAACTCCAAATCCTCCAGTACCGCCTGCCACGAAACGAACTGGGGCACTGCAAGGGGCTGAGACACAAGCACAAGCCAGGGTCTCTGCCCGCGCGGCTGCAGGAGCACGGGTGACCGAGAGAGCTACAAGCAACGCCGCCGCAGCCAGCATGGAGTGTGGGTATCTGTCAAAGCAAAGGAGTCACCAGGAGCAATGTACTATCAAAAGTCCACAGCAATTATCTCCCATCATGCCTGTAATGCAGACCTGCATCTGCCAAGGACAGCTGCAACCTTAGAGATACTGAGCCATAATGCGCCGCAACCATGATAACTATGGCTATGGATAAGAAGGCTCTACATATTCGAGCGGACATGCTCCGCTTTGTTTCGCATTGCTTCAGCCTCCTACAGATGAGTAGGTGCAGTAAGTATGCTGCAGTTTCGTGAGCCGCGGGACAGCTGTAACTCAGGCGCAAACAAGAAGTCTGCTAAACTGTGGACTCGATCAGGCCTTTGCCGACGCCGAACATCTGCGTATGCCGCAGGACAAACACGCAAGCTATGTGACGACCTCAAGATTCAGCTCTCGACACTTGGAAGTTGCTCAGCCTGGCACCAAGAGCCTCACACAGAGCTTGCCACAAGATGTCATAAGCTGCATAGTTTTCTAGTTCAGGCATGCTGGACGCCGCACTTCCAAGAAATCTCGGGAAGTTGGCGTGCCCACATCAAACCTGCCGAAGATGATCAAGG
This sequence comes from Symbiodinium natans, assembly GCA_905221605.1. Lineage (NCBI taxonomy): Eukaryota > Dinophyceae > Suessiales > Symbiodiniaceae > Symbiodinium > Symbiodinium natans. Next base: position 268,605 of record CAJNDS010002408.1, read on the forward strand.
CAGACCCGGCATGCGCACATCTGCGCACATTAGGTGCTGAACTAGCCTCAGCTTTCTGAGGATGATAAGCTCAGCAGCAATAACGTCGTCAAAGGGAACCTGCCGATTATCACGAACACGCGGCTGCCAAGAACTTAAACCTCAAAGCAGGCGCTCAAGTCCACAGCTCGCCACCTCGTCGTGTCCAAGGTGCGCAACTACCTGATCAGATGTTGACTCGGCATGCCTCGAAGTAAACTCCAAACAGGCTTTGAGGAAGGAGGACCATACCAGATGTTATGTGAGACAGCTAGCTAGCAATGACGATCAGAGGTGCATGTTTGGTACCTGACTGTTGAGGCCATGTGGGTGTCCATAGTACACATGTACTGTACCCAGACTTTACCCGTCTCCGGCTTCCTGCTGAATGCAATCTCAGGATCTGCACTGAGACTCTGAAGCAAATCCTTCACTCTGAGCTCTAACGCTCAAAATTTCCTTGGACCCAAGTGGAACCAGATTTTGCCTGTCGCAGCGGCAGCTGCGGTTCTGCGTTGGATCCCGTCTTGAGCGCCACACAGACCTTTCCAGACTGGCAGAAACTCATTGAGAGCATAAGATTCAGAGCACTGTGGGGAGCGTCGTTGAAATGTGAGAGCCCATGTGAGCCGTATGAGTCCGTGTAGGGAGCCGTACGCAGAGCGCTGCTTGCAGACTTGCAAGCATGGACTCGGCCGATCTCTCGGTTCTTCGGTTCTGACGTTCTGGGATGCTCTGGGGGTCCCGGCAGCGGCAAGGAGCCTTCTTTGCGACTCTGCTGTATTGAAGTCCTCACAGAATCTCAGGCAACAGAAAACATGTGACAACAGGAAACACGAAACAACTCTCATCTTTCAAACAAGGCAATTCTTAAGAAATGAGCAAAGGCTGCACCTCCTTGGGTAGGCTGGCATAGTACCGATCCAGCAGCAGTGCCTCATGTCGTCAAGAGCCTGGATGCTGCACACTTCTGCTTCGCCAGGAGGCTGGTGCTGCGTGGCTCTCAGCACGAGCCCGCGGCTGTATCAAAAAGCAAAGTATCTGGAAAGCTCATGACTTCGAACGCCTGCCAAACGCTAAGCAACGTGGACAAACGGCAGCAACGCAAAGCCTACGACTACGATCACGATACAGCACAAACCTGTGCCATCCAGGTCAACGTTTCCTGTCGATCTGCTTGTGGCAAGCCTGTCATGCTGGGCAAAGCACCTGTCATACTCAACAGACATCCGCGTACGGAGTCGGTCCTTCTAGCAGCTGCTTCGCGCAAGGCTTGTGGCGCTGCGAGCTTGCATGCAGTGTCCTGCAGAACACGAACAGGCTAGGGCCTAGGCCATGGCGGCAAGCATCAGCCATCCGTGTGATACCCAACATCAACGGGAGTTGCTGGCATGACAACTACGTCCTGCTGCGTTTATGCCCCTGGAGAAAAACCGGCGGGAAATTTCGTAGGTGGAATTTGCCTCTCACTTGCCTCTCACCTCTGTTGTTTTTTTTGTCGCCACCCTGAAGTTTTTCCAAGCCTCTGAAGGACTCTAAAGGCCTCGCTTCGCACCAGCAGCCCGGGCCGGGGTCGTGGAGCGCCGGAAGCATTCGCAAGTGCAAAAAACACTGCAACATATTGCAAAACTGTGAATAACATGCCTTTCGCGTGTGTGTGTGGATGCTCTGTTGCTCGAACTCTCAAAGCGAGCATCATCAATGTCCATGGCTCGATGAGGGCCCTTGGCGACGCTTCGTTTCTCCTCAGGATCATGGGGACGTCGATGATGTGCATCTTTCTGGCGACACCAGATTCGAACAGTGATGCTCCAAAACTGCACCAGAAATCGAGGCATGGGTCGAAAAACTCATGATGCGTGCGCATCAGCAGCATCAGCTGGGGCGGGGGAAGGATTGGGGAAGGGCCCGGGCTATTCAACAAGAGCAGCCGTAGGGGTATTTGGGGGCACAAAGCAATGCTCCACCTCTGATCCTCTCCCCTTTGTTTGGTACTTGTTTGCCTGGAATGGGTACCCCCCCCCCCGAGAGGTGTCCGGGAGCATCAGGGCCACTCCCACATTTAGGCCTGGGTTTCAGCAGGCCCATGTCGAGGCGCCGCGCAGGGCCACTCCCACATTTAGGCCTGGGTTTCAGCAGGCCCATGTCGAGGCGCCGCGCGTAGCGCTAAGGATGATCCTTACACCATTTGTGAGGCATTCTCCAATTTGGCCATGGCTGGTCCGTGACAGCCGCGTTTGATGAAACAAGGCGGTTTGGGGTTTTTGGGTGCTTGGTCACTCCCGTTCCCCACTTAGACGATGAGGCTGCTGGGAACTTTGTCGCTCCCGCTTTTGCTTAGATGCTTTCCAATCTTAGGCGCTTGTCGCTTAACTCAACATTTACAAAACCACGAATCGTCCCAGCGGCTGGTGGGGCCATGCGGTTGGGACAAAAGTCATCTGCAAACTCTTGCGAGTGGTCAGGTATTGGCGGCAACGCCTCCAGATTCCAAACTTGCCAATCTCATTACACTCCACCTTGAAGCCCTTCTCTTTTGTTCACAAAGAACTCCTGCAAGCGCCATCTGCCACGTCCGCCAAGCTTGCTTGAACGCGATCCTTTGTGCAAGCACTACCATGCATACCATGCACGCAATGCGACTACAGTGCAGGACCAGACTGGACGTGCCTCCGGCGATGGCGAGTTGTGCTTGGACGCGAAAAAGTGAGAAAGCATCGACCTTTGCCAGCGTGTGCGAGGGATGTCGGCGATTGCTAAATACCGATTACCATCTGCAACATGAGACAGGAGATCTGGGCTCAGACTGCTTTCCAGTAGCTCGGCCCTGCAATGCAAGATTCACGAAAGTGCTGGGCAGCGCGAACAGACTCCCGACTAATCCATGTATGGCCTCCTTGGGTATTGCGGAAGCCAGATTCGAGGATGCCTCAGCTCTCTACCACTCGAACAGGCTCGAACCCACGCGGGGTGCATACAAGCACTTCGCAATCCAGGTATTAGCCAAGCTGGTCCCATCCACACGCTTGGCCCATGGCTCTCACAACCACGGGCTGCTGAAGTCGGGGGGATCGATTGCCAGACGCCATGTGGGACCTATGCTGAAGAGAGGGAACAAGAACTGCAGAATCCAGCTGCACAGCACCCAGCGCAGATGGGTGGCAAGACTGCCAAGCATCAGCTGAGGAGCAAGCCCAGTTCCAAGATAAGATTAAATGATGTCAAGGTGCCCCCGCATACGAGACGTTGCACGTTACGTGTCTTCACCCTGCCGACGGCACTAAACATTGTTGCGCTGGTGTCAGTCGCTGCTGCCTAGCAAATAATGTGTGTAGTTGACATTGCCAGGCTTTGTGTGGCTGGTCGAAAGCAGTCATCATTTGCAGAACCACTGACATGTTCGAAGCATCAGCTCTGCCACTAAGCTCGAAAAGTCGGCAGATAGCAAGATCTCAAAAGCATGATGCAAGTGTAACCCAGGTACCTCGTCGAATGAATCAAGCTCACACTCGTGAACTTCTGACAGGTACAACGGAGGCTGTGCACATTGTACAACTTGTAAACTGCGCAAGCATTCACGCCAGCAAGCAAGAAAGCAAACAAACTGCAACAAGCACACCTCGTTTTAGGTCAGCATCGCTGCGCAAGTACTGGATGTCGGACGGATTCACTGGGCTGGCTCGCCTGCCCAAGCAAGATGGCGAAAGCATACAGCCCAAGCATCGCACACAAGTTCGCCGAGGCCTCGGGCCGTAGGCGTCTGGGTAGCATAGAGCACCTTCAGGCCCGCGATCTCCGGGTTCGGTTGCCTCGCCGCTGGGCAGGCCCCGGCAGATACATACACAAGATTTGGCGACACGTTCCTTTCTCTTCAAAGAAGACAACACCTCAAGCTAGCCAATTGTGCAAAGTATGTCCAGGTCGCCTCTTGAAGGCAACCCTGATCATCCAGCACGCGAGCCTCGACTGTTGCAGCAAACTTCGACCATCACCATGCAGGACCATGCAGTGTGTACCGCAATATGCAGCAAGCATGAAAGCATGAAAGCATGAAGCCTGCAGCAGCTCCAGTGGTTCCAGGGCCTGCAGGAGGCCTCGGAGTTCAAGGTGCCACCTCTGATCCTTCTGAAGGCACCGCAAGGCCAACCTCCAAGTCAAGCCAAGCCAAGCCGCAACACGTCCCTCGCTTGCGGGCTTGCAGCGGGAACCTGGCCAGTATTGGCCAGTCAGAACACAGCATGCTGTGAAAACGGCGACACTCCGCCGAATAATGTACGTGCAAACTTCGCCCACATGAGTCTTGTCCTTTTTGCAACTCACCAGCAGAATTGACACACCGAAAGGCTTTAAGCTTGCTGTCGATAGTGGTCCAACAATGTTTCGCCCTTGCATTGGAGGGCGGAGGTGAGCTCAAGGACGAAGTTGACTGCCAAAAGTCACGCTGCAACACCGACGACGACCACACTTCACTTCAGTTCACCTCCACCCGACCCCAACTCACCCCACCTGACCTCACCCACCTGAGCCACTGCGGACGAATCTTGCATGCGCCCCATTGGAAACGCTACTGCTCGTGCAAAGGACACACGAGAAGTTCTCCCCCCTTCGCTCGGCTCCCCTCCGCCCCCTGATTTCTTTGAGGGCTTTTCAGGGCTTATCTCTAAAATTTCTATCGGTTCAGGGTGTGGGGTTTCTAAAGAGAAGCCACAATAGGATGTCAGGTGGGGGTTAACCCCTAAACCTTAAAGCCGAAAGGGTTTAGGGGTAAACCTTAAACCCTAAACCTTTCCTCCCTATAGGGTCAAGGTTTACAGGTTTAGGGTTTAAGATTTAAGTATTCAAACCTAAGTCGGCAATTAAACCTAAACCCTTAACCTTTAACCAAGAGGATTAAGGTTTAAAGGTTTAGGGTTGAAGACTGGGCATTTAAACCTAAGCCATTGAGTTTAAGCCTCAAGGGTTTAAGGTTTAGGCATTCAAACCTGAACCCGAAACCCTTGAGGGTCAAAACCCTAAGACCCTACAGGGCTCTAAAGGTTGAAAGGCTTTAACCCTGTGCTGAAGGTATAGATGTCCAGACCTTAGGTTTAAATGCATACAACAAGTATCAGAATTTTCGCCTCAAGTTTGGGCATCTAAACCCTTAAACTCTATAAGGGGTCTATAGGGTTTGAACCCTATAGGGTCTAAGGTTTGGGCATTAGAACCCTAAAACCCTACAAGGCTCTAAAAGGTTGAAACGCTGTAACCCCTATAGGCGCTGAAGGTATAAGTGTCCAGACCTAGGTCTAAGTGCACATAAAGTAAATTTAAGCCTCAGGTTTAGGCAGTTCAACGTTCAAACCCTACAGGGTGTAAAAGGCTTAGGGTTTTTCGAAGTCTATCTCTAAAATCCTGACGGGGTTAGCCCTTTTGGGTTTACACCCTGGGCACTAACCTTTTGGATTAGAACCTTATAACCCTATAAGGTTCAAGGCTTGAGGCTTAAATCCCTAAACGTTAAATCCCACAGGGTTATGCCTATGTTTACAGTAAGACTTTAAGGTTTAGATTAACCTAAGGATTCGAACCTTATAACCCTACAGGGCTCGAGGCTTGAATGACTTAACCTTTATCCCATAGGGTTATGCCTATGTTTTCAGTATGTAGGGCTTGCCTCCTTTAAAAATGCACAGAAAAGGTAAAAGAAGCCCCCACATCATGTATGCATATAGGGTATGTGAATTGCATACTCAAATACAGAAAAGGAAGGATGGTTGGCCTCGAACCATAAGACTAGGAAGCATTCGAGCGCATCGGGTGATGCGAAAGTAAGCATGTCCTGTAGGCCCGGGGAAATGAGAATACTGTGAGCAAACATCTTTTTACTCGCACATATGACCGACCAACCTTCAATTTATGCTTGCAAAAGATAGACTCTAGAAGGGGGAAGGGGGGTAGCATACATCTTTTTTATGCAGATAATCAAATAGCCCAGCATGCGGCCACGAGCTTGTGCAAAGCGGGAGGAGTGAATCTGGACTTCGAAATGGCCGGCAGAATGCCGGCCGGCATAGCATGCCAATACAAAACGCACCTCGACTTAAGAAGACCTCTGTGACGAAAGCACTGGGTTTGCAAAACCCTTTCGCACGAAATGTGGAAACACTTAAAAGCTTGAAAATGTCCTTTGTGAACAAGCTTATATTGCGGGACCTCGGGATCGTTAGCCCACAGCCTCTACGGTACGGCAGCAGTGGCAATGTGCACTGCTACCCTTGGCCAGCTCTGGCTATCGATGCAGCCTTGAAGCAATGGCGCAGCACTGTACTTTTGACCTGCTGACGTCGCAGCAGCAACCACGATGAGCAACCGCGATGTCTTTATGCCAATCACGTTGGTGACGCAAGGAAATATTCGGAGGTGTTCAAAACACAGCCAGCACATGGCAAAGTGATGCAGAAGGGACTAAAACGACTAGCATCGACAGAATCATCGTTCCAGCAACGATGCTCCACGCAAACCGATCTGGATGTGTTGGTCACATGGACGTTACCATCGACCAGGAGTCAAACAATCAGTCACCAGCCCAAACCACAATAAAGCTGCAAGTTGAAACTACCAACTGAAAGACAACGGGTATTCAATTCACGTGCACATATCCACGCCTTCTCGGATGGATAGATGAAATAAAGAGGCCTGGAACGACGCGAATGGGACTCGCTCATCTGCAGTGCTCATGTGGCATCATGCATGCTGTCTTTTGAGAACAAGCGGGCGTAAGCAAAGCACAAGCCAATGAAGAACGAGACTGTGTAGATCAAAGCCGTGACCTCAACAAAGCTTGCCGGCATGTGAGAGAGCATAAAATTCTGGTCAGCTTCCGAGAATGCCCATACATGCTGAGCCGATTTGCGACGAAGGTGAATCGATAATCACCGGCAGAGTCGGCCAAGTAGCCCCCTTCAGGCACCATGAAGATCATGATTCCGCGGCTGCCAAGCTCACTGGCACGCTCACTGTTGGCAAGTTCGCTGCCTAAAGCAGCACTGCCAGACCATGTGAACCCAGACAGGGACTGGATGGAGTTCCATCTTCCACGAAGATCCTGAAAACGCACAGGCAGGAACGCATGTCCTGTTCGTGCCACTCTGACAGAGTCAGTGAGAGAGTGCGAGAGGGACAGGGAAAGAGAAATAATGAGATAAGTCAGACAAGGTCGTTTACGAGCAAAAGGCTCCCTCGAGCACAGACCCCATCACACCCCAACCCTCGCGACAAAGCCACAGCTCATGTTTCAGGGAATTTGGTGAACAGCGCTTGCAATACGATGAAAATCCTGACCTGGAACAGGATTATTGCTGAGCAGGATCAGAGGTCACCAAGTCCATGACTATCGAACGAACAATCGGACCTGGCATGGCAGGTAGCGTCATTGAGACAATTGGGAAACATGCTGACGTGGTCCAGATCCGCTCGTCTGCTTTATGTCCGGCCTCTTGCATTCATCAGCGCGCCCCTTAACAGGTACAGCGGAAGGACAAAGACAAGCGGTCCTCATGCCACAGAATGCAGAGAATGCTCAGAGAAGCAGACATGTACACGTGCGGCGCATTGTCGGCGCATGGCAGCACGACGCAAGTGATGCTTTGCAAATGCTTCTGTCATGCCGCAAAGTCACGAATGTAGCACATCGCCCAAAGGCATGCTGTGCCTGGAGACGTTGAATGGGACGTCTTCTGACCTCATGCCTCATGTCTCCTCTTGGCTACGCGAGCGCTTCAGCAGGCTGAGAATGAAGCCAAGAAAGTGGAAAAGCCTGAGAGTTTCTTTATGTCCAACCACGACTCGACGACATGCCAGATACGCTGCCAACAGGGTGCCGGCATCACCGCCATGAGACGACCAAGTCGTTTGGACACTCTCCTGCCTCAACTTGAAAGCACCATCACACATCTTCTGAAAGCTGCAAGCTGCTCGACTGGGTCATGTGCAGATCTCCACCTGAGGCATAAGATGTTGACACATGTTGACATATGTTGACATATGTTGACATATGTTGACATATGTTGACATATGTTGACAGCGTCCTCGTGCAGCACTTGTTGATTTTGCTGCTTAAGGCCCCGACCATGGCCGAGATGCAGAGTGGGTATACGCAGCTCAAGATGCCTTGGCAAATCAAACGTGCATGCTGGGCACAATGACACAGTCTGATGGCAGACCGGATTGCGCGCCAGTATGATTTCGGCGCAGCTGCATATCTCCAAGGGTGTGAAGTGGTAATCGACCCGGAAGAAGAGTGGGAAGAACTTGACCTGAACAGGCGCGCCCAAAAATGCCCTACTATCCCCTGCCCTGTCTAGTATCCCCTGCCCTGTGCTTGTTTAACCAGGAGAACGGATGATAGCGGTCTGCTCCATGGCTTACGAGATCTTCTGAAACGAGGCACTGTCATTCCAGCGCCCATGGCTGTGACAAACGACGTGAATTCAAGCGTCCCTGCAAGCCACCACCTGCGCGCAGGAAAGCAGGCTGCATCTAACAGAAAGAAAATTACCCTTCCCGCCTAACGGGAATGCCGAGATGTCGACGATCCAAACAGGCGGCATCAAAAACAGATTGTTCGGTCTGCCGGCTGTTGCCTTGCAGATTGCTGTCTTAAACACCAGGACCCTAAACACCGTGATGGTGAGCACTGGTCCAGCTGAGAAGGGCCTGTTGTTTTCTCCAGTGGCGGGACATCTTGCAATCTCAAAGTCCATAGCAGAACACCCGGCCACAGCACACATCCAGAGAGAATTACGGAACGAAGCAATGAGCTGCCCCAATGGTTCCTTGGCTCATCTTGGCTCATCTTGGCTCCCATTCGCAAATACAAACCATGCAACATGATGGT
>CAJNDS010002408.1:282500-440171 GCA_905221605.1 Symbiodinium natans
CAATTCGGCGGGAGGGCCTCGGTCGTGTCCTTCATAAGGTTTTGTCGAGCATTGTTTCCTGATCGTGTCGTGCTAAATGCGAGTATGCCTGAACTTGCGTCCAATGCGGAGGGAAGCTTTTGCTAGAGCTTCTGGGTTGGAAGTACGACAAACATGGGCCTAGGGCTAACTCCATGACAAACAACCTTGGGCGTGAGCTTCGACCTTAAAGAATCTGTCAACGTGTGTAACACTGAGAGTCGCCGTTTTGCAGAAGGTGATTGAAGTGCTTGAGGCAGGGCGTTTGAGCAGAGTGGAAATTGCCAAGCTGAAGGGTACATTGACCTTTGCAGAAGGACACCTTTTCGGCAGGTGTTGCAGAGCTTCCTTCAACTTGCTCACTCAGCATCTGTTCGGTCACCCTGCAGATTCAGTCCTGAGTGAGGACTGCGTCAGCGACCTGCGACGTTGAAACTCGTGGCACAGCTACGGGGCCTAAGGGACCGACTGACTCTCGCAAAGTAACCTGGCTGGGCGGGTGGGCGGGTCAGCCAGGGCGGGCGGGTGGGCTCAAATTACCGCAGTCGCAAGCTTTCCAGGGCGGCGTCCGCGAAAGCTGGCGGATAATGCTGCGTTTCCTTGAGATCAAAGTTTCGTGAATGATCTCCCTTGCAGGTACATGCAAACGTTTCGGACATTGTTCGCACAAACTGTTCATCGTTCGACATCAGTTTCCAAATCTTTCGGATAGGTAATCCATCTCTGCCTACCAAGCCTGAAACACAGCCGTGCACTTCGCCAGTGTAATGGGTTCGTTGCTTTGCAAACGAACGGGTGCTTGCCCATCCCCAGTAGGCACACCGCTGCGGCCATTCTATGACCCATACCCCTACTTGCGGGTGGTTCACCATCACTAAGAAGCTCCGCCAGAGCTTGCGATGCACCGTGAATAAAGCTTGTAGATGGTCCTGATAGCCCGGCCGATCTTCGTGTCGCCGTTGGTACGGGCTACCTCCGGTACAAGGAGTGCTGCTCCAGAAAACAACCTTCATCCCCCATTCTCTCGCAACATTCATTGCAGACATGACCCGCTCCACGGTGTCATTTGAGGTTCCGTCAACCTCTTGAGTAATCGGCAGGACAAATACTTGGTGCACACTTCCTTGCAGGTACAGATTCGAACGTGAACTCGTGCAAAACTCGATCAGCAAAGTTGAATATTCAGTCTCGAGTTCGCATAGCCGACAGAAAGCTTCATATTCGAGGTTGTCCGGCCCGAGTATCGAATCTAGCACTCCAGACAGCAACAAGCAAGACCTGACTGCCGGGACCTCTCGGAAATCGATGCTGGTCACATCTTCTAGTCCGAGGGTTGCTGTATGCTTTGCTGTTTGGAGGCGATTTAAATTCTTTGTGAGAAGATCGCTCACATTCTCGGTTCCGGCCACTCCCTCTACTGCCAACTCGCCGCTATGGACACGGTCTTGGATAAAGCACAACCTCAAGTCTATATGCCGCATGCGCCTGAGTAGCCCCTCCATGCTGGCAATTTGCCTAGCTGAGGCAGAGTCAGTGTACACGCGGTGGGGTTTCTGGAGGGTGCCCCAGATATGCGCCGTCAATTGCGCAAGTCCTGCCACCTCTTTCGCTGCCTCGGCGATGGCAAACAACTCTGCCTCTGCTGAGCTGAGTGCCACGACGCTCTGCAGGCGGCTGTACCCCTTTATGCAGTACCACAGACCGTCCACTGCGATGTAGATCACTCCGCCACTGGTGCTCTTCCGGGCTACGCTCATCTCGCTGCCCCAATTGCTGTCGCAATAGGCTACCAGGCTGGCATTCTCCCCCTCATTGGTCTTGCCATCTCCGAGCGGGAAGATTTGATCTAACAGCGGAAACGCTGCTAACCATCGCAGGAACTTGCGAAGTGCATCTTCATGGACTTGCCGTGGCATGCTTTGTCCGCGTGACAACATGGAGTGAAAATACGTTATATCTGAGCGAGTTTGACAGAGCCATCCTATCTTCCCTAGGCAACTTCGGAATCGTGAGGCGGCCTCACTCGACAGCTCCTTCGAAGGCTCTTCAACGCTCTCCTCATCGTACATACTCCTGATGTCGGGTGTCGTCAAGGATGCTTTCGCGGTGGATATGTCCCATCCGAAAGATGTAAAGACCGACTTCACATACTCAGGCTTCACCCCAAGCATGATTTGTCGTCCATCCCAACGGATTAAACGGCCGAGGAATTCCATTTGCCCATCTTCGATCAGCCTCCCTGTCACTTTGACTTTCAAGACTGAACTCAGGGCTTCGTGGACGTACTCGAACCCTTTTTCGGTAGAGGACACAATGAGCAAATCATCCACGTACGCTAACATGATGATATACTCCCATCCGGATTCAAGGTTGACCCATCCGCTGAAAAGCGTCGGTTCAAGCGGACTCGCTTGTAAGCCTAGTGCAGATACGATCCTGTTCAGGTGTCGCTGCCAGCTAAGGCTGGCGGAACGCAAACCGTAGAGCGCTTTCTCTAGTATCAAGTACGCGGTTTCGCCGCTCTCGAGCGCGAATGTGCTTGGCAACTCGATAATGGTGGGTTCCACTACCTGCGCAAAGAGAAACGCGGTGGATATGTCGAGGCCGTAAGCCCGCATCTTTCCCTTCGCCGCCCGTGCAAGGACGATCTTGAGGGCTTCCACCGACGCAGTATTAGAACTCAACCCCAAATCGAGTGCGGATGGTCGGCCATGAGCAAAATCCTTAGCGACTATCCTTGCTCGGACTAGTCCTGGGGCCTTCTGAGTGAGGACCCATCGGGACTTGACCGTCCGACAGTTTGGGTTGGCTTTGCGGTACTCATCTATCTCGCTCTTTGATCTTGCATAACCAACTTTCAGACTATCGAGCGCATTCACCTCTTTCTTGATTCCTTGCCATGTCTCTTCAGGGTCCAGCTGAAAACCTTCCAGGTCATCGTAGCTGGCTCTAGGTCGATTCACCCAGAGAGTCCTGTCTTGGATTCTCATGTACGTCCCTGCGGACTCATCTTCCTTTTTCTCTTTAACTGAAGAACATACACAAGGGTGGTCTTGGAGATTCAACAACTCAACTGCTTCACGCTCGACCGACTGTTGTTGTTTGTGGTGCTGTTGTTGTGTTGTTGTGTTCAAGCAAACATATGGGAACTTCTCCACGCTCGACCGACCAACCAGTAGGTGACATGCTGCTTCGACGTCGTAGTGGTCACAACAAGAGAGTGGTTGTGGTGTGTAGTGGGCGTTCTCGAGCAATTCCTCCAGGTATCGGACTGGGACCCCCTCATGGAACGTCTGGGGATGCTCTAGAGCGTCTCCCATATCCTCATCCTCAGCCTCGGACGGCTGGTATTCGGATACATTCCAGTCAGCATCCGGCGCTGATATCTCCGGGATTTCCAAGTCTCCGACTCCTGCTTGCTCAGGATCAAACGCTCGGACCTCCTCTCCTCCAAAGCGTATTCGCTTGTTTGGCTTCATTTGCTCGTCATCATCGTATGGGTCTTCTCCAATTAGCTCTTCAGGTCTTCGGTCGACCCTTGGTCCTTCATCTAATGCCTCCAGAGCATCATCGATGGAATCACGCAACCATTTCTGGTATCTCTTCACACACTTTTGGGAATGCCTGCTCGAGCTGACGCCTTCTTGGCATCCTGGGCACTTGGGGGTAACGCCATGTTGTCTCACCCAGTCTATGGGAGGACCTCCACCTGGAACATATGGAAGAAACAGCTCTTTGGTCTTCGGTGCTTCAGGCGGGGGCAGGAAGCCATCTAGGGCCTTTGCACCGGGCAGAAGATTTGCGTCGAAACGCAACGGGTAGAGCAATTTGAGTCCGGGCGCGATCACCCGTTTCGTCTCCCCACTATCCAAGCGGATTTCCATGGCATGACCTGTGCTCCCAAGCACTGGTCCCAAGTAGATCCCTCGAGCATACTTGGCATCCGCGTCAGGTCTTCTAGCCCGCGTTATCTTAGCGTATGCTACCGCACCGAACGGATACGTGACTTGCGGTCGCACGCGATCTCCGCGGATCTTCTGCATGGGTGTCATGGTCGACCCTACAGAAACTGAAAACCTGTTGTGCGTGTGTGCTGCGTATTGAAACAAAAGGTCGAAAACATCCGCACACTCAGCATCCAAAACAACGCCATGTTCCCGCAACTCAAGCTCATGTGTCGCTACGATTCCTTTTAGGGTCCTAATGGCTCGTTCTGCTGCTGGTGCATGCCTTTCGGGTGCAAAGCTGTCCTCAGTACCCTCACAAAGATCAGCGAGTCTCGCTGCGATGTTCTTCGTGAGTCCCTCTGCATCAGACATGAAATGCGGTTGTTTCACACCAAAGTGCCTGACCCAGGGATGCAAATGTTCTGCTGTTGTTGCTGCGCTCTCTCCCTCAGATCTAAAGCAAACTGCAATTGCAAAGCTCATGGTATGAACCAGTACGATGAATGCAAGCTTGCGAAAGAAGCACTGGTCAAGCTGAAACTCTCTCGGGTTCAGGTCGCTACGCTTTCGTGCTGGAGTGGTCCCTCTAGTCCGCTGGCAAAACTCACAGTCAGACATGTATGGTACGTGTCCCTGCATGTGGTGCTGCAGCTCAGCGTGTTTACTACGCACATTGTCCCCAATAATTCCTTCTTCAGTGACTAACTCAAACTGTTGTTGTGGCTGTCGCGTATCGGGCTCTTTTCTTTCATCTTGGGACAAAGCTGCAAGGATTGGGTTGGGCTTCTCAGTACTCCCTTTCAGGGAGACGGGGAGCGAGAACGATCGCGCTCTTGGCGATCTCGGCGGCGCCTGATGAGTTCCATGAATGCAGGAGAGGGTGCGCCACTCCACGGAATTGGTGTCTCGGGAGTGCGCTCGGGTCGCGGAACCGGAGGTGGCGGAGGGATCGGGAGCGCCAACCTTGGCTTGGCGACCGCCCTCGCAGCCTGTATGTTCTCCGATCTTGCTCGGCGCCGGTCCTCGTATGCTTGGCCTGTGAGGATCCCTGTCTCGAGCTCCATGCGAAGGCTCATTGGGCTGAATGGCCTTTCTGCCGGTGCCACTGTTCCCGATGCTCCTGTTTCCATTGTCTCTGCCACCCTCATCACATTGCCGGACAGGTCGCTGGCGGCTTTCGAAGGTGTCAAGCTGACCGGCAGTTGGGCATGGTCCTTCGCCTGCATCCGCAGGAAGCTCTCCCTCAAAGGTCCGAGGGCTTGTAGCCCTTCTGAGGTGTGGCCTGGTGTGCTCAGATGCAGCTGCAGATACGGACCATGAAAGCCCAGGTTGGAAAGTGATTCCCGCCAGGGAGGTGTCACTCGGAGAGCGCTCTTTGCATGCCTGGGCTCGGGGCCCCGGCGGTGCTCTGTGTACACTGCTGTCGGGCCGACCGGTTCCCCCGGCGGCTGCATCATGGAGATAGGGGGATGCTCCGGATGTGCTGGGGTCGTTGGAGCTGGAACCCCTGTGGTTGGCCTCCATTCTCCCCAATCCTCGTCGGATTCGTCTACCTCCACCACCATTGTCGATGGTCCTGGCCCTGAGCTCGCCGGTGCTGCCGCGGTTGTTTCCTTCGGGTTCGGCTGAGGAAACTCGCCCGAAATGCCGGTCGGTCCCAGCGTAACCACTGACCGAGCCTTGCCCTCCGTTACTCCAATCTCCAGCTGCTCTGGCTCGGCAAGCGCTTGCTCCCATGTGGTCCAATCCACCGGGTTCTGCGTCACGTGGAGGCCCTCCTTGGAGATGGTCTGCGTGAAGCCCTGCATGTTGGCTTCGTGTGGCTCGCTCATCAAGTGGGCTTCGGTGACATATTTCTGGCACAGGAGACAAAACAGCGTCACCGGCGTATCCGGTGAGTCGCTGGCTCCCGAAGCTTGTGCCGTCCAAGCTCCTCCGAACCGACGAGCAACCCACGTCGTCCAGCCCGCCGACGCCCAGCGCCGTTTTCCTCTCCGTGCTGGCGCTGACGATGCCGGCGGGGGGCCGGAGGGCTCCCGAGGATCGACTCCCATGGTCGATTGATCCACATGGTCCGGCAGCAAGTTCCGCACCGGTCTCACGGCCATGGTTTTCTCCTTGGATTTGATCTTCGGCGTCGGCTTCATCTGCACCATAGCGGGTCTCTTGGCTGGAGCCTCTGACATCGAAGGATCCGCTTGGAATTCCCTCACCCCGGTGTGGGACGACGGTGCTTCCGCCGCTTCCGTCTCTTCCATGACGTACTCTACCGAAGGAGATGAGGTCGAAGGGTCCAGCCTTGCCGAATCCAGGTCCAGATCCATCTCGTCCCCTCCAGTGGAGTCCGCCTCGGCATACGACGCCTGGAGTTCCTCTTGGACCGCCTGTGGCAGCTCTATGCCGTGCTGCGCGGCGTTGGCCTCCAACAATATCAGTCTCCTGCGTCTCGCCCCCTGGCGCATGCCTTCCAATTGTTGAATGCTCCGTTGCATCGTGGCACTCGGATCCATAGCGGCGGTCTCCTATCTGTCCTGCTCTAGGAAAACTTCGCCTCTTTGAGCAATCCAAGCTGCCAGTCTCAACCTCATCAGGGAAATCCTCCAAGCAAGCACGACAGACAACTGTTTCCCTACCATGCTCATGCACAAGACGCTCAACTGCTGGTGTGGTGCTGTTGTCCTGTTGCTTGTGTGAGATAACGCTGCTGTCATTTTCAAATACAAGCCGCTCGACTGCTGGTGTGGTGCTGTTGTCCTGTTGCTTGTGTGAGATAACGCTGCTGTCATTTTCAAATACAAGCCGCTCGACTGCTGGTGTGGTGCTGTTGTCCTGTTGCTTGTGTGAGATAACGCTGCTGTCATTTTCAAATACAAGCCACTCGACTGCTGGTGTGGTGCTGTTGTCCTGTTGCTTGTGTGAGATAACGCTGTTGTCTTCACTAAAAATCAAGCGCTCATCCCTATCAAGCTCACGAACAACTGGCGTATCCACATGACTGAAAAATTGAAGTTGATCCCTCGCAGAGCCGGAAACGTCACCGACTGTCCTTAGTCTGTCCTTAGCTTCGCCTTGGTCCAGGTCAACATGTTCGTGGCTCGTCTGAAACTTGCAATCAACTACCTCATCAAGACATGAAACATCCAGCAATTCGGGGTTTTCGGGCTCAACACACACTCTCGCAGAGCTACGATGACCTCGACTCGAAGTCGAACGATGAAAATCACGACTCGAAGACGACTTGCGAGACCGACTTCGACGAAACTGTTCCGTTTTGGCGATCAAATCCTGCGGTTTCAGCGCTAAAGGATGGTCATTCCGAACTGACGCAAGCCAACTAACTGAAGCAAACATGGTTGGTCTCAGCGTTACGCCGTGCTTTCGGACGGTAATTACGCCCTGCTGGTCGCACATCGCTGGCTCCCAACCTCCATTCTGACAAAGCAAGTTGATGTTCAGCAAATTGTGCTTGATCTGATCGGAAATGACGGCTTCAAACCTAGCCCTACACATGTACACAGCGTCACCCTCATGCTCAGAACTGCTCTTCGATGATGCTGGGGTGGTGGTTTCAAAGCAAACTTCCACTAAAACATGTGTTGATCCGCCAATTTCAACGGAATCTCCAGTCGCAGTCTCCGCATATGACTTCGGGCGTCCTTCCAACCAACTCAGGATTTTCACGTGGTCGCTCTCAAGCGTCTCTCTCGTGATGATGTGGAACGAACTACCAGAGTCAATCAGCCAGTAAATGCGATCATCTGAAGGAAAACTAACCACTTGGTTCGTGAGCATCATACCAAAGTGATATCCCTCCAGAAACGTCTTGATTGATGACTGTGCTTTTCCACTACCCTTGGTTGTGGGCTGCGCTGCTGCTTTCGCCGAAGTAGACGATGAAGATGATGGTGCCTCTGGCTGCGTCGTAACGGCCTGGCTCGTCGCCGCTGCGGCTTTGTCCTTCGGAGGTGCCCAGCAGTCGCGTGCCCAGTGTCCAGTCTTCCCGCAGTTCCGGCAGACATCCGTCTTCTTCGCCTCTCTGCTCTTGCTCCGAGCTCTGTCTCCTTTTCCGCCTTGGTCACCTTTCTTGTCCTTTCCTTTCGCTTTGCCACCCTTCTGTCCCTTTTCTCCTTTCTCGCCTTTGTTGCCTTTGTTGCCCTTGGGGCCTTTGTTGCTCTTGTCTCTGTCGCCCTTTCCGCCTCTGCCACCCTTGAAGGCATTCGCATACCCGGATGCTCCTTCTCTCTGGAAGTCCATCACACGAAGCTGCTCGTCGTAAAACTGCAAACCAGTCATCAGCTCACCCATGCTCTTTGTTGAGTGATGGAGGAGCAGATATCTCTTGGTCTCAGAATCCAAGTGCTTCATCAGGCACAGGACTCCCTCTTGTTCTCCGATGAGCAACTCCGGGAAGCGATGCTTCACCTGCGCCTCGAACTTGAGAAGCTCGGTGGTGTACCACCTGGCGACATCAAGTGGTCGCTTGAGATGCTTTGGTGGCACCAGGCCTAACGCCTGTTCGCGGAGGGCCTGTCCCTCCACTCTGGAGCGAACTGACAATTCGTTGTTCAACGAGCGCCAGAGTTCGTATCCGGCACTTGCTCCCATTTGTTTCACCTCGATGAGATGCACCAAATCTTGCCCACGTTGGAACTTGCTCATGGACTGACGAAGCAAAAACCAAAGTTTGGTTGACCGGGCTGCTTTCCCGGCTTCAAGCCTCACTTGCAAGACTTCCACATTGCTACTGATCGCTTCTTGCAATTCCGTAGCGTAGCGGTCGTCGAGCAAACAAAGCCAACTCGTAAGTTCGTCTCTGTAGGCTGTCCAAACTCGGATTTCAGCATGTCTGCTCGTCATGGACGCATAGTTCAGCTGAGGCAACTGTGGAATGTAACCCTCTGCTCTCTTGTTTCGTACACCAGAGTCTACTTCCATGTCCACAGGAGTCGATGCATTCGCAGGTGCTGCTGAGGGGTCTCCTCCAGGTGTAGGACTCGTCGACGATGAAGCTGCAGCTGCTGCAATATGCGCATTGGCAGCATTCGCACTTGCAAGCTGCAATGCTTGCGTAAGCATGGCACTCATCTGTTGAAGTTGAGCTGCCTGCTGTCGGATCTGCTCGTCCTGCGCTTGCAGCATTGCTCTCGTGAACTCCATCTGTTGAGCTACTCCAGGTGCAACGGGCAACTGCATATTCGGAACTTGAAGGGGTTCTTGTGGTGCTGTCTGAGGGGGCGTTCCCATCTGGTAGAACTGAGGTCCAAACGAAGGCACAGCCCCAACTGGTGGCTGATGGCCTGCTCCAGTCGTAGCTGTCCACTGCCTTGGGTCTACTCCGCGTGGAACTGAAGCTGGTCGCGCTGGCAAAGACCTTCCACGTTCTCTTCTCCCACGGGCACTTGGTGACCTTGCACCAGAAAGCCCTGTGGAACTCAGGCTGCTTGCACTGCGGCCTCTCGGAGAACGGTCTCGTCCAGGCACACGTTCTTCACCAGTGTCCATGCTGGAGCACGAAGCTCCGCTACCACGTTGAAACTCGTGGCACAGCTACGGGGCCTAAGGGACCTCAGGTCAAGACTACACTCAACCCTCACAGCACGAAGTGCGGACTCTTTTCACTGCGCTGTTCACAGCTTCTCGAGCTCCGCTCGTCTTGAGCCAATGCGAGCACGGCTCTCCAGCTTCAAACACTGTCTGCCAGACATGGGAAAACAAAGGTACTTCAGGTAAAAACACTCAGCCATGGAACTTCTACTCCTAAACACTGTGGGTAGGTTCCTAGCACCTCTTAGGTGCTCTGCTGAGCTCTGTGCAGACCTAAACTGGCTTGAGTCACTTCTGGTCACCAAATACCAGGTCACAAACAAGAAACGAGTTCCGACAAACCGAGTTTCGAGAAAACGAACAGAAAACGGTTCTTCCCACTCAAAGCAAGGTCTCACCAAGCCAAAAGAAATCTGCACTGCCTGACATGTCCTCGTGCCTATGCTTCACACTCATAGCAGACGACTCAAGTGCATATCACGTGTTAACTGGGAAACTAGAAGGGTCATATATCAACTTGCGAGCCTTCAAATTAGCCTTTGGCAAAAGCAAGGTCAAGTGTGTGGACGCCAACTCAAGAGACATTGTATATCTCTTCACTGATGCTCATTACGAAGGAGGTGCTGGCGGCTTGGGTGCTGTTTTGTACGATGAGCAAGGCCGCGTAGCATCTTGGCTTGGGCAGCCTTTGTCAACTGAAGAATGTGCAGCCCTTAATGTTCAGGATGCAGAGCAAATCATCTGAGCTTGAGGCTCTTACAGTGTTAATGAGCTGAGGCTTTGGCGCGAGCGCGTTGTTCGGAAGAATCTTCTAGTCTTTGTCGACAACGAGGGTGCTTGGGGTGCAGGTCGACCAATGACGTCCTTCACAGCATTGCTCATGAAGTGGCTGTGGAAGAAGAAAAGAATGAAAGCATCACGTGGTACACTCGTGTACCGAGTGCAAGCAACCCTGCATATTTCCCCTTCGAGTTGCAAGAAGATCCTTGACTTGACAAGGCCCGCGAGGCCAAGCTGGGTTGTAATGCGTGGAGGCTTCAAAGACCTTTAAGGAGGGCTAAAGGCCTGCAGAGCATGATGTGAAACCCCCCAGTGTGGAAAAGCGCGCGACTTTGAGATTCATTACTACAGGACCCAAGTGAGATATTGAGAACTGGAGAGGTCGCAAAATGCGAAGTATGCCAGGAAGTCAAAATCACCATCTCAAAGATGTTTGCGCAGAGCCGGTCGGTAATGCTCTTGGCAAGCTGCAGTCGGCCTAGCAAGAGCGAAAGTGCTGGCTCAGCAAAATTCAGTGTCCATCAATCATCAAATGGTCACAAGAGAGGACAATTTGGCAAGCTCCATGGTGATCAGCCAGTAGTTAGCGTTGGGTTCCGTCGCAAGGCCACACTGTTATAAGAATCCTGCAGCTAGCAGTGCCAACATGTCGATGCCACGGGTTGAGAGCGCTCACACCGTGCCCAGGCTGCTCGGAGGTTAGTGGGGTTCCTTCACCAAGCCACACTGCAGGAAGCAGAGCCACACTGAAAGAAGCCTGTAACTGACAGTGCCAGCATGTAGAAGCCACGTATTGAAGGCGCTCACCAGTACCAAGGACTTAGCAAGCAAACCACATTGTGTCAGGAATCACCAAAGCGATCCAGCAGACGCCAGACTTGGCATTCACGCGCAATCGCCTCCCATGGTGGTTCGCGACTGGGACAGTCCATGACTAGCCGGCTACCGATTCCGTTTTGTTTCATCCATCTCACACGCGTTACTCAACTTCGACGAAACACTCCAAGAGCAGCGCCAGGTAGTGCAGTAAGATCGTAAAAGCCGTGTCAGAATGTCAGAGTGCTGTTACGGGGTCGTTTGCTTGGCGCGGATCTACACCTGGCAATCAGCCGCCGCTAGGCTGAGAGAGAAATGAGGAGCATTGCGCATCACTCCAACTCATCAGCAGACTTGGACAGTCGCAGTGACACTGTCTGGTTTTGACAAGAGGAAGAACGCTAAGAAATTGCTTTGTGCATTGCGTTGGTCTTTGTCTGCAAGCAAGAGCGAGACGAAGGTGTGTACTGTGAAGATTGGGCTTTCTCGTTGAAGTTTCCCGCTTGGCGATGCCCTCAAGACCCAAAAAAAAAGACCTGCTGCGTGAGATTCGTGAAGCCTGATTGACTGAGGTACGACTGGAGGATTGGACAAGAAGGAGAAGTAGATTGAAAGAAAAGAATGGACAAAGGAAGTGGAGGTTTCAGTTCCCACAGAGAGCAGGAATTGCAAGGAAGTGGAGGTTCCAGTCCCACTGCAAAGTTGGAGGTTCAAGTACGAAAAAGGAAAAGAAAAGGATTAGGAAAGGTGAAAGGTATTGAAAGAAAGAAAGAAAGGCGAAAGAAAGCTGACAGCAAAGAATGATGGCCAAGAGGAGCCATTGGGTTTTCAAGCTTTTTGTCCCTGCCTAGAAAGAAAGAGGAAAGGAAGAAATGATTGAGGGTTCCAGTCCCCAGAAAACTGTGTGCTCAGGAAAGAAGGTAGAACAGATGAAACAGACGTGATTGATGTGGATCAAAGCACAGAAGCGTTGCGTGTATCTGCGTGACTAAGAAGCACCAAGGTGTTGTTGAAGAAGGATTGGTCGATTGCTTGGCTGAAGTTGAGAGAGTTGATTGAAGAACCGTTGAGGGTATGTGAAGAAGTTGTGTTGGATGTTAAAAGGTGCTGAGAAGGAGATGTCCAGAGAAGTGCACTTGACAAAGGAGTGATCTGAAGCTGATTGGCCAAGAGAGGCCGGGCAGATTGGATGGACAAGGTTGACCATTGAATTCAGTCCAGCTGTAGCTTGCATTCCCAAACACGTCGGGCCGTCCACTACGACCTAGCAGGTGTATTGCTAAAACAGCAACTCTCGAGATTGGTTGGAACTGTGTGCAGTTCCTTCGGCCGAATATTGAGACTCTGTCTCATACCGTTTACTGTGAGTGCGCACCTTTACTCAAAAGCCTTAAACATTGTTTAGCACTTGGGAGTGCTTGCGTGAGAATTTGACAGGCATTGTGAGTGTCCATTGTCGTGTTGCTTGTGCTTCGTATTTGAGAGATGTGGCCTGTGAAGACTGGTTTACTGTGACTTTGAAACATTGGTTCCAAACCGGTGTTGTACAGTTGAGCCTCTATCGTTGTTGTCCTTCGTCATCTCGGACCCGCCGCCCGGCTGACAAAGCGCTAACTGCTCGGACAGCTTAGCCATTGATATGCGAAAGCTTCCGATGGGCGGATTGGCTGCGACCTTGTAAGCGCCAGTGAAGCTCGGATTGGGCAAGTTGTTTGAAAGTTGTCGTTTCTTGGTGAGTCGAACTGTCATTGGCGTGAAGCGTTGGACCGTGCTGTTGCCCTTGCTTGAGCATGTGTGAGCATGATTGTCGTTGTACCTTGATTGCAGCAAGGGGTGCGTTGAGGCACGAGCTGCGTGCTTGGTTTGTGCTCGGTTGATTGATGCTTTCTTTTTTTTTGCCAGAGCGCGTTGGATTGACGATGGATTGTTTCTTGACGGCTCAGACATGGTCGGCGCAGATCAGAGCATTGGAAACGTTTTGATTGTCCTGCTTGAAGCGTGATTGATGGATTAGCGTTGGCTTGCTTGCTTGGATTGCTTACTTGTGACAGTTATTGGTCGTTTCCTTGAATTTGAGAGAAGTGCATGCTTTTATGAGTTTCGTGTTCCGTTCACTCGGGACAGCGTTGAAAGGCGCGCGTGGGCACTGCCTTGAAATTGGTCAAAGGAATATCTCCTTCTGCAGGGCTGCCAGTGCACAGCAGCTGTGCTTGAAGGAGTGAGCTGATTGATTCCTTGCCTTGCTTCGCCGTTGTGGTTGTTGGCTTTGTTGCTTGTCGTGCTCGATTGCAGTCGGGTCGGTTTCGCCGCTTGAAGATGGCTTTATTGCTAGTCCCAAGTTGGCAGTTGGATGGATTTGGTCCGTTCCGTGGATCCTAAACCCCAAAACACGCCGAAAACCAAAAATCGGTCGGTTGAAAAATCGTTTTGTCGTACAGAAGCCCTTGGCGGGTGTGCTCAAATACTAGGGTTTTGTGTACTTGGTTGTGGTTGATTTTCTCAGATGTGCTGATTGCACAGCAAGGGACGGAAGCGTGACATTGTCTCTTCAAGGGACGGAGTCGTTGGTTAACCATTGTGAGTTTCAGCTGTGGATTGTTGGAAGAGTGCGTGCTTGCTGGCTTGCTTGCTTGCTTGGATTGACCAGTTGGAGCCGTGAGTTGAGACAGTTTATTGCTTGGTGCCTGCGCTGCAACCACATTGAAGAGTCAGGTGGTGAGCGTATGCTTGCCTGTGAGTTTGATTTTGTTACAAGCGTCTGCTTGTTATTGGAGGTTCAGGTCAAGGTGGCTCAGATTGAGTCGCTGTTGATTCTTGGCTCATGGTGATGACAAGTGTTGTGCGTTTTGGTTTCCTGGTTTTGGTTGCTTTGTTCTGCGTTGTCGTTGCTACATTGGTTGGAAAACAGTTGTGCCTACAACTCCTACGATTCATGTTTGGACCTTTTGATCCTCAATTGTTTTGGTTTGGAAGCTTGCGTGTTGTGTGGCAGATTTGAGAGGTTGTTTGACTGACTGCTTGTGTGTGAAATTGCTTGTTGACTTGATGTGCCCGGTGTGTTGGTTTTGAAGCGATTGGCACAATCAAGGTGGGAGCCTGTTCCCATTGCTTAGCAGGCCAGATTGTTCATTCAGTCCGCCTGTGGAGCGTTTGTGCTGATTGCCTACTTGTAGCAGTTGCTTTTGGTGTGTCGAGTTTGGGTTGCCTGTTTTGGTCTCTCGGCAAGATCATTGGAGGAGCGTGTTTCTCTAGTCTTGCAAGTCAGATTGAGCTCCACTTGCAAGATGTGATTGTCGCTTGACTATTGAGAGTTGAGTTGGTTGCGCGTGTTGCTGGTGTCGGTTTTGCATGTCCTGCTTACATTGTGCATGTCTCTTGCAGAAGCGGTGTGCTGTATAGCATCTTGACGAAGGTGATTGTGCTGAAAACCTGGCTTGAGCAGTTGAAGCTGGAAGTTGGTATTGCGTACGTGCTTGCTTGATTGATTGCCTCGGTATACATTTGCGCTGTGTTCATTAGCATGCATAATCACTTTGGTCACTGTCGGGTGACATTGCCTGAATCATTGGCGCAAGCGCGCTTGTGGAGGCAGATCGGTATTGACCTTGTTTGTGCGTCTTCTTGAAGTTTTAGTGCTGCAGTTTGAAGTGATGGCTTCTGTGCTGCACCTTTGCCAACAGCAACGTGTAATTGCTACACCAGTTGGTTTTGCCTTGCCCCGTTTGCTTGGTCGGTTGTCTTGTCTACATTATGGCGTGTTGGAGTGAATTGGTTTTCCTTGGTTGCTTATTGCACATTGCCAGCTATGAGAGAGGTGACGCCTCTTACTGATGGCGATTGGCCCTGACGAGCTCCTGTTTTGCCTGAGTTGGTGCATTTGGCGTCCTTGGTTGATGCGTTTGGCTTGCGTGCCTTCCTTTTGTGTTGCTGAGTCGTCCGTGTTGATTGGTCCTCTCGTTCTCCCGCCTCCCCATCCCTTTTGTTGTTCGGCTTGCGGCTGAAGCCTTAGCCGAGGGACGGAGAGGGGGAAGGAGTCAGTATTGACTCTAGGAGTCGGCATTGGCTCCAGGTATTGCTTGAAGGCTTGAATTGTTAATCTGATTTACGCGTTGATTGAGTGGCTGATTTGCGCTATATTTGTACTTCGTTGGTCGAGCTGTCGTGTGTGGTTTGCTTTCTTTGCATCTTAGAGATTGATATCGTGAAGAGCCGATTGCGCTTCTTTGCGTGAAAATTCGGTGCCAAATTTGTTGATATCACTGCATCGTGCTCGCGTGGAAACGTGCGAACTATGAGCACGCACGGCAAATTTTGCAGAAAATGGAGGATGCACATTGCTCAGCTGCTTGTTGTTGTCCGCCGTCCAGGCCTTAGTTACAGTTGCTCATTGCCTGGACCCTATTTGTGCTGCATTTAGCTTTCGGTCATGTTGCTCGTTAGGATTGGACTTCCAAGAAAGTTCGCGAGAGCGTTGTGGTCTAGTGTTGGCTTGGAAGAACCTGTTTTGAACAATTGCGCTGAGCAACTTTAGGAACCGACCAAAGGGTGAATTGCCCGAAGTTGTTTCCTATTGCCGAGGAGCAATTGTGTATAGGAGCCAGACCTAAGGAAACATTGGCAGGTGATTTTCCTCCATTGTTCCGTCAGGAGCAGAATTGTGCATACCTCTTCTTGTACATAGAAGAAGCGACCATTCTGATTGGCCTTGACCTAGTGTTGTTGTTTTCTTTCTTGAAACTGGCAGATGCGATTGCTGATTCGTCCTACGCCCTGATCCCTGATTGTAGCCATGGTTTTCTCCAGTACTGCGATTGTGCGTTTTCTTTGCGACGAGTACAAGTGGTAAGGACAAATGGTTGCTGTTCAGTCTGCTGGAGATGGTTTCCGCAGGATTGCCTTGAGCATTGTCCCAGGACTTCGTTTGTTCAGACTGGTTGTATTCTTGTATAGCTTCAACAATTGGAGACACACTTTGATGATTCCACGAACTGCATGTCCACTCGGATTGGTTGACTGTGCAGATGGCAGAAGAGTATTATTGCAGACTTTGACTTCATAGTTTGTATTGAGTACATGAATGATGATTTGTTTCCTTCAGTGCCAGTGATTGCTTTTGGTTCTTCGGATTGCCATAACAAGACCATTCGAGATGCACGAAGATGGCGTTTGCATTGTGCAGTGCGAGGCATTGGCAAGTCTTCGGATTGAGTTTGTGTTGTCCAACACAGCTCATCGTCACTACCTGCGCTGCTTGCACATTGAGTGCGCGATTCAAGTTCCTTCTTTCAAGACCGCAGCAGATTGGTTTGTGTTCTGCAGACTGATCACAAGATGAAGCATTGTTCCTTTACTTTGGCGGTGTATACTACATTGCAGTTAGCGTGTGAGTTTGGTGAACAGTTGCGCGAACGAGTGGTGCTATTTTCTGCATGGTGCCGATTGTGACGAAGCGGCGTACGCATTTCTCCTTATATAGCATGTCAGTGGCGTTGTGGTTTTCTGGCGACGCGCTCATCCTCTGGAGTTCATTGCCCAGTGCTTGGCTGACAACAGCTTATTGACCTCGAGAAGCTGTTGACAGGTATGGATTGAGCTTGTGTCTGGTTCACTGCATCGTTGCAGGATTGCAGCATCATTTCCTACAGCTGATTGCTTTGCGGCTTCTTCAGCGAGAGGTAGCCTGTTGTCAAACGCCTTTGGTTTAGAGCATTGCTTTACGAGAAGAAGACTGGCGAGATTGCCTGTAGTGTTGCCAAAAAACAGCGCCAGATGCTGTGGCAACATGCTGGATTGAGAAGGATGCACTAAGGATTGGTGTCTGATATTCCTTGCTTCTGATCTTCGCGTTGTGCGGATATTGCTTCCGCGTGATGTTTCTTCATGGCAATTGTTGAGTGCCATTGACGCTTACATCGCACACTTCGCCGATGCGATTGTGATTTCACGATTTGACGTTGCCCTTTGACAGACAGATGGTCCCCTATGTATATTGCAGAGGACATCACCAATGATGCCTGATTTTATGACGGTCACGAAGAGCTAATATGGACACTGGTGGTGATTGGTTATTCTGCAAGCGCTGTGCATTCACCACTCTGGTCATTGAAAGCGAGACGATGGATCTTTGATTGGATTGACATATGCTTGGAAGTATTCGCAGTTGCTTTGTCTTCGTGGTATTGGTCAGCGCTTGTGAACTCATTGCTTGTGATTCTTTATTTCCGTATTTTTCTATGTGCAAAACGAGTCATTGCATTCATTCGACCACAGTGAGATCGAGTATCGCTGGTAGCCGCGAGCTTGGTGGAACGCCTCATTGGGCTCATAACCCAAAGTTGTATAGCTCACAACCCATAGTTGTGTAGGATTGGAATTCAAGTTTTACGTGGAGTCAGACTTTTATTGGCGACTGTATCAGTGCATGAGAGTTCTTTGGATGATGGAATGGTTCTATGGATCGCTTTTCTTATCTACTATTTTATTTCAGGCCGAGTTGATTGATGATATCTTCTTTGCGGTTGACACACACTGGTTTCAGGAAGCCATATATCCGGCATTGCTATCTCTACGTGGCATTGCTCGGCTCTGCAAGTTGTGAGAAGGGTCATTCTTTCGGAGTGCAAAATTGAGACTGCTTCCTTGACCCTGATTTAAAGCAGCGTATTGATCGCCGTTGCAAAACTGCGCGTGGGAATCTTCTGGATTGCGTTGGATGCAACCTGGCTGGTCCTACTTGAGTGACGGCATTGTCTCAGCATTGCTCATTGGTCAGCTGCTTCTTTTGAACCTCGTCGTACAGTATTGAGGTTTTACAAAATTAGTTTGGTTCTGTCATTGTTCTCATGCTGCAGATTTCAATTGCACGAACAGCGATTGGTTTTGTTTGCAGTCTGCTAGTGACTGCTTCATGGGATGTTTTGCATTGTTTCCGGAAGAAGACGAATGAATGCGATTGCATTGCTTTCATTGAGATCTTCGGTACGGTGTTGGACACCGTATTGAACTTGGATCTGGAAAGTCATTGCAACTCCACCTATGTTGCAAGACCTGCCGTTTTGAGCATTTTGAGTCACATTGACTTACTCATTGTGACATCAAGTCACACGGAGCGACGAGCCTTTGGCACAGAAAGAGAGCCAAATCCAGGAATGCCTTCGGATAGGTTGCCTGCAACCAAAAGCTACTGCCGTCTTGACGTGAAGAAGAACTGAGCTCATTGAGCCCCGTTGGCAGAAACGCTTTCTGATTCACTGGTCTCTAGTTTCTGGTTCTATTGACTGCGAGTAAGCTGTGTTTGGATGATTGCTAAGTCATTCATTCAATGCGGTTGTTGATCTTGCAATTGTAAAGGTCATGGAACTCTAGAACAAGAAATTGGCCACAAGATGCCGGTTCCAGACCATTATCTTTGTTTTATCAAGTAACAGATGACTGCCCTAGAGCAAAATGAAGATTGACCCACAAGAAGGTCGGCAGCATCAAGAATTGTTGCACAGTTGGTTTTTGTAAAGCTGTTTGTGAATGATTGCTGAAGCATTCATTCAAGGGACGGTGTTAGGATTGAGCTTTACTTCCTGCACATGTACATTGTCCATTGCGTGAAGAACATGCAACACTGACAGAGAACATTGGCATGTGGACATTGCCATGTCCATGATGCATTGGCTCAAGTGGCTCAAGATTGGCTCAGCCCAAGTGACACAAAAGATTGCTGAGCGAGAGATTGCATCTGACAGTTGTATGCTTGCATTGTGGTGTGGTCAAGACCATTGATTGAACAGTCATGTGTTTGGTAGTTTACATACAGTTTGATATTGTACAGAAAGTGACCTTTGAAAATTTCATTAAGGGGGGGCTTAAGGGGGGGGGCTTGAGGGGGGCTTCAGAGGGGCTAAAGGGGGGCTAAAGGGGGCTAAAAAAAGGCTTTGGGGGGGGGCAAAGCCCCCCCCCCCCCCCCCCCAAAGGGACCCCCTTTGTAGGGACTCCCTTGAAGGGGGGCTTAGGGGGGCTTAAAGGGGGGGTTTAAAGGGGGGTTAAGCCCCCCTTTGCCCAAGGGGGGGCCATTCTCTGAAAACTTACGATCAAACCTCTTATGGCAAAAGATGCTGGAAGCTGCCTTGCTCAAAGGTGTCTTCAGACCTTTTGACAGAATGTTGCATGGCATCCCGAATGAGCCTGACAACCCTGACCCACTCGATGGCGCTAAATGGAAAGAAGCCAGACTGCTGATTCTGGGCGCGGATCAAAAATCTGGAAATAAGTTCCAGAAGTCCATGCAAAACGTTCCCCGCCATTTCAACCTTTGCAGCGATAATCAATCAGGCCTTTTTCCTTTGGATGCTGTGGAAACAATAGTCTCGACGATTGTCTTTCAGAGTTCTCTCTAGGATGAGGTGCTCTTTTTTTGCGCAACACACACAGAGCAACAACACACACGGCAAATTCTCATTTTCCAGTCCATTCCTGACCATCTCTTTTGACGACGAAAAGCTCATGTTCTTTCGGCTTTAATGATCCACTAAGTGCAGTGAAACCAATCTCTGCTTGTTCATCTTCTGCCTGTTCAGAGTCGTGTTGTCGAGTTGCTGTCTTCCTTCTTCTGTCGTTCCTCATGCGCAGCAAAACGTCGAGAAGGTCTGAAGCAACGGGCTGTAACAGGCTGCTGCTGAAACTTCGAAACGTTTCAGATCAGAGGCGTGTCACGTTGCCAAAAAAAGGACCCATCAGGGCAAATCAACATTTCCCCGTGCAGAGTCAAACTAGAGGGTGATGGAGACCCAAGTGCGATGACAAGAACCTGGCAATTGGAATTCCGGCAGAGGAAGTTCAGCTGGCTGCGACCTTGCTTGGATCTCGCAACGCTGTCTGTGGGCAAGATCTAACTTTGCACAAAGCATGAGAGCAAGCAGGAATGCTTGTGGCTTCAGGACTTCCACAAACAAGGTCGTGCGCCCAGTAAGAACTAAGGCAACGCCAAAAGGAACTAAGTTCCCATTTACTAATAAGGCACGAATATAATGAGTGCAGTGAACAAGATATGAAAACAGTTGAAAGAGAGAACAAAACTCCTTATAATATAGAATTTTCTTCATCCTTTCTCTCATTCCCTTATATCTTTCTTCTAGTTATTGTTCATTATCTTCATGCTTTTTCTCCCTTCATTCGCAAGGTAACACAATAGTATTATTAAAGGGGAAAGAGGATAATGGTGTACTTCACTCACTGTTTTCGTTCGTGTGTTTAAAGAGTGCGTTCATTTACTATATTATAAGGCTTTGTAAAGAATAAAATGATGCACGAAAGCCGAAATAATATAATGAACGCAGCATTTACACGATTTTAATGCGTACACGTGACAGTAAATTTAATATGAAAGGAATGAAGTGAACGCATTAAAATATAGTAAATTCGCTTCTCTTCCCTTAATATTGTATGCGTGTGTCATTCACTCCGTTCATTCACTTGTCCATAGAATCATAGTACATTTAATATACTATTTTCCCCAGCATTTAATAGTAAATTGTAAGGGCTAGAAAAATAGTAATTTTTTATGAGGCCCTTTTGTACGTATTATTTGGTATTTTGGAAATCTAAACATTTAGAAGTTACATCAGATTCATTTTGTTTTCTTATTAATAGTTCTTGGTTATTATTCTTTGCTCTTATTATAATTCTATTTATCTTTACAGGATTTCATATTTATTGTTGGACTGGAATTCACTTCTCATAGTTATTTTCTTATATTTTATCATCTTTTATTTGGATTATTTTATAGTTTTCATATTTGGTTTAGAGATTTATTAAGAGAATTCACTAAAAAATATGAAGTCTTACTAATAATCTTTTTTCTTCTTTTTGGGGGTTTTCTAGTTTCTGAAGCTCTATTATTTGTATCCTTCTTTTGGACATCTTTTCATTTATTATCTTGTCCAACTTTAGGGATGTGGCCTGGAGAATCTTTCTATCTTCCAGATCCTTGTGAATTAACTTTTGCTAATACACTTCTTTTATCTAATGCTGCTATATCTTTAGGAAATGCTTTTATTAATTTAGAAATTTCATCACAATATATTATTTTCTTCACCTTGTGGTCATTCTATTTATCTTCTGTTTTATTAGTTTGCAGATTAAAGAATTTCGTATTCTCGCATATTCAATTAATGATTCACTTTATAGTTGTCTTTTCTTTTTCTCACAGCATTACATTTCTTTCATTTAATTCTTGGTATTTTACTTCTTTTTCTTATCTTCTTTTCTTGTACTGGTTTCGTTCATATGATTGTTTCGTTTCATGCGTACACTTCGTTCCTTGTAAACTCACAATAATATTCTCTTCACGAAATACAACCTGTCAGGAAAGCGTGTCAAACTTCTTTTGCATTGGCTGGGACTTCAAACAATGAACCCGTAGGAAAACAAGAGCTCAAGGACCAGTTTCGCGTTTGCAGCCTTGATGTTTTCAACCATTGCAGGAATTTCAGAAGGTTTTGTTTTTGAGGGGTTCAGAGGAACGGACATGTCAGTCGTGAGAGCATGTGAGCAGGACGTCATGTGCATTTCTGACGCGAGTGACTCTGAACTGGGAACAGTCATGTCGTGTTGTAGGAACAGTTTTCATGTGGGAGTGCATGCGCATTAGAAGTAGGAACAGTTTGTGAAGAGAGAGCAGTAGAAGGAAACTCGCCGCTTTTCGAGTGTGGCGCCCAAGCTTCAGAAGTAGGTCAGGAAAATTGTAGAGCCAGCTAGGGAACTAGCAGCCATGAGTGACGCGAAGGAAACCCCTGTTTCCAAGTGATGGTCCAGGAATTACGTGAGATTCTGGACACGCCTCGAAGCGAACGACAGGAAGCCGTGGAAGACGAACAAGATTCTCCAGGAAACGAACGAGAGCATGTCGCGTTTGGCAGCAGAAAGTCAAAGGACCCAGAAGCTCATGGTCGTCTCCAAGAAGGAAACAGAAAGCGTCAGGAACCTCGTGGAAGAGATGAAGACAAAGGAAGAAGAGTCCAAAGACGAGTTGAAGAGATCGTCAAGAAACTCCAGGAACGCATGGAAAGCCTTGAAGATTTTGTGAAGTCAAGAAGAAGACGAGGACGGCAACGCAGAGAAGGAAAGAAAGGACAGAGAAGCAGAACTTCGTCGTGAAGGGCGTCTTCAGGAAACTACATCGTGGACTACGTCGCCTACAAGTTCGAGAGAAGGGAAGGAGAATGAAGAAGAAGCTACATCTACAAGTTCGAAAGAGAAGCAGGAGAAGGAAGATCGAACGAGGCTACATCGTGGACTACCTCATCTACCAGTTCGAATGAAAAGAAGGAGAAGGAAGGAGAAGAAAGAACATCGCCGAGAAGAAAGAACATCGCCGAGAAGATCAAGAAGGTCAACGAGGAGATCCAAAGGAAAGCAAGTGAAGCAAAGGAAAAGGAAAGCAACTTCGAGTACCCGCGCGATTTTTCGTCCGAGTGGAAGTTCTACATCGAGAATGGCTCGATTTGGAGGCAGCGCTACGTGACGCAGGAAAAGATTTGGTGCGACCACGACTACGCCTACGCCTACAAGCGCGAGAAAGGAACAGGAAAAGGAAAGAAGAAGAAAGGCCATGGAGGAGACAAGAAAGGAAGCACGAGCACAGGATCAGGAAGCCAGCAGCCCGTCTCAAGGGAGCAAGAGGAAGAGCTGAGGGAAAGGTTGAGGAAGACTGTGGAAGCAGCAGCAGAAGAGAACGAGAGGAGAACTGAGGAGGAAAGAGCGCCCAAAGAAGAGGAAGCAAAGGCAGCAGCAGCAAAGGCAAAGGCAGCAAAGGAAGAACGAGAAGCAGTAGCCAAGCAAGCGCAGGAAACAAAGGAAGCAGGGGAAGCAGCCAAGGCGAAGGACGCAAAGGAAGCGAAGGCAGCAGCAGTGAGAGCAACGGGAGAAGAGGAAAGGAACAGGAAAGCCACAGCAGCCCATGCAGCAGCAGAAAAGGAAGCGCAGGCAAGGAAGGAGCTAGAGGAAGCAGTCCGAACTCCTCCGCCGTCTTCCAGTTCAAGGACAAGTTCTACCAGTGGAAGTGGAACAACGACACAATGTACTGGTACTTCTTCTTCGGCAGTGAACCACCACACGGTCGATGGATCAAGCAGCATCGCGACAAGAACGGCGAGAAGATCTGTGACGAGCAGTTCAAGGAGATGGAGGAGTTGTACATGAAGGAGCAAGGAGAAGGCAAAGGAAAAGAGGAGCCGAAAGGAAAAGACAAAGGGCAGGAGAAAGGAAAAGAAGAAGGAACAGGAAGCAGCAGTAAGGACGTCGCCGAGGGCTTCTAAGAGATCACAAAGTTTTCGTGGAAAAGGAAAGAAGAAAAGAAGAAGAGTGAGGATGAAAAGCCAAAGGAAAGTGAGCTTGGCAGAGTAAGCAGAAAGGATGGTGTATCCGTCCTAGCTCTAGGAGCACTTTTGTTTTGCAGATTCAGGATGATGATCCAAGTAAGAAGAGAGAGTTTGTTTTTGTACAGGAACAGCAGACTTTTTTGTTTGCAAGCGGACTTGAAATAGTCTGCGTTGAGGAAAGAGTTTCAACACATAGTTTGCAGTGCGTGTTAATGCTCAGGAACAGCCTTGAAACATCTGTGATGTCTAGGCTCAGAGACCCGGACACAGCCGAGCGGTCACAGGAAGTGAGCCGCCGTTCTTTAGTTTAGGACCCCCTAGTGAAGCCCGTTCTTTAACAGCTTTCCACATTTTGTTTAGGCTTTAGGGTTTGCCCACCCAACGTTTTCTTTTGGGTTTTAGGGCTTGCCCACCCATCATTTTTTTTACGGTTACATCTTTTGGAATTTAGGGTCTGCCCACCCAACATCTTCAGGGTTCAGGGTTTGGGTTTGCCCGCCCAACATCTTAGGGGCTTGCCCGCCCAACATCTTTTTTTCCGTTTTGGGCAGCATTTTCTTTGAGGGTTTAGGGCTTGCCCGCCCAGAATCTTCTTTTCTAAATTTAGGGTTTGCCCCCCCAACAGCCCGAAATTTTCTTTTAGGTTAGGGTTTGCCCACCCCAAATTTTTGTTTGAAGTTTAGGGTTTGCCTGCCCAAAATCTTCTTTTAGGTTCAGGGTTTTCCTACCCAACATCTTCTGTTAGGATTTGTGCTTGCCCACCCAGAATCTTCTGTTAGGTTTTGGGGTTTGTCCACCCAACATGTTCTTGCAGGATTTAGAGTTTGCCCGCCCAACATCTGTCAGAGTTTAGGGTCTGCCCACCCAACATCTTCAGGGTTTCAGGTCCACAGTTTGCCCACCCAACATCTTTTGTTAGGGTTTCGGGTTTTGCCACAAAATTCAGCGCAACCCCGCGCGGAGTGGGGCCGCGACCCACGGCCCGTGGGCCGCGGCCGACGCTGCGAAATCCCGTGGACCGCGGCCCGGCGGCCCGCGTCCCAGCGGCCTTGCGGCCCGCGGCCCGAGGTGCCAGTTTGTCTCGAATGTTTTGTTGTGTTTTTTGAGAAAGCCACAGGACAGGCGTGACGTGCTCGGGACAAATGCTTGGTTCCACCGCGAAACCGTGAACAGTTGCATTGGTGGAGCGCGATGGTACCAAAAACCCCGAAGCAAAAGACACAATGCAAATTGAATGCCAACATTGGACAGCACTGTCGTTTGGAAGTTGGAGGAATGTCCGGTGCTCATGTGTGCAGTATCAGCCTCAGGCAAGTCAATTGAGAAGCGGTTTTGGCGGGTCGGTCGGGAGGCGGACACCAGAGCGGCAACAAACAGCAGACGTCATTTTTCAAATGAAGGATACGTTTTTTAAAGATCCGACACCTCAAAGAGCCCAAAATCCTTGCGTTGCGTTGGTTCAAGGGAGCCTTCTTTCGTGAACTGAGCTCTCGCTGAAGGTGCCTCACTTCGCATTCAGTCAAAGGTGAGACGTTTTCGGCATGTGCAGCTGCTTATGACTTTGTACATTGCGCCAGTTCACCCCCAACCTGGAAACTCGACGATTGAACCCTTAAGGGAAACCCTCGGGGGAACCTCAAAGCAACCCAGTCCCAACCAGGCTTGGGCGCAAGTTCGCCGACATGAACTCCGAAGGTCTTCTCAGCCCGCAAAGCGGCGTGCCGAGTCTGAATTTCGGAGTTTAGGGACCCTGACCCCGGCACCCCGCACCCTGAACCCTAAACCATAAACCCGAAATCCTAAACCCTAAGGCCTACATTCTAAACCTTACACCCGAACCCCCCCCCCCCAACGCAACAGCCGACACCCCGATGCTTGTTCCAGCTTAAACCTCAAAATGCAAGAGCCCAAAAATTCGGAAACATAGAATAACATCCCAAAACCCAAAACCTTGAGCCCGAAAGACGTGTAGAACCCTTATACAACCCTTTTCAGTCATCTATAAACCCCAAACCTCGAAGACCGAAAGCTTTCAGCGTAAGTCCTTCGAAGCCACCGTAGGTTCGCGCAAGAAGCCGGCTTCTGTCCCTCGCCAAAACGGCAGAGAAGAAGATGCTGGGTTTTCGTTGAGCAATCCTGTTTGAGGTACCATGACATTAAGCTACCATAACTGTGGGGAAGAGAGCATACAGAAGTATGCATATTTATGAATATTTGTAGTCCATCTAAAGAGACATTTTTGTGCACATAATGTACACATCAGGAGCAAGAGCAGGGCAGGGGCTGGGCTAAGCACAGGCAACAAGCACGGGCAACTTGAGCCTTAGTTCCCTGACTGGAACCCAGAGATTGTGAAGCCCCGGACTCAAGGAATATACCCTGTTTTTAAGGGGCATCTGCTTTTTTTTAGAGGTATATTGGAGTTTCTGGGAGCCCAGGATGTGCCAGCAGACCTTCGCCGTGCTGTGTGTTGACGAGGGCAGTTGGCCGAATGAAATCATGAGCGTCGACACGGGGGCAGGATGCAAGTTAATGTCCAGGTGCAAAGGGCTCACTCGAGCATGCTTGATGGCCGAACACCTGGATGCGGAAGTCTTGCAATCGATCCGTGACTGCTTTGATCGCCTCGTGGCTTTCGTGGAATGCATGGACCGCATCACCGGGGTGACAGCAGACCTGGGTAACTTGTGGCTCAAGCACCACTCCGCCGTCCGGAGCATCATCACCGAGCGGCCTGTTTATCTGACACCAATCATCCAGCTGCCCATGATCTCCGCGGCCTTCAAAAGTTGTGAGCAGGTCTTGCTGGTAACTTGGGGCTCCCAAGAAGAGGTGGTAGCTATGAAGAAAAGCTTTATCGAAGACTGCAACATCAAGATGGACTTGGACCGCCTGGATATTCTGGGCGTGGATGCTTCTCAGGACTCTCGCTGGTCCCGGTACCTGAACTTCGACACGAAACCGGAAGAGGACTCGGCGCTTGGCTCATGCCTGCTTAAGATGGTCCAGGAACGCATCGCGGAGGTGAACGTAGAAGGGAAGAAGGACATGCTGATCAAAAGCCTCATCATGACGACCCGGCTCAGCATGTTCAGCAACCTCCTAAGGCAAGGAACAGGTCTTCCGGTTTTCAACGAGCTCACGATGCTGGATCTGTTTGCTTCGGCATCGGCTCTGAGCCATTACAACGACGCCAAAGTCTTGTGTCGTTTAGAGGAGAAACTCGGACGGTCACCACGATCGTCACCCAGACGCCCCTCAGCCTCATCGCCTTCCGGGTCTCCTGCGGCCTGCAAGCTGGGTCTCATCCAGTTGGAGTATGACTATCCTCCAGCTTTCGGAGACATCGACCACCCAGGCACTTTTGGCTTCAAGACGTGCCCGCGTGTGGTGAAAGGGCTAACTTTCGAGAAAGCCCAGGAAGGATGCTTCGATCAGGAGATCCTTCAGTAAACTCCAAAGGCTTGAAACCCCAATGGTTCGGGTTTTGCAGGCCACAAGCCAATGTAAGTGTAGGTTTGGCAAGCCCTAAACCACAGCAATTAGGGTATGTTTAGCACTAAACCCTTAAACCCAAAGACCTGAGCCTTCATCCCGACTTGAGCTCTTTTGCAGGATATTCTTGAGAACATGACTTCCGAGATCAGGAAGCTCGAGGAGGAGGGCGTTGTTGGCATCACCGGCAACTGCGGCTTCATGATGCACTACCAGTGCTTTGCACGCTACGTGTCTCAGGTTCCCGTCTTTATGAGTGCGCTGATCCAGGCAGCAACGATGGCTGCCGCCATGGAGCCAGCAGAAAGAGTGCTGATCCTCACTGCCAATGCCGCTACCTTGCAGCCTGGCAAGGACCGGCTGCTCTTGGAGAGTGGCATTCAGGTGACGAACTCGGAGAAATTTGTCATTCGAGGCTGCGAGAATCTTCCCGGCTTCGAGGCAGTTGCCAATGCAGAGAGAGTGGACACCATCCGTGTTCAGAACGCAATCAGTGCTTACGTCCTAGAGATCATCAAAGAAGAGGGCACCAGGGAAGGCCACGGTGCCATCAAGATGGTCTTGTTGGAATGTACAGAGCTTCCGCACTACGCCGATGAGCTCAGGCGCATCACCGGCTTGCCCGTCTTCGATGCCGTGACCTGTGTGAACTACTTCTTCCACTCGACGGCGGCGCAGAACTGGAACACGGAGACCTTCACTCCGCACAACATGTCCTCCGGTAGATGCAATTTTTTGGGACATTCTTTCTGTTTTCGCACGTTTTCGCGCTTATTGGGCTTTAAAAAGAGGATCGTGTTCAAGTTTTGAGGGCCAACCTAGGTCCTTTTGGACATCCCACTTTGACGAGGAGGGTCGGGCCCGGGCTGGGCAATGCAGCGGCGACAGCTGCAGCTGAGGGGGTTCTCGTGTGGTTGGACACCGAGCTAAGAAGCCAGAATTAGCAATTAGCATCTTCATAGGTGACCTTGGTCAAAGACCAGGGGTTTGCAGTTGCCTGGTAGCTGGTGCGCAGATCCTGTATCAGGCTATAATTATCAGGCTGAGTGGTGCAACCGTTCCTCGATGGATTGCAAAGCTCGTTGCTTTCTCGCGGGAACATCCACCCCCCAAAACGAAACGTTGTCGCGGCTTGCAACCGGAAGGACAGAAATGGGGCGCAGCTTCGGCCGTTTTTTTGGTGCTCTGTTGAGAACTGTCGCTGCCGCTGCCACTGCCATTACCACGAAAACCCATGGATCCAGAAGTTAAAAAACATTAAATCCTGATTTAATTGTTGTGTTTGGGTTGGGTTTTGACCTACCTCGACATACCTTGTCCCTACAAAAACACAATTAAATCGTGATTTAATTGTGTTTCTTTGCGTTTGACTGGAAGACAATTAAATCGTGATTTAATGGTATAGCAAAGACTTGTGCTAATTGGTACCTGTTTGCACCATTAAATCGTGATTTAATTGTGTTTCTTTGCGTTTGACTGGAAGACAATTAAATCGTGATTTAATGGTATAGCAAAGACTTGTGCTAATTGGTACCTGTTTGCACCATTAAATCATGATTTAATTGTACTATTATTACTATTATTACTATTAGTCTTATTATTCCTATTACTATGAGTCTTACTATTATTATTATTATTTTGACTACTAGTCTTAATATTACTATTAGTATTACCATTACTATTCTTATTCTTCTTCTTATTAGTATTTTCTTATTATTATTCTTCTTCTTATTGTTACTACTATTATTATTATTACTACTATTATTATTATTCTTATTCTTATCATTATTATTATTATTACTATTACTATTTCTATTACTATTACCATTATTCTTCTTCTTATTGTTTCTACTATTATTATTATCCTTATTATTATTCCTATTATTATCATTGTTACTATTACTATTATTATTAAAATCATGATTATTATTACTATTACTATTATTATTATTACTATTATTATTACGATTATTATTATTACTATTACTTTAGGGGGAACAATTAAATCGTGATTTAATTGTTGAAAGGTAGGGGGGAACAATTAAATCCTGATTTAATTGTTCTGCGGGTTGGGGTCGTTTAGAAGAAACAATTAAATCCTGATTTAATTGTTTTCCTTGAGCAGCTTGCCGGCATGGCATGCTACGTCGCGCGACGTTAACAGGCAATTAAATCGAGAGTTAATTGTGCTGGACCTAAGGGGCGTCGAGCCGGCCCGATGCCGGTCAATTAACTTCAGAGTTAATTTTCCTTAACTCTTGGATCCACTGTCTTCCCCATTACCACTACCAGCACCACTACCACTACCACTACCACCACCTAACATCGTACATGCAGAAGCAAGTTTGATGCCTCGGAACGGAATGTGTATGTTGTGGCTTTCAGTTGTGGCATTGCAGCTTCAGCAAAGAAAATCAAGCTTTATAGCAACCTTCTCGATTTCATCATGTTGTAAGTAGCGCAGTGGTTCAGCGTGATGTGTTTTGTTTGCAATTTTGGTTACTCAAAGAGTTGTGAGTACCGGCTTGAATAAGGTGTAAATGCCCACAGCCAGTGGGAGCTTGCGCTCCATAACAAATGCCATTGTTGAATGCAAGCGCTCGTCTGCTTGGGAGCAGGCTGGGCTGGCAAACTCCACATGTCCAATTGCCCATTACATGTCCATGGGTCATGCTCTGAGGCATTGAAGGTTCTTGTGAATGTGAAGCAGGCGCCCTGTCACATGTGTTGCCGCTTGCATCCGAGTTATGAGGAAAATTGTGTTTGAGCAATCATGCTTGTTCCGTTTTTTGGATGCTGTTGGCAGTGGTCCGGCCGAGCGATGCCCATATCCGAAAGGACTTGGAACCAGATGTGGTCTGCATCAATGCTGCTTTATCCTGTTGCAGCAGACGCGCTACAACAGGCACGGTTCCTCTGCAGTCTTCAGATGTGTTCCAGCGAAACAAAGTATGACAAGTTTACAAGCCGTTGGCGCATGCTTGGACATGCATTTTTGATGTGACATTGCTTCAGGGATGATGTCATGGTGTATCGGTTTTTTTTGTTGGTCCATTCGAAGTTGTGCGGCAGGACGTGACGGAACTGAAGACAAGACTGACAATCTTTGGGCAGTGGCGGTAGATCTGCGCGAGCCTTTACAGGCTTAAATGCGGTGCAAGAAACAGCTGCAGCCTGGACGCAAGGTTCACGACTGTGTTCCGATGGTATGCGGCTGAGATGTGCTTTAAGCTTGTGCATTCGGCAAGTACACGGCAGAGTTTCACTTAGGAACCTGCAGCCTTCGGCGGTCTCATACAGAGCTGTGGCTGCATCCAGATCGGAATGGCATTCTGTGCGGCCCCTGTAAGGATGGACACTGTCAAACCTCTTGCTGATAGCTCGGCTGCTTGCTGTAAGGCACTTTGTGCTGTTCAGATCTTGGAAACAGCCGGAGTTGAGGCGCCGTTGTGGCATGTCAGGAAAAGAGCGGTACAACGTTCGGAGCTTTGTTATGAACAAGCCATGTGCACGCCAGGCCGATGGGAGGGCCTGTCATTTCCGGCATGTGTTGCAGCATGACTGGCATCAACGTAACAGGAATCCGTGTTGAGATTCGTTGGCTCAGCTTAACAACTCCAGAACACCTCCTCGTGTTCACGGTCGTGTAGTGACCAAGATTCGTGATGGAACCGCATGACGCTTTTGCAACCAGCCATCATGACAGAAACTCAGCCTGGGTTTGGGTATAGATTTGCTTGCGAAACGCTCTGGACTTGAACGTGCTGGGTCTGACAGTGGGCCAGGCAACATTATCTTGGCAGCTTCTGCTAGATCGCGGATTCTTGTTTGCATTTAGCAGTCCGTGTTAAGCTTCTCAAGCATGGCATTTGCGGCAAGAACGTTCTGATGGCCAAGGCGTTGGCTAACGGCAGCACTTTGCTTGACTGCCTGGAAGACATTGTTGCGGCCTGAGTCAGCAAAAGCGCTTAATCATACTTAATCGAGACAGATTCTAGATAAGCTGCTCACCCCAAAGCCGAAGCCGGTGTCCATCTTTGAATAGACAAGCTTTTAGTTATGGAGTATTGCTTTATCTTACCGTATGGAAGCAGCGGATTTCGGGGTTAGGGTTTTGGGTTGCCTTTTGCCACATGTTTAAGGAGAAAAACGCCGCCCCATGCGCCCATCGATTCCTTTCTGTTCCCGTGTCCGGAAGAGCACTATCGTGGTCCTCGTCCCTTTCGACAAAAGCAATCTCGAAAACAGCAATCACTCGCCTGGCCCCCCCCCCCCCGTGCTCTTGCGGAGTAGCCTGGGTGTTCTCGAGAAATACCAATTCCCACCCTGTTCCCCTTACAAGAAGAATCGCACGTACCTTTTTCGGCGAAATAAGGAGAGGAGTTCGTCCAGATACGACAACTTACAATGAGTCTTGGACATGCTTAGGACATGTTTATGAACGCAGATGACAATGTTGTGGGAAGCGGTGTGGTGTACACATGGAAGCGAGGCCCTGTTGGCTGGCAGCCTGTGGCAGCGAGCTTTGTTCCATTTTTGCAGGACTCTTGTGCATGTTCAGATTCAGTTACGTTCAGACGTTCAGATATGTGATAACAGCTTTTCGGTTGCCATGTGTCAGGATGCGGGTCGACAATGTTGAAGCCGATTCTATATCAGTCGGGACATGCCTTCGAGCTTTGGAGGAGCAAGTGCAGCGCCCGACGTGCCATTGAAACTCCTCCCGGCATGCTTCTGTTTTGCTTGTTCTTTAGTTCTGTCTGCTGCTTTCGCTTTACACCGCTGACAAGGAGGGTCTGTGCTGGTCTCGAGCTTCGCTTCTGCTTTGAGCTTAGTTGTGTGCCGGTCACTTGTACCAACTAGTTGGATATGGAGCAAGGTGCTTCGGTATGGTTTTATCGTAGAGAATCTACGACTGTGAAGTAGCAGTAAGCTCGCTGTTATCGAGGCCTTTGTTGTATGTGTTTTCGTTGAAGTGCTCTGATTTGCAAAAGATAGTTTTGGTCATGACTTGCATGATTGATGTTTGCGTGGACACAAATTATCGGAGCAGGTGCATGGCCCGATCCTTGCAGTTGTTCTTAGTTGGGGGCTCACTTGCTAGTATTTACAGTGTTGCTTTTTGTGTGAGACCCTCTCCTGGTTATCCCCGAGCTGTTGGCTCAGTTCCCTCCTTGCCGTTCTTGGCTCGACACGAAGGGGCTGCATTTGCCCTGGCTGACCGTTGACCTGGCTTGCCTAGTTAGGATGGCCCGCCTAACGTTTTCTGTGTGCACTTGGCTGAGGCACTGCAACCCGCCGGCCGGTAGGGTAGTTCGCATGTTGTTGTTGGTTGTTGCTGATGCTGCTGTTGTTGTCGTTGTCGGATGCGGCGTAGTGATGCAAAGCGTGTGTCGAGAGACATGTTGCAGGTGTTTGCTACATGCATTTTCTCTTCCTGGCAATCAGGCTTTGTTCATCCTTGCGTGATCGTTTGGCAAATTCTGTGTGTATGCTGTCCGTCGGAAGCTCGATCTCCGGAAGGTGTGTGTGCCAACAGCTTCAACATGTTTCTTAGATTGTCAAGTCAAGGCTGTTGCCT
Organism: Symbiodinium natans; assembly: GCA_905221605.1. NCBI lineage: Eukaryota > Dinophyceae > Suessiales > Symbiodiniaceae > Symbiodinium > Symbiodinium natans. The sequence continues at coordinate 315,050 of CAJNDS010002408.1, forward strand.
GCTTCGAGGCCTGGCAAGTTCGAGTGCATGTGGAATCTCCATCTTTGGATGACTTGGAGGAAGCTGTGTAGTGCAGGGTGGTCAGTGGAAGACTGTCTTGCGTGTATTGGTGCTGGTCTCAGATTTGATTGCCCTCGTCAAGGCACGAAGGCCTGTGCACAGGTTGAAAAAGATGTGATGTTAAATTGATGTTATCTCCCAAGGACCGGCTGGAAGGATGCCCCGGTCACGCTGGAGCTCACTCCTCATGTTCTGGTCTCGTTGCCTATTGCAATTCAAATTTAGTTCACTTACTCGGGGCATGCAGGTGCTAGTGCACAATGCTGCGGCTGCGGCCTGCTCTAGCGGTGGCCAGTGGTTGTCTTCATGTGAGGCCAGGTGACGACTTGGTGAGTCCATGTCGAAGCTGTGGGCGTGTGAGGTCATATTCAACATGGAACGCCGGGATCGTGCCACCCCGGACCTGGTGTCCCATGGCCTGGACCTGACGAATCCGTCGATCTTTCAGATTGATGGTGTTTGACGGTGTTTGATGGTGTTTGAATTGCGTTTGATGGTGTTTGTGCTCGTTCGCCAGGCTCGATCTTGGCAGGGTTGGATGCAGCTGGGCCACCTGTCTCGAGAGTCGTGCACTTTTCTTCTCAGTTGTCCGTTCGCTTCTGCAGTAAGGCATTGGTTTGTAGTTCAGGTTTGAGCATTTGGATTTTGGTTGTGCTGGTTAGTGCCGGAATCAGCAGTTTCCAAAGCACGTGGTTCAATCAGGGAAACCGCCGTCGTGCTTCTGGCTTTTGGTCTAAGCGCCCTTTGACTTGAAAGCTTGAAGCTGCTTGTCAAGCTTGTGGTTTGTTTTGAATGTGTTGATCATGTTGGGCTTCTTGAACGGAGGGCTCCCTTCACGTCATTGTCTTCTTCTGCTCCATGCTTCTGCGCAGTTTGAAGTGGGGACCGAGGTTTTGTTTCTGCAGACGATGTGCTTGTTACAAGGCTGTGGGACATCGCCATGCTGTTCGTGCAATCTATGCAGAAGCCCAAGTCAGACTTGGTTGCTCTGGTAGTTGCTTTCTTGATCTTCATCACCATTGGGTAGCAAGGCGGCGCTCAGACATTCAAGCGGACAGCGTGGCCCAGATGTCCGTTGTTGGTGCCATTGGGTCGGGTGCAGGCTCCAGTATAGTTGCATGGGGAGCAATCTTTGGTTGAGTAAGTGTTCTTTTTGACATGCTATGGCATCTTGGTGGCAAGCGCACCTGGGTGAAGGCAACGCTTGGAGGCTCATACTGCAGAGCTGGGCTTTCGAGAGGGCAAAGGTGGTAAACTCGGCAATCTGCAGCCTTGGTCAGCTCTTCTACTGGCAACATGCGCCAGATGCCCAGACTCGATCAGACGCTCCATCGCTTGGATTTGGCTGTGACCTAGCAAGCCTCATCTGCAATCTGTCCGCAAGGCATTCCTTGCTGCAAGATGCTGGTTGTAGGCGCGAAGCATTGTGAACCATGGCTCACTGTTTGCACGAGGGGATTGGCAGCCAGTGAGTCAGTGGCAGGCGCTGTGTGACGGACTTGGTTTCGTACAATGCATACATTGCAGCAACAGGCCCCAAGTGTGCACTTTTTTGCCTGTCGCAGTAGCATGTCCAGAGAAGAAGATATCCATGCCAAGATCGCATTCATATGTCATGTGAACGCGCCGTGATTCCGCGAAAAGACCGGTTCAGGAAACTGCCCGATTCAGGATATTTGTAAATGTTCGAAATGTTCATTCAGGCAGCTCAGTTTCCCGAATCGCGTTTTCCAAGTTTCTGAGTCCCCTCTTTTTTTTCGTTTTCGAATCTGCAGCTGACCTTGAAAACGAAGCTTTGGGCAGGGATGGAAGGATGCTGGCATTCGTCTCATGAGGCGTCGCAAATGGGGAGAAGTTCGAGAGAGAAGCATGCGTGCAAAACGCAAGTTATTCAAGGAAGACGGTGGAGATGCTTAGTTTTCTGTGAAGGTTTTCTCGAAGATGAAGCTCAGTTCGATTGAAGCCGACCAGATTTCCTTTGGTGCTCGCCACTTACGGTGGTGTATTCAGGTTTTGCTTTCCTTTTGGAAACCAAAAAGTTCTCAGAGCTTCAGGCCACAATGGCTGTCATGGACGCGGCAGTGCAGTGGCAACAGGCCTTGTGCCATGAACTCAGCAGTCTGAGCGGCTCCAGAAGAGTGCAGAAAAAGCGAAACACCCGAACTCCCACACAATCTGTAGTTTGGAGACGGTAGGAGAGGCGGTTGCCAAGAACCCCAAGCAACAAACCCTTTCCCCAGAACGTGATAGCGGACGCAAGGTCTGGCAATCCATGTCGGCGTTGCAGGCAAGGCCTTGAAAACAATCCGGGTTCTTCCACTTTGTGGCGTTCGTGCGAGGCGTCTTCCGGTCAGCAGCATTGCTCAATGCCTGCATAAGTGCATGTGTGGCCTGGGCCTGTTTCTTGCTGAAAAGGAGAGTGCCAGCTGCTCTCACTCAGCACCGTTTGTGATTGAGCGACACTGAGTGCTGCAAGACAGGTCTCGGCAGTTCTTTGGCGAACAGCGTGTGCTGTTGCCTTCGAACGTCCCAGAGGGCAGGCACTACTGACGGCAGGCAGATGCTGGACAACTTCATGCATTTGATAGGAGTCGCCCAACCTTGGCTGCTTCGGGACCGTCCTGTTTGGCTGTCAGGTTCTGAGGTTGCAGTGTTTTCAAAAAGTCTCAAAATGTATTGTACATATTGTCTTGTAAATTGATGAGCCGTAGGCCGTGAAATCTCAGGCAAGGAGGCCGCGTGTTGGTCTTCTTCCTTGGCCGTGATCGACTCCTTGGAGCTGCTCCTTGTCTCGGATATTCTTGGAGAGTTCTACAGCGTTCTCTCAGGGAGGCCTCTCAGTTCTGGCTTATTCTGGTTTCCAGCTGGTCTTGAAGTCGTTGGGTTATCTTTCAGAGGTACGAAGAGGGATGTTCTCAGTTGCACTAACAACATCATAGCTTTCAAACACCCACGCAGAGATTTGGACAAGGTTGTTTTTGTGAATAAACATGCATGTTTGCTGCTAGGTTTAATGCAGGTTTTGGCACTTGTACAGGAGTAGAGTAGAGGTCATTTTAGTACAGTGTTGGTGCGATGGGCACCGACTAAACGGCTCTGTGATACTCCGATGCTCCGCTCTGTTCTGCCTAGTCCGCTGTGGTTGAGGAACGTCTATAGCACTGGCGTTTTGGAGTTTCAGGGTCTTTCGCCGATCCTAGCACGATTCAGAAACTGGACGCGATTCAGGAAACCAGGATTCAGGAAACTATGCGATTCTGGAAACTGCGATTCAGGCAGCCACACGATTCAGGAAACCGAAAACGCGATTCAGGGGGGGGGGGTGGGAGGGAGGGGGATGATAACGTTCAGGATCGCGCGCTCCAGTTTTTTGGATCAGCTGGTTTCCGAATCCGCTGGTTCCGAATCCGCGCGCTCCAGTTTCCTGAATCAGCTGGTTTCCCGAATCCTGGTTTCCCGAATCCGTGCTTTCAGTTCTGAATCCGCGCTTTGAAGTTTCCCGAATCCCCGGTTTCCGAATCCGCGCTTGCCAGTTTCCTGAACAAGCGGGTTTCTCGAATCCAGGTTTCCTGAATCAGCGCTTTTAGTTTCCCGAATCAGGTTTTTACAGGTTTCCGAATCGGGTTTCCAGTTTGCGAATCCGCGCGTTTTCAGTTTCCGAATCCGCTGCTGACCGTCTTTCGCCACTCTCGGTGTGGGGTTGTTTTAGGTCAAACGTAGGTCAACCATGCTCCTCGCCTCCTCGCCTCCTACGTCCTGGGCGCAGAGAGTCAAATAATTTTGGTCTGAGGGTTTGTAAGCAGGCGGGGCGCAACGTCACAAGCCCTGGTCCGAAAGTGCCACGCGCGTTTCCGACTTGTAGCTACTTAGGGCAACTCGCATCAGCACCTTGTTGCCTGAAAACCGAAGTCCACGAAGCGTGGCTGCAGACTCTGTCGGCTGCACCGGAACCTTGTGCCGCAGGGTCTTGCTTGCAGTGGCCTCACCTGGGCCATGCTTCAGGTCACGCGTAGTACCGGATGAAACTGCACGAGCCTGTGCCGCACGAGCTTGTGGCAGCTGCAGTCTCAGAGATGCTAACAGGGCATTGCATGTAAACAAATGCACGTGCTGCGAGGTTGCGGTGCCTGGCAAGCCAGTTCAGCTGCTTTTCCTCCAACGCGCGAATGCCAGTTTCTCTCTGCCATGCCGTGTTGTAGTGGCTTCGAAATCAGGCTGAGACGGCCGTTCTCTGGCCGCTTGCTGCCAGAGGCAGGATAGTTTTGTTGGATTGCACACCCTTGTTCACATTTGGTCTGGCGAAAACAAGACACTGAAATTTGCTGCATCTGGTGATGAGGATTGGGAAGTCTGGATGGCCGTGATTTGGGCGTGTGAGGCAGGAAGAAGCTGCTCATCATATGCTTGCCACACGCATTTCGGTGAACGGTCCTCTGTCGAGCCCCAGGTGGCCAGTCGACCCTCCAGGCTCTCAAGCGTGGGCTTCCTTTGCTTGAAAGCCATGTCGGGGGCATGAGCTTGTCAGGCAACCTTTGGTGATGCTGCCCATTCCACAAGCAAGAGCATCGTAAAAAAGATTGTGCTGCACCGGCTGAAGTACGTTTCATGCAGCACGTGTTCGTGCATCCCCTCATGGAGTGTGTTGATCTTTGGTTCTTGAGAGTTGGCGCTGGTACGCTGACATCTGGCATTTGGCTCTGAAAGGGTGCGCTCCATACCTTGCTTGTCAGGACCTTAGCCAAAGATGTTTCACAGGTCTCCCAGCTTGGATTTCGGCGCAGAAGCATGTGGCAGCAGTCGCCGAAGTGGACGCGAATCCTGAGAACGGTCAGAAGGGGAATGTAGTTGCCATTGCACAGAAAGATGTGGAACAATGGCGAAACTTCTTGAAGCTTTGAATCGGAGCAAGTGATGGCATGCGGATTCGACCTAGATTCTAGATGGAGAGCATGTTCAAAGGAGTCGCATCATGCAAAGAAGTAGTTGTGATGTATGCAATGTGAAGATCAAGCGTCGGTTCCTTGGTGCTTAAGGCCGACATTTGGTGTGTGAGATGGAGGCGCTGTTGGCAATTCTCCAAGCTTTAGCTTCTGGATCCGATCCGGATTGCCCTCTTATGCGCAGGGGTTGCATGTTGGCTGATCCCTGGACATCAGCAGCTCTACTTTTTGTTATATTCGGCCGTGTCAGATATTGATGCATGCCATGTCCCCGGCCGAGAGCCAATAGAGCTTTGAGCTATAAAGGCACAGCCTCTGCGCTACCACCACACAAAATGTAAAAGTGTGTGTGTGTGTGTGTGTGTGTGTGTGTGAGTGACGTGTGCGCAGTTGCTGCCGTTGTTTCACGTCAGTATATAGTGGTTGACTTCTTTCGGTTTCAAGACACCCTCAGAATCCTGTGCTGTGCAGGCAGGCCAAAGTCCAGAAAGTATGGAGCTCCTTGGCGGTGAGCCAGTCAAAATTGAAGCCATCTTCTCAGGCTTGTGGTAATTGCTGTGTCGGTGGCAGCATCAAATACAAGGATGCCAATGTTTGCGGTCATGTGCAGACGCCGAGGCTTGCACTTCCTCACCAGAGGCCAAGGCTGCTGGAAGCCCGACGCTTTCGCCAACAACAGCACCAGACCCCAGCAGGTGTTAACCTGTTTTAACAGGCATCCACCAATTAACAAGTGAATGCTGTGTGACAAGGACGCAGATATGTCACCCGGGGTGACCCAATATGACTCATTTGCTGAGGCTGTTGATTTAGAGTTGCCCGTCAAGCTCCGCCCAGCACTCAAACTTTACATCACCCTGTGGCAAACTGGCCATCAGACGAAGAGATGTCAGTGAGCAGGCCTTGACCATTCTTCTTTGCAGATGGCGCAGTGCGCATCATGAGATTTTTTGCTTTCGATGCTGGTATCGTGCACGGAAGGTTTGCAATGCAACAGGTATGATGATGATGAGGAAGATGGGGAGCTGGAAGAGCCACGAGAGCAGTCTTCCACTCCACCGGACAGCTTGCTGGAGCCAGCACAGGAGCCTTTGCCTTGTTTTTGCAGGTTACTAGACTTTTCGATTTGTTCGTTGACACGAGGACTGGCTTTTGAGCTTGACCCAGAGCCCAGAGTGGTTTCCTCCCGATGTCGGCAGCGCAGCTGACGCACACAAATTTGCTGAAGGATGCTTTAACGGCCTAACCCGACCTTTCCGTCCATCTGTCAAGGTCTGGAATTCCCCTATGACCGATGTCTGGGAGCCATGGTTCTCGCCAAAGTCTTGTCCTCAGCATCGAAGACGCATTTGTCAGGCTGTGGAATGGCTTGATTGGCTTGATCAAGGATGGATTCGCCCTATGCAGACGAGCAGTTTGAGGCGACCGGTCACAGATGCACCAATGCACCACCTTTCTTTCTCTTGTTCTCTTGCAGTTTCTGCTTGCCTGGAAGCCCCGTACCTTCCAGGCATGGCCCTGCAGGGCTTACATTGCATTTAGGGCCGTAAATGGGAACCACCCGGGCAGACATCTAGCAGTGGTCCGGAACTATTGGCTTCTTTCATGAGAAGCCTCCCTCCGAGACACGTTTCGCTGCTGTGCTGGTGCCCGGGGCTTTCGGAGTCCTTCGCGGTCGTGCCCATGAGGGGTCATTTCATGGGCTCTTGATGTCGTCACTTGTCTCCGAAGTTACGGTTTTTGGTTTTTTGCCGGCAAATGTCCTGCCTTCCTGACAGCAAGATCACTATGACCTGACAGCACCTGACAGCACCTGACAGCACCTGACAGCACCTGACAGCGGCTCAGCAGGCAGCTCTTGCAGCTACTCCACCGGACTATGTCAGCCAGGGCTCAGCCCTCCATGGAACAGGCGACTGATTCGACTGTCAACATTCTTCGCACCTCTGTAGCTTTCGGGTCTCAAATCAAGGCGCCTGTCGTCCGTGTGCGTGGTCTACTCAGTGCTCACATTGGCACGATGCCGCTGCACGTCAGGAAATCTTGATGATCGAAGCCTGTAGCTGCCTTGACTGTGGTAGAAACAGAAGTCAGAGATGGCAACGACTGAGATGGTACTGGAAGCCGGGAAGCTGCCAAAACAAGGCACCAACCTCGCCCTGTCTCGTCAATCATTTGTTGCTGCATCCCCTCTGGCCTCCTGATCCAGGAAAACTGCAGTTATTGCCATCTATGTCCGGAAGGAGAGAGCGATGAGAGCGATGAGAGCGATGAGAGCGGTGAGAGCGATGAGAGCGATGATAGCGATGAGAGCGCTTGTGGCGCAATGCGTTGTAGCCCGAAAGCTGTCAGAGGCGAGCTGAAGGCAAGGAAGAAAGCCAAGGCAGGGGCCCCCAATTCGTGCCCCAATTTGTGCCCCTTGGCATCTTTGCCGACACTGTTACGCCTTCATCCCAGGTTGCAATGATGCGAATGGGTGTTATTACACCAAAGGCTGGCCACTTTGCCCATCACCTGACTGAGTTCGATCACAGCTCGTGCACATGAGGCAAAAGAGTACACGGGAGAAATTCTGAATTTGTCTTCCCTGGTGTGCTTCTGGCCTGTTGAGAATTTGGAGAACCACATGACACAGCAGTGCACTTGATGAACTTGCTGAACTTGCATGGTAAGATTCTGCACCGAGCTTCTGCATGATGCTGCGCACAAGGCGTTGTATCATGCTGTACCGAATTTCATGTGCTTTGCTTGCACCATGCCATGCCAGGTGACCTAAGGGACTCGGAATGCTGGCCATTTTGACTGAAGCCACAGTTGGCAGGATTGACAGGCTCAGTTTCACCATGTGGCCTCCAGAAACCGGTTCAAAGATGACGCTCTGTGAGGATGCAGACTCACTGGGGCAAGCCCCGTCAAAGGCACATGCCGTCAGATGTCGAAACAAGTCGAAGCCTTGTGTTATGTGGTGTTGGAAGTTGAATTACAAGCTTTGGCAACAGTTTCGCCATCTTTAGCTTGCCTTAGATCCAAGCACTTGCGTGACCCTTCCAGCACTATTGCCCTCTTTGGTGGCTGGACCGACTACTGTGTCAACGTACGGCAAAATGTTGACAGTGTGTTGTCATCAAATACCCAGTTGTGTGCTTCGCGCTTGTCGAGGAGTAAGTAGAACCTTTCGGGCATTCTTGCGCTGTGAGTGTGAGCATAAGTCTCGCAAGCTCTGAGCAATGTGCTAAGACCCGGTTTCACTCATTGTGGTTCCAAACCTTGGTTGATGTACCTTCAGTGTACCAGAAGACCGTAGTCTTTTTGTCAAGTTGCGTTGAGGTTTCCAGTGATTTCGCTGTTGCTTCTGGTGTTTAGGTGGCATCTTTCTGGCGACAATGATTGCCACGTACGCAAATATGAGTGGCCAGCAAAGTGTTGCTCACATGCCCTGGCTTATTTTAAATCAAGCCTTTGGCAAAGAGGCTGCCTTATCTGTTTGTCAAGCGAAATGGTGGTGACTCTTGGTTGCGTATGCAGTGTTTGTTGCACATTCTTAAGATCGATCTGATGAAGTCAGCTTCGCAAAGTCACATAAAGTGTGAACGTGCCCAGCTGCTTCTGGACACAAGTCTGCTCACTGTAGGCCCTTGGCACGTCCTTGTTGACGTCGAGACGATACATCACTGGAAAATCTGCCGGTGGAATTTTTTGATCACATCCCAAAGCAAGATAGGTTGATGATAATTGTGCCGCTTTTCAGAAAAAAGCAAGTGACATCTGCACTATTGATGGGAGTTGAAAGCCGCAGAGAGTGTTGAAAAAGCCGGCTGCACTTGTGGAGACACTTGCGCCTGCCTGCCTCCAGAGCTCTTTCAGGGTCTTAGAGTGATAGACTTGTGCGAGCGCTGTTCACATGACAAGCTATCATAAGTTTATTATTGTACATTCGCCTTTTGATGAGCAGCAATCTTTAGAGCCTTAAATGCTTTCAGTGTCTGCGTTTGGGGTCCCAAAGGCCAACAGCACACGAAAGCCGTCCAAGGCCCAACGGCCAACAGATCTCCAGATCTGCAAAATCGTAGAACACAGAGCACGATTGTACATGAGAGCACCACATGAGTTCAAATAGAGTTCAGATTAGAGGAAAGCTGCAACGATTCAGAGCAATGGCTCCGTGGCTACTGCTCGGGTCGCTTGTGCTGCAGGACGGCTGTAATAAAGAGAGGTGAACATTCTATCAAGGATCACACTTCGTTTTGTGTGTGGATGTGCTGCAAGCTCTGCAAGCTGCACAGGCGCAAGGGTTTTACCTGCCTGGAGTGGCTCCACAAGAGTACCTGGATGCTTCCTCGCAGCACTTGGAGCGGAGTTGAGCCGAACTACACTTGTTTTTGTATCCTCTTTGTTGTATCTCGGCAATCCGTTCCTAGGGGGATCGTGTTGACCTCAAAGTAAACAAGCTCACTTCGGTCTCGGGCTCAGATTCGCAGCGTTGAGCCCTTGGCAAACCCTTCACCTGTGAGGTCAAGACTCAGCTCCCGTACAGATATTATGTTTGGGAGCCTACCTTCTTGCTTTCTGCAGAGGGTCGAAGCCAAAAAGGCCCTGTTACCTTGGCTTGAGGTTTTGCCATACTGTGTCCCCAAGGACGCGGGGCGCACTGTGCTGACCAGAAGTGGGTCTTTGTACCCGTGGCGCCTCGCAGGAGATCCATGTGGCTGCTGAGAATTTGGGGGAAATCCTGCTCGGTGACTCGATTGAGAACTCACTCTACGATGTCAGGTGGGAGTGGTTTTCAGGGAGTGGTTTTCAGTGCGCTGCCTTTGTCGTCCAGTAGTGATGCAGGTGCTCGTGTTGAGATTGCCTTTATAAACAAGAAAATGCTTTCTTGACTTGTTTCTTTCAAGTGGATCGTGAACCTGAAAATCCACTGAATCCTCGCGCGGGTCCATGAGTTCGGCGCAATGGTTTGCAGGACATTCGTGTCTGCAACACAAGACACACGCGGTATGGGTACTGGCAGGCTCACCCGAGAAGACTTCCAGCTCGAGATGGGGGTTTGTTTGAGCCAAGAAGCCGGCCCCAAAACCATCAAAGCAAAGCCGTGAAGGTGACGTCTCCCAAGGTTCACGGTGAGCACGCCGGGGTCCGGGCAAACCCTATCTCACCCATCCAAACCTGCGGGTCTCCAGCTCCATCCATCAAAACCTCGAGTTCAAATTGTGACACTGTTTCTGCGACATGTGCGCGTGCATGCATCTAAGGGACAAAACTGAGCAAGCGTCCAGTTTGGTAGCGCGCACTGCCACTACTGCCACTGCCACCACTGCCACTGCCACTGCCACTGCCACTCACTGCCACTAGCACTACCACTGCCACTGCCACTGCCACTACCACTACCCACCACTACCCACCACTACCCACCACTACCCACCACTACCCACCACTACCCACCACTAGGCCGTGAATGTTCTCATTACATGTTCCATTTCGCTTCGTCAAAGAAGTGAGCACCCTGTCAGTGTTTCGTGCTCGTGCTATGTTTAGCACCAGGAAGTTAAACCACTGGCGCAGGGCCAGGGAATCTGCACATTTCATGCTCAAGTGTCGCGCTCTGCACAAAGTAGTTTTGCCAATCTCCCCTCTGAACCCAGGCGCACGGAGTGAATAGAGGGATAAACCTCTAAGTTAAGAAAATTTCCCCTGCCAGCTGCTTCCTCTGAGCCCAGGCACAGGGAGTGAATGGAGGGATAAACCTCTAATAGATGAAACTTATCGGAACCAAAACCCCCCCCCCTCCTCCCCCCCGCCGCACCCCTCCAACTCCTCGCCCCCGCTCTCCGAAACAGACTCGAAACAGATGAAATAGCAGGTGTCGTAAAGCTCCCGCGGCCTTCCATAAGTGCATGGAACTATATACTAGGACGACGACGACGAATACGGCGACGACTACGATTGACTTTACTAATCCCATGCGTCGTCTTTGTCCTACTCTGCCACTATTCCCACGATCCATTTCACGATTGGGCGGGGTGAGGCGGGGGGCTGAGCGGGGGCCCCCCTCAAGCTACATGAAAGTTCCCCACGTCCCAAACACAAAATGCGCAAACACCCACAGACCAAAAACAAAACTTCCCTACTCCTGCGGCACCCATGCACAGGTTCGAGGGCGCATCCATTCCGAACCATGTGTGCGCGTGTGTGCGCGTGTGTGTGTGTGTGTGTGTGGGTAGGCATTCAATCTGCAACGGTGAGTTCTCAGAGCAAAGCAGCATTCGCGATCTTCACAGTGCTCGTGCTGGATGCAGGATGAAGGTCAACGTATCGTGTGCCATGGTTTGTGAACGGATGCTGGGCGAAGAGGAGCAGTAGTTTCAAACGAGTCAAGTGGTGCTTTTGCTTCAGGTATGCAAATGCAACCAGCAATGTAAGTAAGTGGCAAGGTTTCTTATTGGCAAGCTCGGTCTTTGAATGTATGTGTTTACTCTGTGTGCGAGCTGATTGATAGGAGAAGAGTGTGTTCAAGCGCATGATCGACCATGAATACCAGGCCAAACTCGATGTCGACTGTTCATACAATCGGTAGCTTTTCCTGTCACAAGCATGTGTGGTCTCGAGGTGAACTGGTTAGTGGACAACTTGCCTGGTGTTGTTGCCCCAGCCTTCCAATCTCGAGCTATCTGGCCGGTACATCCCGCTTCCTCAGACGATGAAGTACCAAAAGACCAGCACCGGTGCAACCTCGTGCCGCTACACGTTGTGTTCATATGTCGTCGTCTTTGCATGATCTTCTGAAGTTCTATACTGTAATGGCCACCTCGATTAGGTCACTTGCATGCGAGGTACACAAACGGCTTTCCTGTTGGCCTGAAGGTCGACGGCAGGTATCTTGTCATGTTTGCAAGAATCTGCGCCGCGCTAACGTGCGGCAACCTGCTGCCACAGCTTTACAAGCCAAACTTGACTGTTGCCAGCTACTTCGTCCACAACCACGTGCAGATAGGGCCAGTCGCTTACGGCATTTCACCGCCAAGTCTGGTGGCTCTGAGCTTCATTTGTGCGGCCGGCAACTACTGGTGGTGTTTCCACATCACATGTCCGCTTGTCCAATGTCACGTCGTTTCAATGTTTCAGGTTGTACTATCACTCCAACTCTGAAGAGTTCGAGGGCAGCAGGGTCGTTGGATTTGAGGCGACGTGACGATCTCTGTCTGCTAGTGCAGTACAGTTGGAACGTTCTCGTCTGATCAGGTATTTCCTTTGAGTCTCCAACAGGAGAAAAGGCGCACGGTTATTTTGAAAACCTCTTCGCGGCATCAGTCAAATAATGTTGTAGCAGGGGAGACGGCAAACTGACCTGCGGGGACTTGGATGATCCTGTTCCGCGCTTTGTGGCGGGCTCAGATGGCCTGTGTTGCTGATGATTTTGAGCCTTTCTCTGAGTTCTTTGGCACATGAGGATCTGACAAAGGAGGTCAGTGTTATCTACAGCTATGACGTTGCCCCTGGCTGAGATGTTCCCATGGTGTTTCAGAAGCAGTGAGGGCATGAGACGCTGTGCCAGGTATGGATTCCAAGTCCTATCCGTTGGGCTTCCCGCTGGGACAGTTATCTGTGCCTCAGTTGCAGTGAGCTGCTACGGCCCGTTGCCGTCTGTTGTAGGAACGCAGTGCGTCTTAACTCTGTCGGGCCAGGAAGATGCACGAGGGTCAGATCCACTGGTGCTTGACTCAGCATGTGCAAGGGACCGCAGGGCGGGCGGCGGGGGGAGGGGGATAGGGTTTAGGCCATCAAGGTCAACAACAACAACGACAGCAACAAAAAGTGCCAATAACAACAGCACCAACAACAACGACAGCGGCTATGGGGAGCTATAACCGTGGTCATGCTAATACAGATGTGCACCCAGACTGCAGGCCTCGTTGTCGAGGGGTGTTGTTTAATTAATGGTTTTTGCGGTTGCCGACCTTCGAACCGCGAGGATTTCAGAGCCCACGTGCAAAACGCAAACGCGAGTGCGAACTTAAGTACAGATACAAGAAGAATACTATATCCAGCGGCAAGTCGCATACAGTCCGGGTGAACGTTAAGCCGACCAAAAAACCCGTGACCCAGATCCTATAAACCTTCAGTGCAGTCTGAAGCGTCAGCAACTCGGCTGCGGCCCTCGCGCCGACTTTTAGTTATGTAAATCTGGAGCATGAGTTGCGTGCAAAGATGTAATGTAGACATATCGCACTGCGGATGCCTCATCTTTGTAACTGTGAGCAACAGTGACGACAGTTAATGGCGCACCCGGGGGCCTCATCCTCGTAACTGCCAGCACTTTTGATGCGCAAGCCCTAGAAGTCACGACGCTACGCTGGCGCTTCATCCTCGTACGAAAGCAAACCAAACGCCAAAAGCGAGCACAGTTCCCAGGATGGCGCGCTGCGGGTGCCTGATGATATCATTCGTCTTTCGAGCAGAGCCCTGCTGGTCAGGTCTTGAACTTAAATGCGAACCTCTCCGCATCAATGCACGTAAACCGTAAACGTATTCTGTATCAACCACATGGACTTGATCTTTGCCTTTGTATACATTGTACAGGGCAGCCTCACAACCAGTCCCACTTGTGGATGAGAAGTTAAATCCATGTCATGTGTGTCAGCTGCGAGGAAGTTTGCATGGTGTTTTCAACACATACAGCAAAATGGATTCACTTGTGGGGCGAGAGATAGTAATTTCCGGGGGGGTGGTAAAGCTGCAGGAGGGCGGGGAGATTTATAGGCCGCGACAGCCTGAGAGATGCGATAACTCGCACATCCAGATACAAAGCGTGTTTCTACAGCACATGCTCGCCGTTGAACATTTGGGATAGCACGTCCTTCTGCCGTGCAGGTTCTCCATCATCAACTCGTTGATGATCGTTGCTCCAGCAAGATTTCTGTTGATCCAGAACTGCCTAGAACACGGTCGCTTTTGCCAGGTTCTCTTCCTCTCAGGCATGGTGGCCATGATCTTGTTGAGAACGCTCCATCGCTTCTTGGCTCCAGAAAAGATGTTAAAGCTAGAGCGTCAAGCTGTGCTCTTGCTTCTTCTTTGCTTTGTGGTGCTACTCAGTGGTTGGATGTGGTTGGTCAAATGCTTGTAACCTGCTCTGTGTTGCGCTTCAAGGCGACATTGCCAAATACAATGACATGGAAGCAGATGACCAGGGCGAGGAGAATGTGGAGAAGCAAGAAAGAGCATAAAGCAAGACACTGACGCAAAAATCTGGAAACAGGTTTGACAGGTCTTGCCAGGTGCTTGCCAGGTGGTTACTGCATTGCATGCCAGGAGACTGGCTGGAAGCTCGTTCACGGCGACGTGTTCAGAAAGCCACCGCACTCAAAGGCAATCGGATACGGCATCCAAGGCACAGGGGTATGACGAACTTGCACAGGCACTGGCTGTCTCTGTCGGCTCCGGCGTCAATACCTCAAGTACTGAACATGTGCTGTGGGGACAGCGCTGTCATCAGCACTCGTTTCTTTAAAGAGAGAAGCAAGACGGATCATCCTTGATGAAGTGTGTTGCAGAAAGGTGATAGAGCTAAGAATCTCGATTTGTGGGCTTCGCTCATTTTATGCTCTTTCGCCCTCCGATTGGTTTGTGACCAAGGTCCAGCTCCTGGTGTGCTCTTGCGTCACGCTGGTTTTCTCAGCTGTGGGGTTTCTGTCGCCGGTTCACCGCGGTTCCATCCTCCAGGCTGATGTCTTTACCTGTATTTCCGTGAATTTCTGTGTTGCCGAAGCGATAGGGTCTTCGCTGCAGGGTATGCTTCTGCTCTTCACCTTCGCTGGCATATTGGCAGGCTCTGACTTTGATGCCTCATGAGATTTTTAACAAAATCCCCTGACAGGGTACACGTCTGCTCGCTTCTACAAGATGTGGAAGGGAGAGGCAACAGCTGTACGAAATCCTAGACCCTAGGCAGCTGCAGCTCCCATCGTTCCCATCGTTCTCAGAGGACTGGAAGAAGACCACTCTCCTGACGGCACTGCTGCGCCTCTCTCAGCCCTGGAGCTCGGCAGCGATGAGAGCTCAGACTGCTCTCAGGTACCCAGGGACTGTCTTCTGCATTTTCTTTGTGCTGGATCTCTTCATCTGGGGCTGCTCGCCTGCATGTGCCTGCTGTAGCTGCTATGGATTGCTATGGCCTGCTACTTTGAATCTTGCAGGCGCGGAATGTGGCAGACACATCTGTGCATGAACTTCCCACTTTCCGGGCAATGCCTCCTACTAGCTAGTTAGTATTCTTCGCTACTATAGCAAGTACATATTATGCACAATGCTAGCTTTTGATTCTCGTCTCTTTGGCAGGAACGCGATCGTCTGGCGCTGTTCCTTTCACGACAATGTTTGCGCTTCTGGTATTGTGGTGTCACTGGCTGACATTGAGCATATTGCATACGGATCAAGAAGCTTCCATGGCTTCCACCGCATGAGGTGCTTCTTTGTCGTTGTTGATGTTGTTGTGCTTTCAGTTGGCAGGTTCGGAATTTCTGTGCCTTTGGTCTTCCTGGGAGCTTTCTTCGGCTACAAGAAGGTGCGCAGCTTTCGGAGACTTTGCCAACGCTGCAGGCGCTTACAGGCCTCTACAGAGCACTGACCATGTCCAAGGCGCCCATCTCCCTGCCAGTGCGGACGAACCAAATCCCACGGCAGATCCCTGCCCAGCCCTGGTACATCACCGGCGTGCTTCTCTCAGACATATATTCAGAGTCCATTTCGAACATGTGCCTGATGGTTGCTAGGATGCTTGTGCATCAACATGTCTTGTGAGTACAGCAGCGTTTTTTATGGTGGGCTGGGAGTGGCGCTGACTACCCGAATGGCGACGCGCGATCATACGTATGAGATTGCCGCACGTAGTTACATGTGCAACCAACGAATGTTATGCTGGCAGACGGCGCATGACGGCGGGCTGCTATTAAATAACTTCATAGGCATCTTTTCAAGCCGCGTGGCTTGTGATATCTGCTGCAGTCGACCCGGCCTTGGTGCAACGGGTCCGGAGCTGCACAAGAAGCCCACGCTGAAACGCGCGGACCCGTCGCACGAGCAAATGGCTGTTTGCAAATGGCCGTGGGGGGTAGCAAGCGAATACAGGAACAGAGTGTTTTCCCATGAAAATTCAAGGAGCTGCCGCCCCCCCCCCCTCCCCCCAACCCCTCACCGCCGCCCCTGCCGCCATCCAAACGGGAGCAGCAACAAAAAGTCAAACGGGGGCAAGCACAAATCTCACCCTGTTGCAGTTCCTCCAACACAAGTAAGCACAAAGACTGACGACTTTTTGTTGCCGATGCCGAGGTGTTCTCCTGCCTGATTGGTGGCGTGCTTCCGTTCGCTGGTGTTCCATGACTGCAAGAGCTTGATGCAGGCTTGATATCTCGATATCGCCCGGTTTCATTTGGCCGTGTCTGGCTTAGGTCTTTACTGAGCTCTTTTTCATCATGTCCTCCATCTGGCAGCATCAGTCGCGCCCTTGGTCGCGACGCCCCGGTGAAGATTGTCGTTTGCTTGAAAGGCTGCATTGTGGGCCAGGTTCTACTATCTATTTGGCTTCCTCATGCTGGTCCTTGTTATCTTGGTAGTAACATGCGCGGAGATTTCCATCACGCTTGTTTACTTCCAGCTGACAAACGAGGTGCGCTAAGAAAGCCTTGACCAGCCTGTGTGCTCCAGTTGCAGTGACCATGTGAGTCAGGACTATAACTGGTGGTGGCGATCCTTTCTCACAAGTGCATCATCAGCCTTGTATGTCTTTGCATATTCGTGTACCTGCCCAAGCTTTCGTCGATCACTTCTGCGTTGATGACGCCTGTCAAGATGCAAGGCTTGTATTATTTCACTCGAATGCAGCCAGAACCCCAGTATCACGGTTCACGTCTTTGCCATTTGTGTTTTCTGCAAGCTCCATGCTGGTCCATACTTGCTCAGGATAGGCCACTACGTGGGCGCGTTGTTGTACTTCGGATACATGCCAGGGACACATCCGGTCCGTTACTGTTGGCGGATGAAAGCAATGTGGAAAGTATGCTGCGCTGGGTGGCCAAGGTTTGTTATCTCCTATACGTTTGCGCTGCTCACGGGCGCCATTGGGCTCTGCGCTGAGAGAGGGAGAGACCGCGCATGATCGAGCGTGCAGAGGAAAGGAAGAGAAAGGTTGTGCTGGATGAGGAGGGAGAGTGAGAGACGGACCAGTCATGCTGGCCTTTGCAGGCAAAGGCCAGCCATCTATGCAATTTCTTGACAACAGGTTTAGCGCAACATTCTTCTTTGTGCGCACCATCTACGGCGGCAGACTTGGCAAATTCAAGCCAGACCTTGATCTCATTGATCTCAGTGCGCCGTTCATCAGGTTCCATCAAGATAGACTGATGCACCGCGCTTGGAGAAGGCATTCCGGCATGTTCCGGAGGGTTGATACATGCAGTGACATACACTGTGAGACCGCCAAATACTGCCTCTTCATCAGGTCGAATGAAGGCCCACGGTGCAGGGAGTGAACGACTCGGTGCGGCGTTGCACTGAAGCAGGCTCGACTAAACCAAGGAGAGTGTTTCATATTAATGCTTGTGTCAGCCACTGAACCTGCGGCAGGTGATGATGCTGCACTCCGATTGAGCTGGCTAACGAAATCCACCTAGCACATGTCGTTTGCGTTTGTCAAGACTCAGCTTGGAGAGGCTTATGTGACACATGGACAGACGCAAACAGAACATGCTGACGCACGAATGTGCAGAGTTTGCGTGACAGCAACGGATAGCAGAGGGCATGCAGTGGAATCCAAAGTGGAATGTCTGGAACATGGCACCTTTGCCGGTCTAATGTGGAATCGACATGTTGCTGCCTGCTGCATGAACCTCTCCAGACGCGCTTGCAAGCTTCGGGGTTCAAGATTAAGCGACATAATCACACGAAGTATTGCAAATCAGTGATCGTGTTGCTGGTAGACCAATATGCTGGCCAGATTATGAGCAGACTTTTGTTGGCTTGTTCCAAGTACACAAGCCAGTGGCTACATGGCCTCCATGCTTGGTCTGTGATTGTTGGATATTGGTAAAGCCGTATATATCCTGATGTCAGTGCGGTCACTGCCCGTGGATTCCTCAATTGATGTAGTGGGTGTGATTCCTCCTGTTTCAGCTTGAGCTGTCTCTGCTGATGCATGCAGGCAGCTCCAGCAGACAATCATGCCTTCGTTGTGCAGGCTCTGGCCAGAATCAGCTACTTTGGAAACTTTGAAAACTCAGCTGTTTGTTGGAGAGGTCGCCGTTGGAAAATCCCATGCCATGCTCCTGACTGATGAAGGGGTCATTTACAGCTGGACAGCCTGGCATGATGACCTTCGTTGGCATGTTTCAATTGTGATTGGGACTTGGCTTGAAACTTGTGCATGACACGGCACTGTCCTTGTTGATCTTTCGTTGATATGTCGAGAGTTGGGTCTTGTTCTTTAAAGAACAATGGAACAGCAGCTGGATGAGCCTCTGACTCCACGCGTTTTTTCTCTTCTTATCCTCGCTTTTAAAACCGAGGGCCTATCCTTTGTTCCCGAATGCTCCCAGAAGGGTTCCCGTTCTAAAGTTGGGGGTCTGGGGGTTGGGAGGTTCCCTAACTTCGTTGCATTGTGTTCGCCAAGCGTCCGTAAAGCGTCCGTAAAGCGTCCGTAAAGCGTCCGTAAAGCGTCCGCAAGCGTTCGCAAGCGTTTGCGAGTGGCGTCACGCGCGCTGTTAAGGGGAAATTCCGCAGGATGCGTGTCCCCGTGGCGTTCCGCGTGGCGTTCCGCGGCGTTCCGAATCCCTCAAGCTATCAGGGGGAACTCCACAGGATGCCGTGCACGGTGGTGGTCCCGTGCACGGTGGTGGTCCGTGGTGGTGTGGTCCGTGGTGGTGGTCCATGGTGGTGGTCCGTGGTGGTGGTTCGTGGTTGTGGTCCCGTGGTGGTGGTGGATGGTGGTGGTCTGTGGTGGTGGTCCCGTGCTTGTGGTCCCGTGGCGGCGGCCCCGTGGTGGTGGTCCCGTGCTTGTGGTCCCGGTGGTGGTCCCGCGGTGGTGGTCCGGCTGGTTTGTGGTGGTGGTCCGTGGTGGTGGTCCGTGGTGGTGGTCTCGTGGTAGTGTGTGGTGGTGGTCCGTGGTACCTCGTGGCGGTGGTACCCGTGGTAGTGGTTCGTGGTGGTGGTACGTGGTGGTGGTCTGTGGTGGTGGTCCGTGGTGGTGGTGGTGGTGGTGTTCGTGGTGGGATGTGGGTGGGTGGGGTGTGAGTGGGTGGACTGGTGGTGATGGTGGACCTGGTGGTGGTGGTGGTGGAACCCGGTGGTATGGTACCTGCTGGTGGTGGTAGCGGTGCCTGGTGGCGGTGGTGGTACCTGGTGGTGGTACTTGGTGGTGCCTGTGGCGGTGGTTGTGGTACCTGGTGGCGGCGGTGGTGGTACTTGGTGGCGGTGGTGGTGAAGGCCGTGGTGGCGGTGGTGGTGGTACTTGGTGGTGGTAGTGGCACCTGGTGGGGTGTGGGTGCGTGGGATGCGGGTGGGTGGGATGTGGGTGGGTCGGTGTGGGTGGGTGGGATGTGGGTGGGATGTGGGTGGGTGGGTGTGGGTGGGTGTGGGTGGGTGTGGGTGGGTGGGATGTGGGTGGGATGTGGGTGGGCGGGGTGAGGGTCGGTGGGGTGCGGGTGGGTTAGATGTGGGTTCGACTACGCAAGAACTTCATGCACAATGATCCCATTGCGGTCATACCGTCCCGTGGTTTTCCGCAGTCGCGGTTTCCCGTCACAGTGAATGATCCGATTGAACCGTGCGAAAAAAAAGTCTTTTCCGCCCGCGCACCGACGTTTCGTTTATATTGCGTTATATTTACGTTATAGGCGACTGCTTTCTGCATTCGGGTTCGTGGCTCCTATCAGGCTTTTTTTGCTTTTCGTTGTTTTCCCAGGGATATCGGCATTTGCTTTAGTCTTCCTTGGAGCATTGTTTGACAACCCTTCCAAGTCCGATGTGCAAGCATAGGGTTTCCTCCCAACTCATGCCCTCCGCTATGAAAATAATGCAACTTCCGCCGCATATTTTCGCATGAACTAACATAATGCCATCGACTTGTATCGAAGCTGAACCCAGTCGAATCTAAGCACTGGACTAGACATTGGAACAAAGCAGAATGTAAAAAAAAGTGTTGTCGCTTTCGTGCTTTAGGGCAACTGGTTGTTTCAGGGAATCCCACCTTTGGCCCGGGACAGAAGAGGTGACACCTCGAGGAGGCAGGTAGCGCCTCCTAGGTCCTAGGAGTTTCGAGCTCACAAGCAGATGAAGTCCTCAGCCCCTCAGCCCTGCCTGGACCCGGTTGTTGCCGACTGCCTATCCAGACCAAGAGACCAGCCCAGAGACCATCTCTTGTCCAGGAAAACCACAAAATCCAAAAACAGCGTCTGTCCAAAACTATGGGGATGCAGCCTAAAAAAGCGCTGGTTCTCGGTTTACTCGCGCAAACAGATGGCTCAAAGCCGCCTTTTCTACAGAAACTGGTTGTGTGTGAGAAGATCTCTCACTCACGCTGGTAGATTAGGGAGAGGGAGGTTAGATTTTGTTGCTAAATTCTCGGTTTCGCCAGGGGTACCGACAACGAGCACGGGCAGCTGGGCCGAGCCTGCCACAACCAGGCTTTTCGGCATAAGTTTGTACCAAAGTACAGTATGTACATGTATTTGCAATTTTGTGCAGTCATTGCGCCTCTGCGCCTAGGACAAAATGCTGAAGCCGGCCCCTATCATCGGTGGTATCAAGCGCCTCGCTCAGCAGTGTCCGCGAAAATGTACATAGAGAGTATTTCATCAGCCGTCATCACGCATTGCAGGCAAGAAATTGTCGTCCAGATCGCTTGTGGGTTGAGCTTCAACTGCAAATATGCGTCACATCGCGTAAATCCTCGTGGGTCTCAAAGCACGCTGCTCATGAGCCATGAGCTGCTGCTGAAGCGGTGACTCACAGATGCAGTTCTTTCACATGTGATCTGTCCAGGAACCATTGTCTTGCACTCACGCAAAGAGGAGCACTCTTTGCATGGGGCAACAACAAGGCTTGCACGGAATCTTCCAGAACATTTCGGACATACTTCCTTGAGATTTCAGGCTGGTCAGCTCGGTGTCGACGGATTTAGCGCAGCTGCACCAGCCAGTGAACTCGTCTCATGCTTAGACAGCACCTAGACTTTATTTGTCCTTGTGGTATGCGGTCTGTGTTACAGGCAGTCACGGCACCGACGCCTGTAAAACACTTTGAGGGCCAGGAGCCATACGGCTGTTGCGGTGGAAAGTTCATGACTTTTTCTTTGTAGTGTTGATGACGTGTGTCTCTTGGCTGGATCGAAGGAGTCCTCTTTCTGTGCCCGCAGCTGCAGCTGTGGTCCTGAAAGCTCCGCCTGCGTCACTGTGCGCGGAGAGGCGAGACCGAAAGTAGACCGACAGTGAGGTCGATAAGGTTGACAGTTTCTCCGGAGAGCATCTGACACTTGGACACACTGAGGTGTACGTCTGGGGTGCTATCAGCTGCTTGGCATGGTTTAATCTCGCTTGGCTGTGTTGGAGATGGAACGCTTGGGACAGCGCATGCAGGCTACTACATCCTTGGAGCACAGAAGAAATACGAGAAAGGAGAAACTTGTACTGCCGTGCTCTCAGCATTCCGCAGTAGAACCGCTCGGGTGGGAGCAGAAAGGGATGTTGTTGCCATGAATTATTGTTAACCAAATGTAAAGGATTGCAAAGTATAGTTTTGGAATCTTGTGGTGTTAATTGCAAAGAAACACAAAGAAAAAAGATACCTTGTGGTTGGCTGCCACCAGTGACCACCCGCTGCCTTCGGTTGATGAGCCTTTGCTGCAGTGTACTTATATGTACTTATCATGCCTCTGCGGGTCCCCACGTCTGCTGCAGGCTGTTAGCCGGGGTATGCCGGCGTCATCCGGGGTCCCCACGTCTGTTGCTGTCAGCTGGGCTTTTCTTTGCCGATCACTGTACCTCCATGTTTCGAGTGGCGCAGTTTGTCTGGAGCAGAAGCTCCCAGACTGCTTGTGCCTGCAAGAGCAGCCATCGACTCCCATCCTCGCGCCTGCACAGATCTACAGGCTTTCGTTCAGAGTGTCCCCGACATTAGCTGCCTGTCTGTGATCTTTTCTCCTTCTTGCTCCACACTGACCGCATTTCCCGGCGGCCCATCTTCCCAGGCTTTCCGAGGCTTAATGCGTCCTTCACCTGCGCCATCCTGCGCCACATGTTCTTGCTGAGAGTGTGGTGCTTTCATCGGAGTAGTGTTCCTGGTGCTCATTTTCGGGTCATTTGCATCGATCAGTGCGCTTCTGGGACACGCTGCTGGTGCTGTGCTGGACATACACTGCTTCCGCAAGAGCGCCTGAGCGGAGTTACCGTCTTGGTAGGTTTAGAAGGTTGCGCTGAAGGTAGGGCGCATGCGACTCGCATCGGATGCGCCAGCGCAGTCAGGTTGCCTCCAGCTCGCAAGTCCAACTCTTGACTGATTTGACTGCGCTTTCAATGCTCTCGACCGTTCTGTTGTCGAGCAACTAACGCCTCGTGGCTGTGGAGCCTTCAGGTTAAGGATTTCTAATGTTGTCGCTACGCGACCCGCCTCGGCCGGGTCCCCTGCAATCGCTCCTTTTGAAGACACTCTTCTAGCACACCCCAAATGTGGGAGTGGTGACACTAGCAGGCAAGGACAGCTGGGTTTGGGTGGTGAGGCACGAGGCGAGTATAGAGGGGTGCGGGAGGAGGGTGGGTTGGGGAAAGGCGAGGGGGCGGGGGGTGTAGCGAGGTGTGGCCAACATGTCGCCCCTGGTCCTGATGCACCCTACCCGGACACCTACGGCTCAAGGCCTCGGCGGATTGAGAAGGCATGCGATGTGTCACGCGCGTCCTTCCAAGAAAAGCATCTGCAGGACCGCGCCAGCAAGGGCTAGGGGGTAGTTGCAAGGGGAAGGAAGTCAGGGGGAGGGAGGGGTCTTGAAAGGTTCGGGTGGGGTGCCTGCTTCGTGCTACCCGCTGCCCAGACCCGTGCGGCCCGAGGCGTCGGCAGATGTGAGTCAACATTGTTCCAATTTGTTCCACCAGGTCCCCGTCTGCATCAAAACCCTTCCTCGGGAGCTGTATATGGAGGATGCCGGGCCGGATCAGGTCTGCAAGGGGTTTTCAAGCTGTGTGACATTTGGTGTGTCAATGCTGTGAATATCTTTGAGCCTTGGAGGTCTCTGTGTACAAGGACCTGACCTTGCCTTTGTACTTTGTATAGGTTGAACATGGAGACTATATGCAGACCAATGATCGACCGGCCATCCGCCCATACCTTTGACATCTCTTGGTCTTGACCATCTTGACCTCGTTTGGGTCTTCCTGGCAGGACACGCTTGCCTGCAATGTTGCGCGGCGGCCCCAAAAGCACCCAAAGTCGAAGCAAGATCGGAGCAAGATCAACATGCTCGGACCACAGGAAGCTGAACATTGAAGACGACATGGCAAGTCTGATAACCTCCTTGAAGAGCCGATCTTCGCAGGTGTGAGCCCAAACTGAACCCGAGCTTTCGCACAATGCACCAGCTGAACAAGCTGATACACGAATGTCGAAAGTCACAACTTCCTGTGCCAAGTTGGTGTCAGTGCGTCGTATGAAGAGGCGCGGAGCTCCCTAAGAATCCCAGCTGTCATGCTATGGCGTGGGCAAGTCTCAATGGTCATGTGCTGGATTTTTCTTGACATCCCTTGAACGAAGACAGTTCCTCGGCAACCTGTCAATCTCCTGTCATGTCCAGGGCTGATGCAGCTGACAGACCCAGCCGCGACTTAGCCTGCAAGCTTACAAGTCTTCCTCTGAAGTCTTCCTCTTAAGCTTGGCCTTTTGGATTGCTTCTTTGATCCCTGTTCCATGACCGTCCCTGCCATTCTGTGCAGACTTCGGGTCAGGTAACCAAGATGACTTTGATGTCGAGGACCGTTCACTTGCGGATGGCTTTTGCAATGCCAATGGCTGTGTGACAGGAGCTCCGCCAGTTAAACAACGACTTTCAGAAACAGAAGAAGGCAGTTCGACATGTTCGACATGTGCTGTGCCTAACCCTTGGCCGTGCTGATTGCAGGAACTCGAGAACCAAATGGATGACCTCCAAAAGCAGCAGACAGCTTACCCAACTGTAGAATTTGTTTGTGATAGCTGCATCAAGGCTGCATGCACAAGCTTGCTTCTTGAGTAGGGCTGTTAACGCAATGCAGGGAGTTGTGGAGGCAACGTTGTGCTTGGGAGCAATGCATAGCAATGCTATAGAGGCCCAAAAGCGGACATTGAAAAAACCATCTGTCCCGCGCAATGTTACACCAGGGCCTCAAGGATGAAGGGGAGCTGGTGCGCCGATGTGTGAACCAAGGCTGAGCACGTACCGGCTGGAGCTGGCTCGAATGAAAAGGGAGTCGCGGGCACAGGGCGCAGCTGCCAACAGATGTGCTGCATGTTGATCGTATTTGATAGTGCTCTAGTAGTGTTCTAGTTGTGGTCTAGTAGTTCTAGTAGTGTTCTACAGCGTTCTGCGCACTACCGACGCACGTTGTCGCAGACTCGTCAAAGGTGAGTTTCCTTCCCGATCCTCACAGAACGAATTGGTGGCTGACAAATCGAATCAGTTGCTTAAAGCCACTCCTTGAGGCAATCCCGGTTGTGCAGAAAGCAAACAGGTGACTTGAAATTTCGGCGGGCTGAACTTTTTCCCGTGGCAGAGCCTTGAACAAAGGCAAAGCTAAATCATTAGCTCGCAATGGTGTTTTTTGACGTTTGAAGGCAAATCGCCGAGATTGAACAGTTCCTGAAGCGCAGGTGCGTCTGAAAAATTCGGCGCAGGCATTCAGGCAGTGGACTTGTTGCGGGTGTCCAACCGAGCTCGGCCGGACTAGGTCATCCCAGTGCAACCTGCCCGAACGCGCCGAAAGTATCTCGCACCTGCTTGAGTCTCAAGAACAGACTTGGTCATCCTTCATTTTATCCAGAAAGCACCGCGGAAAATCAAGGCAGCAACTCAACAAAACTCAACAAAAAGAACATTTAAGGCTAAGGTTGGTCGCTAAGGTCAATTCAGCTCTTAATGTGATTTGAAGCACAGTCGAGGCCCCCCTCTGTGTATGATGAGCTGGCTTTTCAGTGCAGGATCTTCTTTTTTTTACTTGAGGGAGGTGAACTTTCTACTTGAGCTGTGAGCTGTTTGGCCATGGAGCGACTTGCACCACTTTGAACCTGAGGTTGACAGTTTGCGATCAGCAAGATGCTGCCCTGACCGAGACAGCTAGAAATCTAGAGGCGCGAAGACTCGAAGACCAGCAGCGTCTAGCGGAAGGCTAGCTTTCCAGTTCATTGTTTCTACTTGTTTGTTGGTTTGCCGACCGAACCTCAAGCCAGAACACCTGTTGGAGAGCAGCATCTGGAAGCAAGTGTAGAACGCCTCCGCCAATGCTGTGTTTTTCAGAAGCACCAAAAAAGATGTTGCAGCAATATAGAAGAGACAGGCGACCAGGGACACAGCAAACATACAGAGCTCACGGGACTATTTCATCGGAAGCCTGCAGCATGTACGTCAGGCTCGGAAAGACCAAGAGGGAGACACTGCTGCGTCCAACTCTCAGAAACACTCGGAACACCTGTAGCGAACACGAGGGCGTTTGTGCCCGCCGGCTTGTGGGTTCAGGACTCGACGAACTCTTGAAACGAAGCTCCACGACATCAGCCACTTCAAGTCTTCCAATCAGCGCAAGCGATTGCAGGCCGCGCCCGTGCTGGCCGCATTTGCACGTGTGGCCGCTGAGGGCTTTGTGCATCTTTGTGCCAAAGTCATGAAGTGAGTTAGCTAAGGGTCGAGAAACACCGATGTCTTTATTCTCGTAGAGTCAGTATTCACAACTAGCTTAAGTTCTTATGCGGTTGCTTTGAACACCCCCGGCAGTTGCTGAATTCACGGGATGAGACCGAGCGCAAGCTCGTCCACCTTACCCAGGACGGGTCCGAGTCTGAAGTCAGTTGAGTTTGACATATTTGGACGTCGTTTCCGGCGCAGGACTTGACGCTGGCGATGAACAGACAACAGCAGGCCCGAACATGAATCATTGAAGCTGTTCACAGTCACAGAGTCAACGACATGATGTGTCGTTGCTCAGCAATGCCCACATCCCCACCACGGCAGCTACATGCAGCTGCACGCAATTGCTGTCCCGGCAGTCCGACAGCCGAGCCAGAATGATCAGATCTCTTCATGGAGATGCAGGTGACGTTCAGCTTTGACTGAGTGTGGAGAGACAGTTTGTTGGACAACAGGGGGCTCTTAGTCTAGGGGGTTTTGTTATGGACAAGTTCTCTGTTTGAGGGGAGCTGGATGTGGACGAGCAGGATCATGATGAGTATGATGCTGATGAGGGTGATGATGGTGTTGATTCTGATGTCCATGTTGTTATTGATGATGTTGCTAATGTTACTGAAGTTGAGCTTCTCATTTAGGCTCGTACTACAAACCGATGAAGTTTTCTAGCCAGCTCAGGACGTCGGTTTCATGTTTAAGCCTGTACTACAAATCAATGAAACTCCAGCCGGTTTTCTAAGCTTGTACTGCACATCAATGAAAGCCTTTCCGGCTAACCGGAACGTCGGTTCCAGTACTAAGCTTGTACTACAAATCTCGATTATAAAGTTTGTACTACAAATCAATGAATGAAACTTCCGCCTGCTCACGGGAACGTCGGTTCCAGTACTAAGCTTGCACTACAAATTCATGACAATCCAGCCACCTCACGAGAACGTCGAAGTTTGTAGTAGCAGTCATGGCAGGCTCACCGAAACGTTCATTCCTGTTTTAAGCCGTGAAGTTGTGGGCTGTTCCACCAGACCCTTTAAAACGATAATCAACGGTAAGGAACGATAACGCTAGGATAGACTGCGAACCGCCGTCTATCGAACTAAAGGCTCGGGCCATGGCATGCCGTAGCCCGTTCCCAGAGGCTAACCCTTTTGGTGGAAAGCCGGCTCTGCTCCCCAGGCTTGAAGTGAGTTTCTCACCGTGTAAGTGCGCAAGAACACTACTGGACCACTGGCCGGGCAAAATCGTCAATGGTGGCAGTGTGCCTGCTAAACGCATGGTTTCGTAAGGTGCATGGCTGAGCCGCAACGGATGCTAACCGCAATGCTCGACCAGTGCTCGACCCCATGGTTCCATAGTGTGCTTGTAAGATGTTTTTATTGTTACTTTTTGTTTTGCTTTGTTTTTCGGTTGTTCGGTTTAAATGAGTTTTAACACGTTTTAACACATCATAATCACACTTTTTGCTCCCAGCTTATTCACAGTCATGAGGAAGATTGCACGAGCCAGGCAGCAAACCTGGCGGTGTAGTCCGGCGCCTAGAATCACTGCAGACTTGCGACCGTCTTTTGATGGTAGAGCTGTCGAGCAGGGTGCTTGTCCCCGCAATGAGTGTAGCCGTGTAGTAGCGGATCGACTCATGTGAGCGATCGCTTTGTTATTGTGCTGAATGTTGTGACAGAAATGTGGCAAAGCGAGCCCCAGAAAAGAAAGTCATTTTTTTTGTAACGTAACATGGTCATCCCAAAACGACTGTTAGTTGGCACTTACAGACTTACCTATGACTTTTTACGGCTGCTCATGTAGATGCAGTTTTCAAGCCAGTCTCGGAACCCCTGTTCATGGAACCCCCTTCCCGCCTGAGTTGTGGGAGACCTGAACAGGATGAAGCCGGGCTAAAGATCGCGGACATGAAGCGGCAGGCTGTCGCCGCCTGTCGCTTACCAGCTGCCTGCCATCGCGGCTTCGCTGAACTCTCAGGAGCTGGCCGCGACCGAGCCAGTTCGGCTTTCGGGATCCGGGCTACTGCCCCGGCATATTTCTGTGATTTTCTGTGTGACTAGGTGTGGCCGTTCATGTGTGCGTGGTTTTGCTGTCAGTGATAAGTGTGCAGACAGAGAGAGAGAGAGAGAGAGAGAGTGAGAATGGTCTTGCAAGTGTCCATTGCGCATCTGGTGTTGTTTCTCGCGTTGAACTGCTAAGGCGGTTCGATGGACTGCACGAGATCTTCGAAGTGTCCGAGCGGGCTCTCCAGGTGGCTCACCTGCAGAGGTGATAACTGTTTAGCCGCTCTCCAGGAGAAGCAAGTGCACTCCCACTTGCCTCTCCGAAACATCCTCGTCGAGCAAATCTCCCTGGTCGGCACTATTCGGCAATTGCGGCAGGGTGCTGTTGTCAACAGCCTGTTGAGGCCGAACCCGTGACAGCCCAAGTCGTCATGAGTCGTCATCACGACACATCGTAACAAATCACAATACGGCTGAGGGCTGCAACGAGGTTGAAACGGCGCAAACCTGCCTCGCGTACCTCGTTCGTTCGTTGAGGAGCCTATGCGGTTGTGCCTCTCCTGATGATGGAACTGCAAAGTTCCCCAATCTCGAGTGCATTCAAAAATCTGTACGTGCCGCCTGTGTTTCCAACTTGTGCCAGGGTTTATATGCTCGAGCATCACGTGTTGGAATTGTTTTATATACGCCATTGTTTGTTTCTTCCGAAGCCCGCCAAAGCTAAGGCCAACACACTGCCAGTAGAACTCACTTGCTTCCTTGCCATAGCTGCTGTCTTTCAGGTAGGAACAGGGTAACAGGGGCATTGCAAATTTCGAGCTCGCTCGGCCATGATGTATAAGCCTTCAGTGGAGCCGAAGAGAACGAGTTGAGCTTTGATCCTTCTCAATCCCAGAAAAAGCAACAGATATATTTGCAGTTCACAAGATGCCAGATTGCCCTCCGCCTTCAACCCCCCCAAAGTCCTCAAGAGTGAGTTGAACCTTTGCTCTCCGGGCCAGTCTAGGGCTTTCCATGGCTTCCTATGGCTGTGTCTGATTACAAATTCCAAGCCCACTCAACTCAATCACCCCGCTCTCTCCAGGCACTCACTCCCTCGCTACTCCCCTACCATGTACCACTCGCTCAGAAAGCGCCGGTAGCGCTTCATAGAGGTCATCCAGGATGTCTCGCAGACAAT
Organism: Symbiodinium natans; assembly: GCA_905221605.1. NCBI lineage: Eukaryota > Dinophyceae > Suessiales > Symbiodiniaceae > Symbiodinium > Symbiodinium natans. Next base: position 344,132 of record CAJNDS010002408.1, read on the forward strand.
GTGATATGCACGCAGACATGGTGGACGAAAGTGAGTCGCAAGTGCGTAAGCAGGCCCGGTTTTGGTGCATTGGCTATCTTTGGCTTTTGAACTTTGCAAGTTGAGTAGCGAGGGCGAGAGCCACGAAGACATGAGACAATAAGAGTGGTGCGTGCGAGTGCCGCGATTGGCATGAGGGGCATTGTAGAGTGGGTCCACGCATGTCCACGAATTTCATAGCATCTGTTCAAGAAATGTCCAGAACTGCATCCAATCCGAGGATGTGTCTAGCTCTCTGAAAGAGGCAGGGCCCGTTTTGTGCTGAAACTTGGATCATCTTTTTCTGCTTTGACCAGGTTCGTGGCGGCCCCAAGCTCTTTTGGACAGTCAGTTCAGTGTCAGTTCCGACTCTGCCGGTTTCGAGCCCTTGTTGGTCTCTTATCAGTATGTTTCCTAAGGTGCTGCTGCCAGCTCCGGTGATGGGGCTGTCCTGGAGCAGGCATTAGAGGACCCTTTGACACCACAGACTACTTTGTGGACTGGGCTGGAGAATCGCCATACGAGGACAACTTGGAGCTCCGAAAGGAGCTCAACGCCTTGATCCAGGCTGCCACTTGAATGGAACGAATGTGCCGAATGTAGTAATGGTATGGCAATGATGTCCTGCTGACCGTATGGTGTCTTCTTTGGGCAAGTCACGTGCATCTAGTAGTGGTAGTGCTTGAACACGATTGCACCAGCCGAGCTTTTCGAGCTACTTGAACTTGATTCTCTGCTCCATAGCCCTTCCCGGTGCCTTGCCGGCGTCCATCCAACAAGTCTCGCCAGCTGCACTGCATATTTCCGCCCGGGCGGCTTTGCCTCACGGCGTTTGCTCCGATCTATGGGGATTGAGAAGGAAAGACCTCAGTGTGTTGCACCGTTTGAACAGGAAAAGCGCGAAAGAGCTGAGAGTGGAGCTTTCAATGCTGAAGGTGGGGCATGCCTGAGCATCCATAGCTGTTTGTTGAATGAGCTTTGACGGATCTGGGACAGGAACTGAGGTGGCACAAGAAGGCTTGGAGTTGTCACACCGATGCCACATCCGCATGGGGACTGTCAGCCTGCCAAGGTCTCCTGCAGTTTTTCCAGGAGGCTTCGCTCATCTTACCCAATGGGCGCAGCACTCGGACATGTTCACCAGACCCAAAGCCCCAAACTGTACCTGACAATGATAACCGACCGCCGACCTTTCTACGCATTTTGACGTGAAGGGCTGCCGACACAAGAAGCTTTCCTTTTCACAGACGTATACGTATGAATACGCTGCTGCATCTACTCTCCACATGCGGCTGCTTGTGCTGGCATCCTACAACTGCAAGCAAGTCCTCTCCATTGCGGATGACACCAGGAATGGCAAACACCGAACAAGAGAAGGGGCAGGGTCTCTTGCCCCTGTCACCGTTGACATGGTACTTCATCCCCCTAGGTCCGAACCTCGTAAACTATCCGGTGCTTTTGTGCGGCTGCGAAACTTGGTCCCTCTCCCTTGGAGATCTTCTTGGACTCTGGATCTAACTCTTCGATGCTTTAGCATATTTTCGAGGGGTCGTGAATTGTTAGAAGAGTTGGTGAACAAATTTAGGTGCCACGTGAGCACACGGCATCTTGTGCTTGCCTGACCCACTTCCAAGTCGACAGCGCGGCTAAAGGATGTTTAGAATTACGGGCGAGACGCGTGTGGCACTTGTTGATTGGACAGAACCACGGGAGCTACTTCGGGCTTGGCTGGGGCTGAGGTCTGAAAAGAAGGCCCAAAAGCCAAGGTCGATTCTGGGTTGGTAAGTCCAATATACCTCCAAAGTGGGGTGTTTCACATCACGTTTTCATGGAAGTCTAGTACTTGTAGAGACAGCTTTCGCAAGCTGAAGGCATCTCCGCAGAAAGCAGCTTTTGTGCAGGGCGTCATGAGTGAATGGTCGTGAAGTGGTGAAGCTCACTGCTGATCTGGTTGCATGCAGAAGTTGGCTCAAATTGTGTATTCCCACACGCCCGTTCCTGTGCCGACGTCTCAGGCTGACAATGAGCACAGAAATTTGTGACAGCCACTCGCGAGCCTCCATTTGGCACCTGATTCTTCTGAAAAATCATTCTAGTCTTGAAATGAGTGCCATGCAGCATGAGTATCTGCTGCGTCCACATGAAGGAGGACAAATCATGTTTGTTCAGTTTCATCTCCGCAGGGTTCGCACCAGGTAACAGAAGAGCTTACATGGTGGGCTTAGCCTGTAGATTCGCTGTTGATTCTCTGCTGAAGGCCTGACATGACCTGAACATGGGCGTGGTGGCACGACTTTGGGAAGCGTTTTCCTGCTCACGGCGCAGATCCGGACTTAGTTCTGTGGCAAGTGCCAGAGTAAAGGTGAGATGCTGCAGATGCTCAGAGATAATTTTGGTCAAGCTGAAGGACCTGACAATGGCAAAAGCGCCAGAAGCTCAGAGATGGCTTTGCTGAGCGCTCAGGGCTTTCCTTTTTGGATCCTCTCCTGAGAGCAAGTTGCGGATGGGAAGAGCTACTGTAGGTCTCCCCTAGCTTTCTTTGTGGGTCCCTTGCATGCTGGGGATGGGTGGGCCTTGGGCCTTTATGGCTCCGTAAGCGGGAACGGTTGTCCGCGCTCCAAATTTGCTTCTTTCATGGCTGTTTGCATGTCCCCTAGCGAAGGCTCATGTGGCTCTGTTATTGTTTGTGATGGGTAGGTGGGGAGTCCGGAACATGCACTCTCTGTGGTTTCCTTCATGGCTGCACGATAGGTCGATAGGCATGATGCGATCGATCGGTGATAAAGTGTCAAGCTGCTAGGTTTGTGTTATTGGGCTTAAACAAGGTTGCAGTCATATACGCGTGGAAGCTTCTAATATTTTCATGTCCCGCTCACTTTCGATCAAGGGCATGCACCCAGGTTTTTTCCATACGATCAACAGGTGAACTGAATCCTTTCTGTGTGTGAGATGTGGTGGCAATACCAATCTTGCGTGAATAGAGTTCTCTGCAAATGAGAGCTTGATGTTTTTCACATCTGTTTTCGACCACCTGAGCATCATCTTTGAACCGGCAGAAATTGTGCTTTGTTCTCATCTGTTTTCCACCTGCTATGGAAACAGGAATGCCACGTTGGATTTCGGTTTCGTGAGCCACGCTGTGGGCTCTGGTAGCTGTTGTTGAATATTCTAAGCTTAATTATAGCGCTGCGCGGGCCGCCTCGGCCGGTACCTGCTACCACTGCAGCGACGAGGCAAGGTCGGCTCAGGTTTCACGTCTTATTTGTTTATTCATTTTGTTTTATTTTTTTCTGTCTCTCTCTCTCTCTCTCTTTCGCTTTGTCAGAAGAAAGTTCGGCAGAGTAGGAGACGCAGAAGGGAGCGCGGCAGGGGCAGGGGTGAGGGTTGGAAGGAGGTGGGTGAGGCCGGGCGAAGAGTCTGCCAAGCAGAGGTTGGGTGTCCGTGCCCTATGGTCGGCCACAAATGCCGTGGTCCTGCCTGATGCACCGTCCGCTCCCAAACGAAACACCTGTCGTCTGGGGGGGTACCCATTCCAAACAAAACACGTGCCTGCTTTATGCTGCCCAACACCGATGGCCCGAGGCCTCGGCGGATTGATTGTCCGGACTTGGACGGCAAATGCCAAAGAAGGAAATAACCGGATGTCCAACACTGGCCGCGTGATTTGAGCCGACGTGCCCAAATGCTCTCTTCCCGACTTGATTTGGTGTTTTTCCCGTGTATCAACTCACGACCTTCATGTGTAATGCCTGATGAAGGTCTTGTGGGCTTCGGGGCTTACCAGTTGTGCGCCTTTGTCAGGCGCCGTCGGTTTCAGAGGTTCCACAAGACGTTCCAACAGCCGAAGAGCCACTCGAAAGCAATGGAGGCGCGGGATCTTCGAGAAAGTGCAGGGGCTGCTGCGCTGTTGACTGCCCTGCTGATCACTGCTCTGAAGGGAAGCTTGAAGCTCAAGCGGCAGCAACGGAGCTCAAGATGAAGGGCAACGAGCATTTCAAAAAGCCGACAGCTCAGACCCATCCCTCGCATTTGTGCTTCATCTATCCTCATCTCAAATCTGAGCCAAGGAATGAGTACTCTGAAGCATTGGAGGTCTACACTCGCGCAGCAGCGCCGCCCTGATGGAGACTTGTTTCACTTGTTTCCGTGCATGCGGAGAGTTTTGCACAGCTCAGGAGACCTACATGTATGATGCCAGCATCTGGCTTAACCGGTCAATCTGCAACAGGCTTGAATTCTGATCCGCTTGCATGGCGTGTGGGGGATGTGGGGGGATACTCACTGGCCTGTGGCAACTAAGTCGGTCTCTGTGTAGAGGGCTTATGTGACACGATCACATGATTCATGCACGTACTGTAACTATGGTATGCAACTCCTTTAAAGCTGTGGCAAAGACCATGGTTTAAGATTCAATGTCACCCTGAGCCACAGCTTTGAGTTTTGCCATTCCCTGGATTCCCTGGCTTGCATGCAGGAAGTTGAACAACCTGGACGATGCCGCAACAGATGCAGAAATTGCTCAGGAGATTGATCCGAGCAATGTCAAGGCATCGAACAGCAATCTCATGCTCCACTCTTTGACTATACGTGTTCCCAGTGCAATGCCAGGCATACTACAACCGAGCACTGGCATTGCAACTGCTGGACAAACAGGATGAGGACATGTAAGTGAAATCCAAGACATGTATATAGTGTTACAGTCAGGCTTGGCATAAGCGACGAGTGGTGCATGCAGGCTCTCAGTATCTGCAAGAAGGGCCTTCAGACACAGTCAGACAACAAGGTGGGATCATCGCTGCTTCATGGGATGGCGAGCAAGATGAAATTTGTGAGGCACTGCAGCAGCTCAAGATCGATCTGCAGAAGAGCCTAGCCGAGGCCGCAGCATTTTTCTACTGCTCTTCGGTTTAAATGCCACCAGCTTGCAAACTCACAACACAAAGTCCTGCTTCAGTTTTCCCTTGGAAACTTGCAGGCCAGTGCTTCATGCCCAGGCGAAATAGCGGCCCAACTGCAGTGTCTGTTCCTCTGAACGAATTCCCAAGCCTGCTGATATCTGCTGAGGCACCAAGCCCACAAGGTCCCGTGAAGGTCGCTTCCGCGATGCACAAGAAAGACCAGAAGGAACACACGCAAGAGCTTGGTGCCTAACTTGCCTAACTTTCAGGACCTGAACTGCACAATGTAGATCATGGAAGAAGCTTTGGCATGGTTTGAAAATTCAAGCCCATCGAGCATGCTGGGAGAGGCTGTGGAAGTCTTCGGCCCAGCTCGTTTCGTATAAACCCAAAAAATGAAAACCGTGGCTCGCCCAGAAATTCCTTGCCGCGCCGCTCCACATATGCCAACATCCTTGCAGCCAAAATCATGCTTGATGTGGGCATGACGACGATGGAAGGCCATACGCTTCATTTATTGAACAAGAATCGTGGTTAGCCATTTGGTTTGTCGGATGTCGAATTCGTGTTTAACCTGATTCAGTGCTGGACGATATCCTTTGACTTTCCGGAAAGCCAAGCTTTAGCCAAAACGTCTAGATCTGTCACCCTCTTTCAGCCCATGTCGGTTTTTGGTGTCCCTGCAACCATTTGTTTGTGTCTGTGAAATTTGTCAGAGCACCATCTTGCCGGTATCTGCACGGATTTCCGTATTTTAAACCTGCCCACCGCGATCATTTTCATGTCGTTGCGGGCGTGTTGCCGGGAGGGCCCCCACTCTTGGAGGGATTTTTGGGCGCGACGGTGCTGTCGGCAAACGAGATGGGCGTGACATGCGTGAACATTGCTTTCTTTCAGCCACCGCCTCGCGAGTGTTCAGTACTTGGGGGTCTCTAAAGCCGCCAAGGTCTACAAATGGAGTCTACGAGTGGAAAAATGGGGAGCCCAGTGAAGCGGAGCGGCAGGCACAACCTGGGCACAACCATCAAGGAAGGGGCAGTTGCCGTAGCTTGATCTGTTGGAAGGGGTACAAGAAAGCAATGGTAGTGCTGGCCTGAGATGGGCAGCGACAAGCCACGGAAACTCATTTCCGAATGTGAGCCAAGGACATGTTCAGATCGAAGTACGAAGAGTTGAGGGCGAGGGCTGATGCTGCAAAGTCCAAGAGATCGACTCTGCAAACGGACCATTATGAGGACGAGTGGCAAGTGTGCGAGTCATTTCTGGAAGTGCAAGCGGTTAAAGAGCGAGAGGATGTTCAAAAACAGTCCCTTCAACTCACTGGCGGACACAGACCAATGGATAGGCCCGTGCCAAGCAGAAGTTGATGTTGCCACTTGCAGTGGTCATGTGAAGTTGGGCCACTAGGCCTGACGATGTTGACCTTCCCGTCGACTATCAGCAGCCGGTTGGTTTGCTCACTGCAGAGCAGTTGGCGGCGCAGCGAACTCAGAAGAGTTCTGCACTTGGAGTGGCAGTTCAGAGCATTTGACTGTGTCAAGTTGCGTATTTCGCTTCCTCAGGTATGACTGTGACAATACACAGCGAAGATACCTGCTGTCTGTGTATGGAAACATCTTTGATGTTTCAGACCGCTGCTCTGTAGCACAGAGACGGCATCATTCTTGCAAACGCAATTTGCATGTACAGAGGTCCTGACAAGTATGATCTGAACGGCCCATATTCCAGTCTGACGGGCAAGGACGCAGCCGGGCGAATCTCAGATGTTGAGCATATTTCGCAGCATGGTCATGAAGAGTGAGTCTCACTAGTCATGGTCCAGGACCTAACGTGGGGGTTGTTCGCCGGAGTGGACACAGTCGAGTACACCAACAAGCCCGCATCTGAACAGACAGCTTCTGTTCTTTTACAAATTGCCTTCTTTGCAGGTTCTACGACTTGTACAAGGCGAGAGACTTGGGAAAGGTGCGGATCTCGTTTCGGTCGTCCAGCGGGCTGAGAAGCTGTATACATGAGATCGCAATTCCTCTCTGAGGATAAGCTTGCTGGTGTATGCAGCTGGCTGGTGGAAAGCTTAGTCTTAAGTCCCTCGCACAAGCTACTTTCTACTTCTTGCTAGGATCACAAGAAGTTACAACAAGTCAGAAGGTTCATACGAGGCCCTGGGCAGAGTTGGGAAAGTAACGGAAAATTTCAGCAGAAACAAGCAATGGTAAATTTGAGCAAACGTCTCACAATCAAGTTCAATAAAGAATGCTGCTACTACTGTGTTTCACGATATTTGTACTGACCTGACTTTTTCCAAAAGGGTTCTGACCTTTTCTATATACTTTCTGACTGTTCCTGGCTATCGCATAACTTTCAGGAAAGTCAGTTTCAGACCCGTCATTGCCATAGCCCTCATGCCTGGATGATCCACACCAAGTTCACAAAGGCTTGGTATGAAACCGAGTATGGCAAGCCGGTGGGACAGCTGGAGCTCCACCCTGAGTCGACCGCATTCTGGATTCCGGAGATCTCTTGGAGAGCAATCCGCATATGCTGAGGCCCTGGCTGCGAGAGGCGGAGCTCCCTGCTCGTATCCCAGACAAGCTCATCATGGTGAACGTCGGTACACCACGATACACACCAACAACACACTGCAGGCGCCGCCACTTGAAGAAATTGAGGAGATGTGTGTTGTCCGCCGCTTACGAAGAAGACTGGCAAAAGCCAGCCTGACACGGAAGAATCCCACATCCTGAGGTAATGTGACGTCGAGGAAAGCATGGCTTGAGGTACGAAGGTTTCGTCACGATGTGGCGGCCTTGGTTTGATGAGCTTCGGAGCCCCGTTTAGGGCTCCTTCTTCGCAAGCCCTTGCGAACACGGAGATGATGTGAGGTCGGAGCAGAAGCTGGACGTGGTCGACGAGGTCGCATCGAACCGTCTCGTTGCAAGGAGGACGTCGTAGTTTCACAGGGAGGTTGGTACAGATGTAGGCGCAAAGGGCATTCAGCCAAAACGGCTTGTTATCTCTTCAGCGTCCTAAATTGAGGACGACTGTTGCAGAAACCCAAGTGCCTGCAGAAATCGCCGGCAGAATGACAGTGCAATCATGAAAAGTCGGAACAGATGCCTTGGACAACTTAAAAATTCCCTTGGAAAGAAATAGACCCTCCGTAAGCGACGGCGACGCCTTCGCAAAGGGACGCCCAGCTACCCGTAGCATATATAGTGGGCTTTCTCGACTGTTCACGCACATTGCCTTTTTTCTCTAGCTTGAACATGTCCAGTGGCAGCGGACTTGGTGAGCGCATCTGAGCAACGCACAGAGCTGGCCATGACTCATGGTTCGACATCCTTTCCGGCTCGTATAGAGAGGAGGTTGACAACTTGGGTTGCTTGGTCCTGCCTGGCCCGTTTGGCCTTAGATGGACCCCACCCCTCCCCAGCTTTCCCACCCTTCGCGAGCTGATCAGTTTAGCAGTGATTCGGCATCTGCAAAACTTTCCCACCACACCTGTACAGCGAATTGCGTAATGCCTCCTCAATGAGCCTGAAAGCCGCCGTCGTGCGCGGTGTATCCCACCTGACTTCGAGCTATCGAAGGTGGTTGGCTGCAGAGCCATCCAGAGACTTCAGGGATATTGTACTCACACAAACTGGTCAGGTCGAGCAGGCGCGATGGCAGAGGACCGGTCAAGCCCTTGTTATTGGATTGGCTCATTGGCTCAATATGATCCGAAAGAGGAGCAGTTGCTGGCCTTAAGCCTTGACGAATGCGTGTGGGGCTTGGGCTGGGCGCGACAACGAGAGTGACAACGAGTGTGGGCCCATCAGCCTTTTTAGCAAAAAAAGCGAGGTTCTGCTGCTTACGAGGAAGCACGGAACTCTAAAGGCTTGTCGCAAACTTGAGGGTGCCGAGTCGACACGCCATCTTGAAGCGATCCATCGATCCTATCGACCCTGCCGACTGCAGGCTGCTTTCGACAAGCTGGATTTCTTCCAAGATGGACGCCTCTCCTGCTTGGAATGGCAGGAGCCGAATGAGCAGATCAACCCATGCCAAAGTCGGCAGTGCAGTCTGCGTACGTCTGCACGCGCAGAACCACCACAAACTTGCTTTGTCACTTCTCCAGCCACTGAGTCCTGTTGGTGAGGAGGGCTTGCGCCAGCTTCTTTCAACAGGGTCCAAAGATGCTCGTAGGCTCGATTGGAGTGTGCTAGATCTCTAGAATGCGCTACATGCAGCGTCAAGTTGCTCACGGTTTGTTGCTCTAGGTTTGATCCGTTGAAAGATCCAAGACGCATATGTGACTCGGTGCTTCTGCGCCTCTTCAAGGCCATGGACAAGGACACTGGGCTACTGACTCCAAGAGACCTGCTGTCTTGGCATGCTTCACAGGACAAGGATGGCTTGATCTCCTACGATGACTTGGCAAAGGCTAAAGGTGGGCTGGGTCACTCAGATTACATAGCAGACATAGCAGCTGTAACTTCTCACAGCATGCCAGCCTCGGCATGCACAACACGCCAATCACACAAGAACGAGCTCTGCCATATTGAGGCGTACGTCGTACGTGGTAACTATTTGTACTAGTGTAGAAGCTTGTGGCCCTGTGGATCTGGCAAATGCTGCAAACCATGATGCAGAAGCCATGCAAAGCCAGAAAGTCGCGTCAATGTGCTTGGCTCTGCCGTCCAACTTACCAAGGCCCTTTCTTTACTCACGCGAAATTCGACAGAAGGATGACGCGGAGAAGATCCCGGTGCGCTGCGTGAAGTGCGGCGTGCTTTGTTGCTTATGGCGGGCTTGTGACATGTTCTGTGCAGGCACTACCAAAGGATTCAAAAGGATCACCGAGATTCCTTCAGGACGTGTTCATGTTGCTTGTTGGCTCCATGATTGGCTTGCGCTTGCATGCGTCACACGGTGCTTTGATCCATGCAGAGTTGGTCAGGAGCTCTCGTACAGTTCCGACGCAATGAACTTCACGATCCTGCCATCAGTGTCACGCAAGAAAGACGGGAAGGATCGCGGGATCCGTGATGGAAGCCTGGGTGTTGTTGTCGCTGTGTCTCACCAGTTCCTGCAGAGCCATCATGCCTGGTTGAAGGAACACTTTGCGGGCCACATCTACTCTGAGATGCGTCAAAAGCTTACAAAGGTGATTGTTCATGGGGTTCTGGAGCAGTTGGTTGAAATAGATGCTTGCCGCGTGCTGCCACTTCAGCGCGGTTCACATCGTCTGAGGTGCACAGACTTGAGTGGCTCGTTTGTTGTTGATGGCTGGCCGAGGTGCTTTTGCTGCCCTTCTTATCAAGAAGTTTGACACCCTAGACAAGGCCCACCATCCTTCAAACGTACAGATGTCCTTTCTTAGCTTGCTTGGAGCTGAGATGGGCTGAGGCTTACAAGCATTTCGACGGAAACAGGAACAACCAGCTCGGGATGACAGAGTTTGTGTCTGGCGTCTGGGCCCTGCAGTGGCCTGCTATCGAAGGCTTTCGAGGTCTTTAGGATCTTTGGGCCTCCGCTACGCACCTTGGAGCGGTGCTGCATACGCTGGGCCACATTGAAGCCTTTCTTGTCAGCAACATGTGACATGAAAGGACTGCAGGATACAGCAGGCTATGCATGTCTTTCGTTCCCTGTCTTGCAAAGGCCAGAGCACTGCACTTCACTGGGAACGCAAGATCCGTGTTCAAGGAGCGACTCCAAATGCCGTCCTCCTGCATGGATGATTCCGACCCGGATTGTCAGCTTCGACTTGGGACCAAGCTGGCAGGAGCTCGATAGAAACAACAACGGCAACATATCCATCCAGGAATTCAAGGTCCTGCGTGCTTTGAATGCCACGGAGGACCGGTTGCCACATGGGCAGTGGAATCTGCTGCATTATCTGCTTGTGCAAGGATGAGGCGGTGACTTCCAAAACCCGACGTGAGCAGGTCTTGGAGAGTTGCTGCCGCAAGCGTGCGCTAGCATCCGCACGCTTCCTGCTCTTTGTGTGCTTCTTCATGTTCGGTGTGGCCAGGTGATGGAGCGCAAGCAGCGATCACCGATTCAAGCACCGAGCAGACACCAGCTTCCTTCTTAGCGCGTGGATTTGTCATTTTGCTTGTCCTGCTTGTCCAGCTTCTGAAGAGAGATGAAGCAGACTGTTGACATCACCAGACAATGGTTTCGTGAGATGCAAACAGCCTTTGGTCACAGCAGGGCGTTCACACTCAGAGCAACTCAGGCGAAGTGTCTGCCTAGCTTCGACACATGTGCAGTTTCCGGAGGCTGGATGTTGTGGTGCACACGTATCTGCATGTAACTCAGCCGCAAGTCATGACCGCCAGGCAGAGCACATTTCCTCCTCTGCTGGGTTTTACTCATTTCCGCGAGCCTGTACTGGCCGTGCGGATCTCCAGCTAGAACCTGAGTTTGGAGAGTTTGTGTTTTTTGCATTAGGCACTTTTGGCCCGCAACCACCCCGTTCGGCTTGTCTTTGGCGTGGTCCAAAACCAGTTCATGTTCGGTCGGTCTTCTATCCCTTAGTATTGCTGCTGGTAGCTCTTCTTGCCTGAGTGTGGTGGTGGCCTCCTGAAGCCTATGTCGTGGGCCACGGCCGATTGATTGCCGTAGGCTTTCCAGCCCTGGCTTGGCACTCTTGACACATTAGATATCATTAGATCCTAGAAGAACCGCTTTGGTGACATTCCAGGGCCAGGAGACACAGAAAAAACACCATGGGGGGGTGAACCTGGGATATCACCCCCGCGGTGTTTTTTCTATAAGGCTTATCGAGATCCCGTGAGTTTCTTCTTAAAGCTTGACCCCTTACGTGGAGTGCCTACCCACAGAGACCTGGAGAATCCCTAGTGCCCCCCCGGAGAAGCGGGATTCTCTGCGCGCGGGTACTCCACAAAAATTCGCTTCTCTCGTGAGCACTCCAGGGTTGCTTGTGGGATTCTCGGCAGGATTCTCTGGGACTCCAGGGGTACGCTGCGGAATTCTCTGCAAGATTTTTTTGGGTGGTCACTCTTGTGGGATTTGTTGTAGGACTCTCTGTGCGGGCGGGGTTCTCTGCTCTGCTTCCTTTTTTGGGTGAGGGCGCTCCAGGCATACTCTGCAGGATTCGGCGGGCATTCCACTAAAATTCTCGGGAAGGCACTGCAGGAATCGCCGAGGTATATAAAACAACCCAGTACCGCCGTTGGGAAACAGAGAACAACATACGGTACACCTGTCGTCAATCTAGGGACCTTACTTCAGGGTTTGTGAAAGCCCAAAATGGTCAAAAATCACAAGCATTTGATAACATTTGCCATTTTGGTGGTTTCCAAGGCCGCCAAACTAGCGAAAAACCTTATGTTTTGCCTTAATTCAAGGTTTGTGAGACTCAAAATGGTCAAAATCCATGAAATTGGCCATTTCGGGGGTTTCCAAGGCTGTGCTTTTGGCCTTAATTCAGGGTTTGTGAAAGCCCAAAATGGTCAAAATTTGCCTTTTTGGTGGTTGCAAGGCAAAACTAGGCACAATCCCTGTGTTTTGGCCTAAATTCAAGGTTTGTGAAGGCCCAAATGGTCAAAAATCACAAAAATTTGACATTTTGATGGTTTGCAAGGTCTTGGCCTCTGGAAGAAGAGGAAAACTTATAGAAACATTACAATAGCCCCTAAGCCCTAAGCCTAAACCTGACAAATCCCAGACCTTAACCCTAAACTCAAAACGAAAACCTTAGACAGTAACCCTAAACCCGAAACCCGCCAAACGCCCTAAACCTAAATCTGAAACCGTAAAACCTCAGCCTTAAAACCAGAAACAAATCTAGCCTGTTTTCAGGGGGTGGATATACATTTTTCAGGTCCAAACTTGGGCTCCAACTCAGGTACCGAGCACCCGGCAAAACTTAATCTTGCCTTTTGTAGGGACTTATAGACCCAAAAGGTTTAAAGTTTACCTGCTGGACTGCTCCTCAGCCAAAACGGGGGCATGCGGGGGCCACGTTGGGATCTGGACAAAAGTTTAAGGCTTTTGGAGGTTTTAAGGTATAGGGTTTAGGGTGTAGGATTTAGGGTTTAGGGTTTAGGGTTGACTGCTTATTTGAGGTTTCGGGCTTGCGGTTCAGCAACCCGAATCGCGCGGGGACCCGGGTAGCGCAGTGGGTGGATATACATGTCTCTGTACACCGTACACCGCACGGCAGAGGCACCACCATGAATTCTAGGCGTCAGGGTTTAAAGCATGCCCTGGCTTGAACTGAAGTGTTTAGGCCTTCGGGCTTAGGGCGAGAGAGAGAGTGTGTGTGTGTGTGTGTTTGTTTGTGTGTGTGTTGTCCCTTTTGTTTCGATCTTCGTCTCTGGAAAGAGAGAAAGAAGGAAATCAAAGTAGGGAACCGAGAGAGGCGCTAAACCCCTAACCCTGAACTCTGAACCTAAACCCTAGTGGACCTAAGCCCTAAACCCTAAACCCAGGAAAACAACAAGCAAACAGAAAGAGCAAGGAAGCAAACCTGGCTCCTTTTCAGAAAGAGTGGGCAAATATGATTTGGAAGTCGGATACAAAAGCCAAATCACGCGGGTTTGAGCACATGACGGCAGCCCGAGATAGAACGAGAAATTTAGGCTTTTAGGGCCGTTTAGTGCCCCTCTTCGTTCCTTACTTGGTTTCCTTTTTTCTCTCTCCTTCCAGAGACAAAGATCAAGAACAAAAGGGAAAAAAACAAAACACACACACACACACACACTCATGCAATCCTCCCTCTGGTCACTTGATGTTTCAGAGGTGAAGACTTCAAGGCAGAGCCTGCATGAACCCCACGTGAGTTCACTCTAGATAAAGTTACGAAACAATGATGTTGCACAGCTTCCTAAACATCACAACCAGCACTTTATATCTTGTTAGAAGGCAGGTACAGGTGGTTGATCAGACCACCCATCCCCCAATGCACCGTAGCTTCGTTGCGTCAGGTAGGTGCATTGGGCCTGACGCCCCTGCGCATTCAAAATGAAAAGGTGAGAAGCTGAAACGCACAACGGAGGCAGCTGCATTACGACCTTGGTAACAGGCTTTCCCCACACACACCCTGCCGAAGCAGGGTAAGCATATGCTTTTATATGCGCAACATCGATCCTTGACATGAACACGAAATTCGACGTTGCCCAACGAGCAAGGGAGAAACCTTTTCAGGAGGCAGCCAACATAAGTATCACCGGAGGTTGGACAACAATGGCTGCGAAAAAAAGCACGAGGCAAACTCGACACCGAACTCATCGGAGATTTGGATATCGGTCGCCCTCAAAGGGACAAGTCGTTCGAAGACCACCGCTACTTGTGAGGGCGGCACAAGCCCTATCTGGAGCAACTAGGTGCGGTTCATGCGTGTCACGGACGCCAAATTCACCAGCGTCAGACGCCGGCTGGAATTGGGCAGTAGGCTCGTGACTGCAGGTCAAAACATCCTTTTAGGACTCAAGAGACCGCCAAACATCGAACATTGGCACGTCTTACAGTGACGAGCACTCCCTCACACTCGAGGTCGCGGGCGGAAGACGCAGCCATGCCCGTCAACCGCCCCTCCCCCTCTGCACCGGGTACACCCGAGTACAGCTAGCCGAGGCCGCGGGCCGAAGACACGGCAGCGCCTGTCAACCACCCCACCCCCCTACGCCGGGTCCACCCGAACGCAGCAACGTTAATATGGGCTCTATCGGTACGGTCGAACAGATCTGGAAAACGACCTCAAATATGACGATCTTGATCTGATATTGAACTGAGCTCAGAAAGCTGCTCATGCACTGACTGAACAAGCAACACACGCACGCGACTACAAAAAACAGGCGATACGTTTTGGCACAGACAGCGGCGAAGCCAAATTGCAGGATCAGGATTCTTGAAACGAGTGAAAGCTAGCCATCAAATCAGGCTCTTCATCTGTAGCAGGAATTTCTGCTACCATGGCTGAATTCGCTGCTGGAGGAACTTGCTGGGATGCTTCGGAGGAGCCTTGGGGAAGCCACTTGCCCCAGCTATCATCAATTCCAGCGTCTTGGATTGCGAGAGGGAGACCGATAGGGTCATCCAATGGCTTGTTGGACTTCTTGGAAGCCAAGGAAGGCTCGAACGGAAAATCCAACGAGTGCATGCTGGAAACGATATAGATGACGTCTATACGGGCCGCAGTTGTTCTGACGCACCACCTCTTGTCCGTCTTAGACGGTGAATGCACAACTGGGTGAAACCTGCCCAAAGCATTTTCCAAAACTGTGTTAGCACCCTGAGCCTTATGGGCTGCGCCTCCGACTCTGCCTGAAAATACCACTCCGCAACTGTTCTTTGTGGACCAATGCATGTTGCTCACAAATTCGTTGCGAGCTTCCTCCCAATCAGGCGTGGTCAGTACTTTACAGAAAAATGACCAACTGCTTTGCGGGGGTTTCAGATGGAGGGTCTGCTTTGCAGTAGGCAGAATTCTCCCCGACGATAAAATTCCAATGGCTCCGGCGCTATCAGTGCCATGTGCCCATTGATACCACTGATCGGGCGACGGAGGCGGCCCAGGAAAACCAGCCACCGGAAACACAAGCACACTACTTTCAGCCGCAGGAGAGGAAAAAGTGCTTGCTTCTGCTCGAAACGTATCAAAGATTGGGCACTTGGAACTCCAAAGCATCTGACAAAATTTCCGAAGGGTCTGTGAGTCCACCGAATTTGGGGGGAGCCCTTCCGGAAAACGAGAAAGCAAGAAGTCCAAAATTTGACGAATGTCAGTGTTGGTGCAAAGCTGCCATTCTCGGACCCACATTCTTGCGGCTTGCTTACGCCCTGTCCCACATTGAGACTGAGATCTGGTGTACAGCAACCAAGCATCAGAGCTTCTGAGAGCTTTGGTCTGGTAGATCAAGAAGCAGTAATCCAAAAAAAGCGTGAGCGGCTCTTCGACTACGAATGTGTCACGGGGATCTCGTCCCGCGATCTGATCTTCCAACTCCAGCGCAGAGGCTTGCATGACATCCTTGAAAAGCTGGTTCTCGGCTGCCGTGAGTTCTCCTGCCTGTGCTGCTGACTTGTTGGTTTGAGACAGCTTCTGTGAGGTAAAAGCTGCAAGATCGAAACGGGAGTCTTTGCGAATGAGCTGACCTGTTGCTTCACGGCCAGATGTAGCACCTTTTTTGGGAGGGGTCACAGGCTGCTGAGGGTTTCTGACTCCACGGCTCGGGCAGGGCGGCTGCAAGAATGGCTGCGCTGCGGGCGTTGGAACACCTGCAGGAGGGACCGCAGGGTTGCGTGCAGGAGGATGCCACTGATAAACATGCCGCGCAGGAAATTGATGAACTGGTTGTTGCTGCACAGGCGGGGCAGGTAGCAGGGGCGGCGGGTGAAACAATGGGGGCGCTGGCCAGTAGCCTAGAAAGCCGAAATCGCCAGGAGGGCCAACCTGTGGCACTGGCAGCGGGGGCGGTTGCTTCGGCAGCGGGGGGAAAAATGGCGATGCCGGTGGCTGAAGAACTCTGGGTTGCGCTGGCTGTCGCAGCCACGCTTGCTGAGGAATATGTGCTTCCGAAAAATCACCTGGCGGGATTTCCACAGAAGGCGGTTCTCTGTGGGAAGGTCGCGCTCTATGTCGCCGCCTGACGGACCTTGACCTGGATCTAGACCGATGGTCTGATTTGGCCTTGAAGGTGATGTCTTGAAAGGGTGAAAAGAACTGGCATCTGGGTCTGGGGGGCGGTGGGGCTGGAGGGCTTTCAGCCATCCAGGGTCTGGCCGTTAGCGCAGGCGGCCTCGCCGAGTTTGACGATTGCACGCTGGCTGCAGGGCTGTTCTCATTGCTTCCACAATGAAAATGGAAGACATAGGACATGGCGAAAGAATGCTCGAAGCAAAGTCTACAACTTGATCCTGAAGTGAAGGAATTTTGAAAGATGCGTGTACAGAGATGCACCCTGGCAGAGGGCAAACATGTAACTGAACTGCGCAGACAGATTTACATTTTCACTGCAAGACTCGCAACGGAAATCCCTGGCGCAAATACAAATTGCGCAGATGTTCGACTTGCTGTTTGCGCGAGGACGGTGGCCACGCAAACTGTACAATCAGGGCTTTACGAGAAAAGAAGCCTGATGCCCGAGCTGACCACGAACCTGCGCTGGACACATGCCTAAGTTTCCAGGGCTTAACCGGCTGTTTAAAAGTGACAGTCCGGTTAGAAGCAGAAATGTCGAAGCCCAGAAAGTGATGATCATCAACCGGCTCGAGCTGGATGGTCGACCCATAAAAAGACAAATGTTTGAAATCACGAAAGCACTGAAGATTAACTTCTTGTTCTGTACAAATAAGAAGTCGATTATCAACGTATCGGCAGACAAACGCTTGTGATGCTTGTCTTTCAAAGAACTTGCAGGAGGTGAGCTGAAAATCCCACTCTTGCTGCCAAAACAGTTCCCGCTGTATAACTGGGAGACTGCTGAGCACTGGGCTGATTTGATTTCCTATACACGTACCCCGGTGCTGTTTGAAAATGCGACCAATGGCCTGAAAAACGCCGGCGCGAAAAGACAACTGGACAATGTCTGGGAGGTCTTGGACCCTAAGGAACTTGACCTGTTTGGTCGACTTTCCTTTGGGTTTTCCCGGCCAGGCTGTTTCTGTACAGACAGCCTTCTTAAGCGACACCGTGATATCAGGAGGATATCCCAAAGACAAATACTTCGAAATCAAAGCATCAAGAGAATGAAGAATCTGTTCTCTTGGCACCGAATTAAAGAAACCGACAAGATCATCATTGACTTCCAGCAGGTGAGATTCTGCAGGAGTTCTTTTAAAGAACTCATGCAATCTCTGCCAAATAATGGGAGTAGGTTCAAGTCCAAATGCTCTGTCCCATGTAACTTTAATCATGAGGACAATAGCGTGGGACGCGGCTTTCAACAGTCGACTGAACGGGGTAAACGAATAGGAAATGATAGTTCTGCCTTTGGCGAACTTCTTCTTCCTTTTCAAGAAAACAAACCCATTTGGTAACTTGCCTTTGCTATCAATGGCCCAGGGATACTTCTTTCGAAGGTAGCCTGGCACTTGTTGAAGAACCCATTGTCTCCAGGACTCTGGGTCTCCATCGAGATTGTGAAAAACCTCGGGATCATCCCAAGTACATCTGGCCGACTGAAAGTAAAACTGAGGACAAAATACCATCACATGATTGGGCTCGTGGTCCTCACAATGCACAACAAACTCCCGACGCAAACGCTTCCTGACGGCAGAAACATCTGCCCATGTGAGACGAGGAAAGCTTTTAAGTGCCACGTTGTGCCAGTACCATTCTTCTTCAAGCATAGCCTGAAATTCGGTCTCAACGTTGACCGGTATGCCATGCTTCTTTCTCCAGAGGTGAAACGTCTTGCAGTTAACCGAAACGAATTTGTGCTTAGCTGGAAAGAAGGTGGAAGACGCGCTTCCTGTTCCCAAACGACTGCATGCTGGATGCAGTTGGTTCAACATCTCAAGTCCGGCTGTTACATGCCCAGACGTGAAACATTCATCTGGAAGAACACGCTTGTAGAACTGACAGGTGCACGGAATTTCTTCAAACGAATTATGTTGGAGCCACATATCCCATTGCTGGACATTGTGAAGGAAGTCTTTGAGACTCTGATGTGGCTTTTCTCGAACTGACACAGACGGTAAGTGAAACGGAACAAGCACATGCTTAAACCGAATTATAACCGACCGGAGCCATTTTGACATCCTTTGTGGAAACCTTTCATCAGCAGTAAACTGCAACTGGATCCCTAAAGATCCTTTCGGCCATGTCATGTTACGATAGCCGGCCACAGACTTCAGAATCATGCGTGCTTTGCTTCGCAAAGGTTCCTGAAGATTGGCACTGAGTCTTATGAGCGAGTAAATCTCATCATCAACAAACGATTGAGACCGGAGTTGTCTCGCTCTCTCAAACGAGGCTCTGGAAAGGCTGGTGAGATCATACAAAATGTTCCAGGCTTTCAGCCTAGACAGTTGGAAGGCGTAAGGTTGGTCTTGGGTAAAGAGCTTCTTTCGGAGCTTCACCCACAATCTTCTGCCAAACTTGCTGTACGACGACATTCTTCTTTGTCTGCTTGGCTTAAAGCCCAGCGCGGAGCGTTTCAGAAAGGACTGAATGAACGGAAAATTGAGTTTTGGTTGCCACGCATCAATGAGGCAATGCTCCAAAACCCACGCGGATTGATAATCCGAACATGTGGCAACCTGAAAAATTGTAAATTGTTCAATAGACTGATTGGAGGCCCAATATCGAAGGGCCAACTCAGCCTGCGCTTCCTGTCCTTTAACAAGCTTCCTGTACACGGAAAGCCTGTTGGACTCCCGACGCGAAACTGATATGCTGGTGGACCCTACGTACATCATAGTCGAAGGCTGCCGATATTTCTCAACAGTTGAAAAGATGCGCCAATCGACTTTGGTTTTGATGTACACGGCGTTGGACTTCAAAAAACGTGGCCATGTGTACATCGCAGGGTGCACTTTGAGTGCACGTAGCTTACGTCTGAGTAGCTCTGCGCAAGATTGCTGAGTCGAATCGGAGAAACAAAACAACAAGCAAAGATGTAGCAATCCTTGCGCCCACATAGAAGGAGCTTTGGAAAACTCAGGACAATGATGTATGAAGAAGGTGCAAGCCTCTCCAACAACACAGATGTCCTGCTTCAAACGCGGCCTATCACGATGAGCCATCGAAAGGGCTTCATAGGCTAGTCAAGCTGCCGTGAACTGAGCAACCGCAATGGTGGTCGAAAGGTTGCGAATGGTCAGACGACTCGCAATCTTGTCATCTAGACCAAACTTAACCGCCGCTGCTGTGATGGTGGCTTTGGGAGTTCCACTCTCAAAGATCTTCTGCACTGCCAAAACATGCTTCTTCAAATTGGCAAACTGACCTTTGAAATCTGGCTTGGACTTAAAAGTTTGAAGCCATTCTTCAACTTGTTCATCCTTCGGACCAACAGGTCGAGAATCCAAAATTCGAGCCGGAGGAAACTGCAGTAACGTCTGGGCATCGAGTGAAGAAGGGCGGCTTTGCCCAAGTTCTTGCTTGGCTTTAGCCTTCGGCTTGGCCCGAAGTGGTGCATTCTCAGGCTCGTCTTCAGCAGATCTCTTAGTCGGAGTAAGTGTAAGGCCCGCTTGGGCAAGCTTTGCTTTAGCCCGGGCCAACTCTTCACTGGCAGTAGAGTCAACAATAGGTGCTCTCTTCTTGAGATCGTCAACAATGGATTCACACATTTTGCCCATGAACTTGGAAGCATCCTTGTGCTTGTCAGGTGGGCTGTCGGTGTGAAAGGTTCTGGCGACTTCATCGATATCTACACCAACTTCTCTCATTCTCTTCAAAAGTTGGGTAAGAAACACTGCTTCGGATGTGGACCTTGTCCAAACAATTCCTTGGTATCGGCCTTCACTAAGGAGGCGAAAGGAGAACTCAGAAAGACCACGGTGGCTGAGTTCCCATGCTCGAATGTCTTCTACGGGCCTACCGGCCAACGAATTCTTTCGTGACCATTCCGTAGGCTGAACATGACGAAACAGCTGATGCGACCCTTTGCCGACTGGTTGCCGATCAAAGAACTTGTCGTCGGATTGAAAGTGGTCAGACAACTTAGGCTTGGGAGCTGGAACATTCTCAGGCACGGCCGGCTTGGTAGTGGCTGCCCAAGGTTGATCTTGCTCATCCCAAGACGATTGCGAATGCCAACGCCAAGACGACGAAGGTTCCCATTCCGACTGTTTCCACCATGAGTTGGACATGATGGAGGGATGTTGGCTAGCTTCTCAACGGAGACTTGAACCTGACTGGCCTCACAAAGGCTTATGGGGAGGATAAATTGTAAAAAACGCAGCCAGAACGGAGTTCCGAGCCTTTCGAATCTCAAGCCTGACGGGTGCGTGATTCACGCAGCTTTCCTGTCGGGTTGGACTGTTTCAGAGTCCCAAGCATAAAGACAGAGCCTGAACCTTTCAGATTGGAGGTCTTAAGGCCTTTTCTGAACCGATCAGGGTTCAACACAGTAGGCAACCCTACCGTAGACGGCACGTTGAACGAGAAACCGTCTAGGGCACACTCATGCAATCCTCCCTCTGGTCACTTGATGTTTCAGAGGTGAAGACTTCAAGGCAGAGCCTGCATGAACCCCACGTGAGTTCACTCTAGATAAAGTTACGAAACAATGATGTTGCACAGCTTCCTAAACATCACAACCAGCACTTTATATCTTGTTAGAAGGCAGGTACAGGTGGTTGATCAGACCACCCATCCCCCAATGCACCGTAGCTTCGTTGCGTCAGGTAGGTGCATTGGGCCTGACGCCCCTGCGCATTCAAAATGAAAAGGTGAGAAGCTGAAACGCACAACGGAGGCAGCTGCATTACGACCTTGGTAACAGGCTTTCCCCACACACACACACACACACACACCCACACACACACGCACGCACGCACGCACGCACGCACACGCACACGCACACGGGCACACACACACACAAACACACACACACACCACACACACACACCCATCACACGCACACACCACGCCACCACAGCACACAAGTACCACTCGCACCCGCGCACACGCACGCCAGCACAGCACGCACGCACGCACGCACGCCGCACGGCACGCACGACAACGCACGCACGCACGGCACGCCACGCCACGCCGGCACGCACGGCACGCACGCACGCACGCCGCACGCACGCACGCACGCACGCACGCACGCACGCCGCACGCACGGCACGCACGCACGCACGCACGCACGACACGCACGCACGCACGCGAACGCACGCCGCAACGCACGGCACGCACGCACGCACGCACGAACGCACGCACAGCACGCACGCACGCACGCACGCACGCCGCACGCACGCACGACGCACGGCACGCCGCCGCACGCACGCACGCGCACACACACACACACACACCCACCCACTTACCCACGCACGCACGCCGCACGCACGCACGCAAGCACGCAAGCACGCACCCACACACACACACACACACACACACACACACACACACACACACACACACCCACGCACGCACGCACGCACGCACGCACGCACGCACGCACGCACGCACGCACGCACGCACGCACGCACGCACGCACGCACGCACGCACGCACGCACGCACGAACGCACGCACGCACACACGCACGCCAAGCACGCCCACGCCGCCAAGCAACGCCCCCGCGCGCGCGCGAGCGCGAGCACGGCGCGCAAGCGGCAGCGCGCACGCGAGCACGCGCGAACGCGCGCACGCGCGACGCGCGCACGCGCGCCGCGAGCACGCGCGCAAGCGCGACGCGCCGCACCGCGGCGCACGCGCGCACGCGCGCACGCGCGCCACGCGCGCACGCACGCACCCCCGCCCGCGCAGACGCGCGCATCGCGAGCCCATGCGCGCGATGCGCGGAGCGACCCGCGCACGCGAACGCCGCCACAGCGAAAGCGCACGCGCACGCGCACGCTGGCACGCGCACCGCGCACGCGCACGCGCCAGCGCAGCGCACGCGCACGCGTGCACGCGCCACGCGCACGCGCACGCGCACGCCCACGACGCACGCCCACGCGCACGGCCACACCCCACACCACCCCACACCCACACCACCCCCACACCACACCCACACACCACACACACACACACCCACACACCCACACACCCACACACCCCACACACACACACACACACACGCACACGCACACGCACACGCACACACACACACACACACACACACACACGCGCGTCCCAAGCTCTAAGGCCTAAACACGCACACACACACACACACACACACACACACGCGCGTCCCAAGCTCTAAGGCCTAAACCCTTCAGTTTAAACCAGGGCAAGCGAAACCTTAAACAAGCAGCAATCCTGAACCCGAAAACCTCCTAAAAGCCTTAAACCCCAAGGGAGGCACCACAAGGCCGCACTTTTGGCAGAGCACCTAACTTTAAACTTTTTGGGTCTATAAGTCCCCTACAATAGGAAAGTTTAAGCTCGGTGCCTGAGTAAGCCCAAGTTTGGACCTGAAGCCCGGAGCCCCAGCACTCCACAGAGGCAGAGAGAAGCTCTCTCTGTGCAAACGGGGTACTCGCAGGATTTTGGCGGTTTAAGCCTTTGTTTGGAGTTTGGAAGCTAGAAGGCGTGGGTGCGTGCGTTGATTGTTGGATTGTCCGCAGTCTTGCGATTGCTACGTCGTGAAATGACCCTCGGCCAGGTCCTTCTTTTTTGGCAGTCTGCAATTTGAGGGCTTCAATTGTTTGTCTGATTCGTATCCTGGCGGCCAGTTTTGGGAGTGGAAGAGAACTACGTTTCAAATGCATCCGGATAATCAAGTGAAGATCCAGTGCCTCGTCTCCTTTGCACCCGTTTTCTGGGCAATGAAAGATCAGTATCCAGAATAGTGGCGCAAAGAACACGTTAAGTGGAGCCCCGAGATATACATCAAACCCTGTTTTTTGGAAAAGTTTGAAGCGACGGGTCCAGTATCTCGTTGCCTGGGCAGTCGGTTTATGGTGCAGGGCAGGATTGCAGAGTCCAGAATAGTTGCACAAAATGAGTTTAAGCGGAACCCCGACATGCACCTTAAGCCCAGTTTTTTGATGGGTTAGAAATCCCAAACGTGGTTTTTCCAATGTTTTCGGCTTCGGATTTGGGCGAGGTGCGGGTGCGAAAACACAAGGAAAAGCACCGACCTCCCCCGAACCCCAATTGAAAAAACACTGTGGGGGACCCCCCCCGGGTGTTTTTCTTAAGGGGTGGTGATCCGTAGAGTGGCTGCTGATGTTTAATGTTGCACTGCCTTTAATAAACAAGGGCCCCCCGCCCCCCCCCCAACAAATTTGGACCCTCTACAAACGCATGGCATGGCAACCCCCCCGAACAAAAACTTGGGGTGGGGGGTTCCGCCATGGCCCTGAAAAGCTTTTAGGGCTTCAAGGCCTGAAGGATAATGAAATTCAATAAGGCTTACCTTTCTGGATTCTCCGGGCTCTGGCTCTCCCAGCAATCCTAAACACAAACCTTTAAAAAAGCAGCCGTCCGGAACAGCGGGTCACACCAACAAACTCAGTTTGCAGAATAAATGTTCGAAGCTTGTGATCATAGACTCTGCTTTGATTAAACGCAGTGCAACATTAGATGGTTGATGATGGTTACTGCATTTCGTGTGGACAATGCGGGGAGGCAGTCAGAAGCTTGTCGCAACCAAGTGTTTGAGACTGACCTCCAAGGTTGCACCCCGATGAGATTCCGGGCTTCGCCACTGACTGAGTGTCATTCAACCGTAAGACCAGTGTGTGAGACATTGTGGGACTACTCTAGTATGTGGTAGTGTCAAGGAGTGTCTGTACAGTCTCCGAAGTATTTCCGACCTGAGACTTGCACATCAATGCGCTCCGACAGCGCTGTCTTGCATGTCTTCTTGTGTGACTCATAGAACTGGAACAGGCTCCTTTACAGGGTCCTCTCACAAGACATATCATGCCACGGTCGCAGAGCTGGTTCAGGGAAACAGAACCATCTGTGAACAAGTCCGAAGTCCGAAGAACTCCTTTCCCAGTTTTCGAACATGGACGCAGCTCCAGGGAGAACGTGGGGCCGAGGCTGCCATCATGCAGTTTTGCTCTCCAGATCAAACGTCGATGACAATTTGTGTACTCAACATGCCGTAACATGCCTGGAAGTCTGAAAGAGTGGCGTCCTGCTTATCATGTTCACCTCCCGCGTTCGGTAGCTCCTGCTCATGGCTCATACGGTCTGCCACGAAGTTTCGGCCACTCGCGCAATAGATGAATGAACAAATCACAGACAAAAACAGGTTCTAAGTCTTGCTTGCTTGTGTCTTTCATGTGCCCACTTGTTCCTCTAGAGTTGTTGCATGATTGGCAAGCCCTGGTACCGTTTGATGATGTGCTGCCTGGGTTTATGCCGAGGATTCAGAAAACTTCACGAAAGAGCGTGGGCCAATCTCTGAGAAGCGGCATCCATGTTGGTTTGCAGCTCTTCCGATTTGACTTGGCTATTGTGGTTGGAGCTTTGCATCCATGACAGCAGGCCTGGCTATTGCAAGAGAGGTCCGGAATTCTTTGCGGAGGCTATTTTCAGATTCGGTCCTAGAAGCCTTGCTGTGGGATGCTCTGCAGTTTTGCTTTTGCTTGTGAAGGTCATGCCAGATGCACATCCTCTCCGTGGAAACAAGTTCAAGGTGACATTTAGTTATCTGGAGTAGTACTACAACTCGATTCACCCTCATTGGCTTTTCCAAAGCGCAATGCTGAGACGTCCCGGCTCTGGAATGCGTTGGGTTCAGCCATTCCTCTCGCATGTCGCTGCTGTTGCTGATCTTGTTCTGACTTGGCTCATTTATTGTGCAGTGCATGCATGCACTTAGGGACAAGCCAGACTAAGCAAAGTGCTTACAGCCACAAATGAGTAGAGTTACCCATTTCAACATTTCCTTGCGCAATAGCACTTTTATAATGACGTTGTGGGAAACGATGCTTTTGAGCTTTCAGTGTGGAGGCTGGAAGCACAGTCCCAAGAGCCGAACGCTTTGGGCCAGCAATCCCTTCTGTGGAAGGCAGAAAGGACGCTGAACGTATGACCTCGTTGATGGGCTGCGGATCGCCAGTGTGCAGCATGCAGGACTTGGAGCACAGTGCAGCAACTTTTGCGACTTATGAAGGCCGGGTTACAATCAAATGATCTCCCTTTTACAAGGATATTCGAGTCGGCTGTCAGGCCGAATGCCGAGAATGAGTTGGAAGATTGACGGCACAGGAGCGTAGACAGCTTAGTTGGCTTGTGCACGATGGGCACGTGCAGATTCATTTAGCCTTTCCCGATTGAGTAGCAGAAGGCTCGCGTTTTGAGTGTTGAGGCTCCAGGGGCCGAAGCATTGGCATCGTTTCATGATATATATATATATACGTCTACAAGTGTGGCGCCGTGGTGTATTCGGCATCGTTGCGCGATGTCTTCGTGCATGACGCACAGCGGTCGAGGGTCCCCATCCTCACCGCACATTCAGATCGGTTGGACCCTGCAGTGTATCTTTGCCCGACAGGCGCCTTTTCGAAGCTTGCAAGTTACCAACGGCACCCGACATGCCCATACACCATCACAAACCCATCGCTTCGCATAAGATGGCTGCCAACTGATCGTCCATTCATATTCACGGTGGCACTGTCGACGGCAGCAAGGCGAATGCTGTCCAATCCAGTATGACCCATGCGTGAGAACAGTATGTTTGACCAGAAAAGCTTATTGGGCCCGGGATGGTTGGAGATGGAATGATGGAAGGGTAGGTTGAGACCAGAAGCGTCAGGTCGGAGTAATGCAAAGGCCCTGAGAACATGTCCTGTCCGCATGGTCATCCCCCATTGGGCAGATTTCACAAGCTTGACACAAGCAGGCACGAGGCTTCGTTTCCTTTTCGTGTCACGCCCCAACTGAGCAGAGGGCCCTGGAACTCTTTGCGCCGCTCAAGTAAGCTCAGATGCCCAGAGCCGAAGCTCGAACTGCCGACTTGACAACGGAACTGACTGCGCAACACATCAATCACATCAAATCAGTAAGCTTCAGAGACGCTAAGTAGTTCCTCACTCGAGTGCCATCATTGCGCTTCAATGTCAGAACGCGAGAGAAAAGTCGGCACTTGCTTGCCTTTGGTGAAGCCACGCTGCGTTCTGCTGTGGTGGCTAAGGCAAGTGTTCCTCTCCAAGAGGGAGCGCGTAGGTCTGACAACTGGCACGATCCTCGATATATCCTCATGTATACTCGCAATCCTGTCTCCGTGCACCTTATAGCCATACCACACCCAGAACTACCCCAGGCTTGTCTGACAGCTTCCGGCTCTTGAAGTTGGCGGCTTAGGTATGGCACAGATTTTTTTTCCGTCTCAGTATGTCTCAGTCAGTTCGGCTCAATTCAGGCACAGTCCTTGGGACAAGTCCAGGACGATGTTGAAGCTCAAGTCACACAGCGAGTTCGGATCTTAGTTTGCAGTCGCAGTTCGATGTGTTTCACCGTAGCATGTTTGCGGAGGTCCTTCTTGAAGTGCAAGGACTGCTGAGCTGCCAAGGGGATAGTCTAGTAGAAGCAGCGTGCAGACTGCCAAGCAGTTGCGTGCAGCTTGCATGAAGCGCAAGAGAAAGAGTCTGTCTATTCAGCAGCAAGCCGGCAGTATCCAAGATGAGGTTCCGATAAGGCACATTGATGCCTCTCGTATTGGCTCCGAGCTCATCTTGCCATATCGTGGCTACCGCATTGCCAACCACGAAGATCTTTCACGGTCTTTGCTATCCACAGGTCTGCGGTCCGCAGTGGGTTGAGTTAGATTCAGAGGAAGCCCGAGGAGACTACTCGAGTATAAGGCATCGTCCGAAGATGCCAATTCAGACTAAGACAAGACCAACATCAACAGTACATGTCGTAAGAAGGAGCGCGGATGTCAGCTGAGACGATCACAGCGTTCATCTGACGTGTACTCGTCGTTTGACATTGCAAAACAAACTGCAAGCAATGCTTTCCACATCCAGCGATCCGTTTGATGTTGCCGCGAACCCGGTGTTGCCAATCCCGGAGTAGGCAAAACAAGAGAGACTGCATGAAGGGCCGGAACTTGGAACAGCAGCGGCTTGAAATTTGAGTCTGTGATTTGTCAGACAGTGCTGAGACCTGTTGGAACACTTGTGGAAGTTGCGCTTCCAGAAACCCATCCGCATCTACTGAGCGACGTAAGGCGAGGGATGAAGTGGAAGCAGCCGTCCGCAAGGTCCGATAAGCAAATTTCAAGAAAAACTCCCGCCCCCTCCTGCGTTGTCAGTAGGTGCGTGGCATGCACCGAGAGTTCAGTCCTCGGTTTCCTCGGGGCTTTTGTCATCAAAGTGAGTTGAATGAAGCGGAGGTGGCAGCGATTGCTGCAGAGTGAGAACACGGCCGAAAGTCGCCTCTTCAAGGCTCGAGCTTAAGTGTGCTCAAGCCGTCTGCGAGAAGAAGAAAGTTGTTTGTGATTGTTTGTGCCATCGCTACTTCCAGAGGACTGCCACAAAGAGCTCCAGTCCGAGTTGGCGCAGCTCAGCGGTGATCTTGCCGAGGCTCGATTCATCTTCATACTGCAGCACACTTTCAACGAGCTTATCCGACAACAATCATGTTTGCATCAGAAGAGCATTAGCGAAAGGCGAGGTTCAAACGGTCTCACGCATGCACCGACACCGCACAAAGGGACACGAAACTGTTCGCACCCAGGCCGGCATGTGGGTCAAGAGGATCAGTCGCTTTGTGTCGAATCTTATCCTACCTAATTAGCCAACGCACCAGAGAAACACGAAGAATAATTTCCCACATCTAATCAAACACATGAATAGGGGGACAAAGTTAGGCGTCTTGGTCGTCCTGTCCGAAGCCCCCCATTCGTGTCCAACATTTGTTCAAACAAGAGCCCCTGCAGCGTTCGAATTGTTTGAGAAACCTTCTGGCAGGTGCAGCAGAGCATCAAGGCGGGGTAGTCCGGGTAGTCGGGTGCAGCGGCTTTCACGGATAGCTGGTGTCACACAGGCTGTTGAGGACAATCGAGAACGATTCCGCCTTAGCGATGCCCAGCTGACGGCGAGAAAGGCCCAGTGCTCCGGATGATGATGATGATGGTGATGATGAGGGTAATGATGATGGTGATGATGATGATGGAGCTTCATACTGATCCGCGCTCCAGGACTTCTTGGCTGCCAGCACCGTGCCCAGTCCGAGCGCCTTCATGGGCAGTTTTTGAAGCATTGCCGACCAGCTTTCCTAAAAGTTCTCTGGCTGAGTTCGATAGATCCAAGATGAGGACCAAACTTGGTTGCTTTGGTTGCTTTCTGCACGCTACAGGCCAGGCCGCCCACCAGGAGGTCCAGTCCAGCCTGT
Organism: Symbiodinium natans; assembly: GCA_905221605.1. Classification (NCBI taxonomy): domain Eukaryota; class Dinophyceae; order Suessiales; family Symbiodiniaceae; genus Symbiodinium; species Symbiodinium natans. The sequence continues at coordinate 372,978 of CAJNDS010002408.1, forward strand.
CAAGCATCGCAGTGCAGAACAAACTGGATGAGGCGCATGTGGCAACGCTGTTCATCTTTTCATCTTTTCAGGATTTTTCCTTGTTTCGGAGAATGAACACCAGGACAGAAAGCAAGTCCTCCTTCGAAATCAACGACAAGCAAAAGAAACAGAAGAGAGGCAGCATTTCTCATCATTCGGAACAATCGTCTTTGCTTTTTGGTTTGCAAGTGCCAGTTGTGGCATGTTTTGCTCTTTGAGGCAGCTGGCCCAGGAAAGCAAAGCCTTCCTGGAAGAGCAGCGTTTGCTGCAGAAGCAGCTGCTTGCCCAGCAGGAGGACCAGAGAGACAGTATGAGACAGTCGTTTCTCAGCTGGAGTCCGAAGGTCTCGACTTTCGTTTTGTAATGCCTGTCGTGCGATGTCACTTGGAGACTCTTCGCAGCTTACTCGGCACAAGCCTGACGTCATGTTCCCCAGACGGCAAGTTCCGCTCGCTGCGTGTGGCTGCACAGCGCGTGCCTGCGACAAACCTAGTGGGCACGGTTGGGCATCTGTGGGCATCTGCGGGCATCATTTGCAGGTGAAGGCTCTGTGCTGTTCTCAGGTGCAGTTAGCCTGAGACTGCAAAGACCATGTCGGGCCCCATGGGTGGCCAGGCCCACTTGGCCCACTTATGCACTTCATCTATCTTCATCTCACCAAGAGGTGTGCTTTTGCGGAGTCGGTCTAAGTGTCAAGTCCGCTCCGAAGGCGGGCTTGGTTCGCACCAAGCCGGTTAGCAACAGGCGAATGCCCACCCGAGGCTCCCGAGTGCTGACGGAGTGCTAGGCTGCTAGGCGGCTCACACAAGCTCCATGGTTGCGTCAGGTTTCAAGATGGGCAGCTATGTTCGAATCACGTATAGGCCGGCTTTCATGCGGAGACATGGTAGCTCCTGCTCGTAGGACTGCTGCATGAGGTGTGCAGGAAAGCATGGTGCTGAAGAAGACAATGCTGACTACGAGGGCATGGATCTTACCCGTCATGTTGCCTTCCACTTTCAGAGCAGAGTTTGCCACCCGCAGAGATTGTCGCCGTTCGCTAGCATGCGATTGCAGGAAAGTTAGTGGACAAGCGAATTGGCGGAGAAGATCGGGAGTCCTTCATCACCCTGAAGGCAGCCTGCTGAGAAGGTTCCTTTTGCGAAGCTTTGCTGGAGATTGTGGCAGGACTGTCTAGTGTTCGATCTCACCGGAAGATTTATCGAGAAGCTGATGCTTGGAAACAGATATGACGCTGAATGCACTGTTTTGGGGTGGCAAAAGGGCTGCAACACATCCGCACTTTCTTTTCAAAGAGAAGACCTGTCATGCGTAGCTTGCTTTAGATTTGTTTGAAGCGCCGTCCGTGCCGGGCGCCCATCGACGGAAGCAACGTTGCTATTGGCTGGATCCTTCATCTTTCTCATGGGAATTCTACAACGTACCTGTAACCCTCCGAAACGCTGCATAGCCTCATGAACTAGTGCCTGCTGTGCAACAGCGAGGTTCTGCAACCATCCCCCAAACCTGCAACCCCATCTAGCTAGTAGGGGTCGAGGCGCTGTATGGAAATGATCTTCCTGCCCAGCTTTGATCCTCTTGTCCCATTCCCAGCAGGTTGTTGTCGGCAGGTTTTTGGTTTTGTGCAACACGCAGGTAATCGCCAGAGTCGGAGCTCTCGATCGATGTGCATCTCCCCATCTATGTGCATCTCCACAAGCTCGGGTCTTGACACCATCACTGTCCTGGTGAAATGTGCTTCTTCTCACTCGTTTTGGCTCTGTCTCCCGCATCTCTTCCGTGCATGGAAAAAGACCCAGCCACTGGGTCCAGACGCGTCAACATCATGAAAAGGGACAAACACATGGCTTCTGTTAATTTTGCCACGGTGCCCCTCTCTAACTCACGTCTACCGGCAGTGCTTATGTCCCAAATGGAAGTTGCAGCCCGTGCCCGTCGAAAGCCAGGAAGTCGTGCTCGTATCTTGTGTTAACAAGTCGACTTGTGTGACTGCAAATGCAAGATGATGTAGAGCAAGTCAAAGTAGGGCACAGAATCGCATAACCTCTATCTAGGAATTGATGTCAGTCAACTGACATCTTCTAACATTCAGCATGAATGCAAGAGACCAGTGCAACACCATGTCTCCTCCCCTCGTTTATGAAGTCCAGGGCTGCGTCTCACTGCAACCCCAGGGGTGAAAAGGCACAGAAGCAGCACCCATGAAGCAGCCCGGACAGACTCGTCTCGTGCGCATAATGCGTGATTCCACGACCTAGCGGGAGCTAAAGCAGCAAGACCCGCAGTTGTCTCTTGCTGACCGAGGAAATCAAAGAAATTGATCGATGCGTATGTGCAGACGTGTGAGTATGCGGAGAAACGCGACAAAACGCCGGATCGACAGGTCAGTGTAATAATCCTATGCTTGCAACAATCACCTGTGTTTCCAGATTAACAGATTAAGCAAGTCTTGTTCAGGGTGCAGCAGCGGGAGGAGCGCCACAAGCTTTTTTCCCGTTCCACGAGGTTGGATGCGGGGTCAGATGAATCAGCTGAATGAGACTGAACGAATGTTGAACGAGTGGTTGAGTGATGTTGTTGCGTGTTGCCGGAATGGCGCAGGCCGGCGGAGGTCAGCAAGCCAAAGAAGGCAGGGCTTTGCAGCGGTGAGCGACACATTTCTCGATACTGTAGCTGTTGTAAAGTGTGATCAGCCAATCGTTTCGAGGCAATGAGCCTGCCGACGATGACGACTCCGATGACGAGCCTGCGTCGGGCATGATGCCTGGAATGATGCCAGGCTATAAAACATTGGGTGTCCCGTATTTGATGCACTGCCAGTCTCCGGCCAGAGCTAGGATATGGTGCACATAGGCTCTCCATATCCATGCTAACATCATCCTGGAGGCATGATGGGAAGCATGCCGATGGGTGGATGTCGCCTGGCAGTCTGCGAGATCATGCCAGATTTGGCTCTAGTGACACTCTTGGATTTGTCCTTGCTTGTTCTTGTTCGTTGAACGAGTAAGGTATGGGCATGCCCATGATGATGATGCCCATGATGCCGGGCATGATGCCGGGCATGATGCCAGGCATGATGCCGGGCATGATGCCAGGGATGATGATGTCGAGCCCCTGCAATGCCATGCAAGGCCCAGGTTGCTCAGCAGGCTGTTCGCCAGGCTGCTCGCCAGGCTGTTCCTCTGGTTGCTCGCCGATGCAGGGCATGTCTGGCCCCAGCACACCGATGGGTTGTGGACAGGCGCCTGGAAACCTGCCCATGCAAGGGAATGCGCCGATGCCTGGCCCCATGGGCATGCCGATGCAAGGCAACGCGCCGGTGCAGGGCGGAATGCCAGCGGGGCCTTCAATGTCAATGCAGCCAGGGAGTCCTCCCTTGCCGCCCCCACAACCTGCGGGAGCCTCCTCGCAGCCTTCGGGAACTTCGGGACCGCCAGGACCTCCCCCACCCGTGGCTTCGGGAGCGCCTGCGCTACCCAGAATGCCTGCTGCAGATCCGTCTGGGCTTGGCCCTCCCTCTGCGGCAAATGGAGCCTTTGCTGCAGAAGCCAGGTACATGTAGATCTGCATACGCCTTCGTAGTAGATTTAACAAGCTCGGTTCTTCAGCTGTCCAAGGTGTCAGCACGGCATCCAGCGGTGTTGAAAGAGAACGAAGTCGCAGCCGTGGCTGAGTGGACTTGCCCAGTAGATAGTCCTGCCTGTCCCGTGATGGCGCGTGTGTAGTTATCCTGGAAGCTCGTGAAGGTGGGCTTAGTCCACAACACCAGCGGGAAAAAAAAATTGGCCTGCCCATCCTGAATAATTGCGTGAAATTTCGTGAACTTCGTGCCTCGTTCTTCTTGCGACCAGGATGAGCTGCAGGCCCTCGAGAAGGGCGCGCAAAGACTCGGGCAGGCCACGGAGCACGCGCTTCATGCGCCAACGCAACACAAGATTCATCAGATAGAATAGACAGAACAGACTAATGGACGTTTCGTAGACTCAAACTACGGGCTTTGGTTCCCCGATACCGTGCCCATTGCCCAATTGCACGACAGTCTCTGGGGCGACGGATGAAATTGTGTGCCGTTTCCGGTAGACCAATATTGTTGCATTCGGCTTCTCCATTGCTTGACATTGTTGCCCTTGCCACCAGCGCTTGTTTTCAAGAAACAATGGACGTACAAATGATCCGAGTGCGGCCGCCCCCCGCCTACATACCCGCCCCCCCCTCCCAATCGTTCCAATTCCTCTTTCTGCTAGGATTGCTAGGGGATTGGGTTCGGGTTCATGGTTTAGGGCTTAGGGCCTCCCCCCTCCTCCTTGTGGGGGGGCTGGCGAACCCAGGGCGGGATCATATGTGGACCATGGGTGCCTTGGGGAGCTTTGATTTTTTTTGTCTCTTGCAGGCTTCAAGCCTTCAAGATGTCTATTTTTTGCAGGTCGCGTACACCATCAATGGGGAGATAGAGAGCCGCTCGGTCGGCTATAGTGGCCAGATCTTGCAGTGGTGGCAAAGAGCAGCCGAAGTGACTTCAAAAGAGAGCCTGACAGGTCAGCAAAGGCTGCTGGACGAGTGTGGTCCTGAGCAGGGCTGAGACGAACCTCCCGAAAGAATGAGCCGAGCAATTCAGATCTGGTGTGTGTGTAGGTTAAACCAGGACATAGAGAAGGAGGCTGCATCCCAGTCGACTGGGCAAGTTCCGGCTTTGCATGCTTCACAAGCTTGGCGCATGCCAGATGGAGCGGATGGATGTTGTGACAAAGGGCATGGGAGCCCTTTTGAAGACGAGCAACAAGCGCCACCGACGCCAATTGACTGTGTGCACTATGCTGGAGCTTGTCAAGCATTGTTGCTTTGAACACGCTTAAGATGCCGGAAGCTTAAACAGAGCCAATTAGTGGTACATGCTTTCCGGAGAGAGTGGATGCGTCAGGGCTCAGATCTATTCTGTGGGCGGTGCGATCGTTTTGTTTGTCATCCTTGCAGCTTGACCGCAGCAGCAGCTGGAGCTCTTTTTCTTTTCTGGTGTAGAAGACGACTTCTCAGCTCGTGCTAGTGACTGCACTGCGAGTGGCTGCTAGTGACTGAACAGATCTGGTAACTGTTGTTTCTCCACGGTCTGTCAGATGCACGCTCTCGCAGGGGCTACCACAGGGGCAGGGGCTATCGCAGGGGCTATCGCAGGGCTTTCGCAGGGCTATCGCGGGGCTACCGCAGGGCTATCGTCGGACTATCACAGGGCTGCCGTGTAGCAGGCTTGTGAGGGTGTGTGTGTGTCGTGACATATTAGGAAAGGCGAATGCTGAAGCATTTGTCTTCTCAAGCCTGCCGTTTTTTGGCCCTTGTCGGGGGGGGGGGGGGGGGGGTATGGCCAAAAGAAGCAGATTTTCAAATTCGCCCAGGGTTTTCGTGTCGCGCGGAGTTATAATATTATAATATGCAAGGAACGTAGTGACCGCGCGATATTAATATTATAACGTACAGCATTACGCGTGCATATTATAATTCATTTCGCACGCGTTCTCTTTTCCCCTTTCCCCGCGTACCCTCCACCATCGGGCAACAAAGGTTCCTTCGACCTAGATCTAACTAAACGCCTCAGGTCTCCGGCCTCGGCGGATTAGCGCGCAACATTGTTTGTGCCACCATCTGCCGTGCTAGTCCATTTAGTGGACGGCATGCAGGAGCGTGTGTGAGTGTGGCAAGCTAAGGTCTTCCTCATCCTCAATACCTGATGGAATGCTTCAGCAGGATCTGCTTTCGAGTTGTGGGCATGGTAGTTTCCGTGTTTGCATATTAGTGACTATTAGTGGACAGGACCTCCTTCTTTTCGCGGTGGATGCTGCTGTAATGTCTGGATTCTGATTCCAATTCGAGCTGGCCAGAGAGGCAGAACAATGCCTGACTGCCGCGCGGAGACTCGCCACGAATGACAATGATGCGCCCACAGCGCTGCGGAAAACATCAGTGACCAACTGCTCGGCATGCGCAGGTCCCAGTTCTTTGACTAGGCAGACCATGTAATGTATGAACCACTACAAGGGCAGCTGCCGCCGCCGCTACCGCTTCTGCTGCCGCTACTGCTACTACTGCTACCACTGCTACTACTGCTACTACTGCTGCTACTGCTGCTACTACTGCTACTGCTACTACTACTACAACAACAACTACTACTACTACTACTACTACTACTACTACTACTACTACTACTACTACTACTACTACTAGTGCTACTACTGCTACTACTGCTACTACTGCTACTGCTGCTACTACTGCTACTACTGCTGGTGCTATTGCTGCTGCTTGCTACTGCTGCTCCTGCTCCTGCTCCTGCTACTGCTACTGCTAGTGCTAGTGCGAGTGCGAGTTGGAGTGCGATTGCGAGTGCGAGTGTGAGTGCGAGTGCGAGTGCTAGTGCTGTTGCTGCTGCTACTGCTGCGCTAGTGCTACTGCTACTGCTACGACTAGCACTAGCACTAGCACTAGCACTAGCACTAGCACCAGCACCAGCACCAGCACCAGCACTAGCACTAGCACTAGCACTAGTAGTAGTAGTAGTAGTAGTAGTAGTAGTAGTAGTAGTAGTAGTAGTAGTAGTAGTAGTAGTAGTAGTAGTAGTAGTAGTAGTAGTAGTAGTAGTAGTAGTAGTAGTAGTAGTAGTAGTAGTAGTAGTAGTAGCAGGTCTTTTTGGGTCTTGAGGGAATAGCCAAGCGGGAAACTTCAACGGGGAAGCCCAATCTTCACAGTACACACCTGGGTTCTCGCTCTTACTTGCAGACAAAGGCCAACGCAATGCGCAAAGCACTTCCTTGGCGTTCTCGCTCTTATACTAACCAGGGAAACACCTCCTTTGCGTTCTCGCTCGAGTGACGTTGCCCTACCTTACTCCACTGGCGGGCCACCATGGAGCGCCCAGGGCCCTGCTTGGCATTGCTCAAGTGCGCCATTGGCTAACGGTGTCACTGCGACTGTCCAGTCTGCTGATGAGTTGGAGTGATGCGCAATGCTCCTCATTTCTCTCTCAGCCTAGCGGCACCCGCGTTTATGGCTAATTGCCAGGTGTAGACCCGCGCCGAGCAAGCGACCCCGTAACAGCACTCTGACATTCTGACACGCAACGGCTTTTACGATCTCACTGCACTACCTGGCGCTGCTCTCGGAGTATTTCGTCGAAGTTGAGTAACGCGTGTGAGATGGGTGAAACTCTACGGAATCGGTAGCCGCTGGCTAGTCATGGACTGTCCCAGTCGCTAACCACCATGGGAAGCGATTGCGCGTGAATGCCAAGTCTGGCGTCTGCTGGATCGCTTTGGTGATTCCTGACATAATGTGGTTTGCTTGCTAAGTCCTTGGTACTGGTGAGCGCCTTCAATACGTGGCTTCTACATGCTGGCACTGTCAGTTACAGGCTTCTTTCAGTGTGGCTCTGCGATTCCTACAGTGTGGCTTAGTGAAGGAACCCCACGCTAACTCCACTGGCTGGCCACCATGGAGCAGCCTGGGCACGGTGTGAGCGCTCTCAATACGTGGCATCGACATGTTGGCACTGCTAGCTGCAGGATTCTTACAGTGTGGCCTTGCGACGGAACCCAACGCTAACTCTACTGGCTGATCACCATGGAGCAGCTTGGGCACCGCTTGGCGCTACTCAAGTGCGCCGCAGGCTATCGTTATAACTGCGGCGATTCGGCTCATTGCTTGTTTGCTCTGAGGTCGCTCTTGGCATGTCCTAGATGTTGATCAAGAAGTCCCCACTGGCTAACCACCATGGGGCATCGCGGGTGCACCCTTCCGTCCGGAAGGGTGTGCCCCCGGCCAAATTGTCCTCTCTTGTGACCATTTGATGATTGATGGTTATCGTGCTGCAAGTACAGACCTTTATTTTCCGGAGAAAAATTTTCGAATTCTCCGAATGAGAAAGTTTTTCGGCTCAGACGAAGAAAGGCCACAGCCCTCTCAGTCACGACCCTCGTGGAGAGGGTCGGGGAAAATTTTCTGCCTTCAGCCAAGTGTGCTGGGGGATTAGCATCCTGCTGCCTGGTGGGGGGAGCGGGAGCCTCACAGAAGGTCGATGGCGTTTGGAGCTTACAATTCACGCTTGGTTTTGAAGCCGAGTTGCCTTGATGTTCTTGAGTTTTCTTGGAGCATGTGTGCGTTTTTGTAGTCTGAGCCAGGACGCAATTTAAGGATTCTTTTCTCCAGGTCTATCTTGGAGACTTTGTGAGTGCGTTAGTTGCTGTGCATTGTTGCCGCTTGAAGTTTGCTGGAGTGCAAGGAGACTTCTGGAGACGAGCTAGTGTCTTAGGTTTCAGAACTTGCTGCAGCTGGTAGCTGTGTTCGTCAATTGCGAGAGTTGTACACGTCAGGTCAAGATATTTTATCTTGCAGGGAACCAAGTTTGGAAGCTTTGTCCTGGGTGTGAAGGTACCCTTGTCTACACGTTTCTCCTGAAGCAGAATCAAGACTCAGCATGTGCAGTTCACGCCCCGTCCAGGCATCTTGATGTGGGGACCTGGAGTGCCCTCTTCGTTAGCCGATGGCCAAGCAAGAGAGTTCAGCAGCGTGTCCGTCCTGCCCTGACAACAGGTCTTAGACGCTAAGGGACGGAAAGTACGAGCAATCAGTGCTTGCATTCGCACTGTCTCTGCGAGTGGCTGCGTGGTTCGTGTTTGTGAAGCATGTTAGTTTGTTTTGGACCTTTGCAGATAGAACCACATTCTCAACTGTACACTGCTGCACTTCAGGTGGTGTTCTTCGAAGTGAAAAAGTCTTCAGAGAGAATTATAATGCATGGGCAGTTTCAAGAATGCTGCAAGGGCAGCTCAAGAGAGATCAAGCTGCTAGGGCAGTCGTGGTTAAAGATCGGCTGAAGGGTCAGCTCGTTGAGATTTGTTGCAAGGGCAACTCAAATAGTTCTGCTGTAAGGGCAGCTGAAAATGGCAAGGGCCAATATTCAATGCACACAATGAGTGTGCTTCATACGTCGCTGCAAGGGCAGCCTATTCTTTCAGGCCGTGACGACAGTTAAGATCGGCAAGGGCCGACAAGAGGTGCAAGGGCACCGATGAGTCGTCTAGTCGAGATGAAAGGATTCTCTAGAGAGCTTGAAAACAGAAGGAGCGCAGGCTGTTATGAACTCAGCACTTGATTGCACAATTGAAGGCAACGACGTGCTGACATCTGAGTTTATCCCTTGACTGTTTCTCGGCTTAAAAAAAAAAAGGAGAGACAAGGGCAAGGGTCGCAAAGATTCCGAGAGGAAACAAAAGCCAAGGGGCAAAGAAAAAGAGGCGAAAGCCCACATGTTTCCGTGGCCCCTCTTTCCGGGCGGTGAATCCCGAGGCTCTGCCTCCATGGGCCGCAGAAGGAACAGAAGCAGCAGTGACAGCCGTCGCTCAAGACGCAGAGACAGGAGCCGAAGGACGTCTAGATCACGTAGCCCAAGTGGGCGCCGAGACAGGTTTCCAGAGACCCAGCCGAGGACCCCAAGTGTTGGGATTTCTAGCATGCGAGCTACGCAGCCAGGATTTCACTGGTGCCAAGTGCCGACAGCGGCCTTTGGCGTGGCGTCGGGCCCACAGGCCCAGGCATCCCTTTCCGCACAGAAGGGAGCTGAGGCAGCTTCTTCTTGGAAGTATTCCTCCCGGTGGCAAGAACAGTCCACCCCATGGAAGAGCCAGCAGTCTTCATGGGGCAAGGGTTGGGGGCAATCCAAGAATTACGGCTCCAGCAGCTCGTGGCAGGGCTCTGGTGGGAATCGGCGTGAGAAGTGGGACAAGCCTAAAGGCTGGAATCTCGGGTGGAGGCAATTGGCGACTTCATGCGGCATGTAGGGTAGCTGGAGCTGCTAGATGCCGTGAGGCCTACTGCATCAAGAGTTGCTATGCAAAGGTCTATGGAGTGGCTGTTGCCCTGCCATTCTAATTTTCTGTTTCCGGCCGACTGCTGCGAGTGATGAAACAGCAACCAGTGCACGAGGGTTCCACTGATGCATTGGACGTTCAGAGTTCTCATGGTCCAGTCCATGTCGGCATGTGCTGCTGAGGAACGTGCACAATCCGTTTAGCACTTCTAGAGCAAGCTCTGTTCCCGTGCTTCAGCAGTCAGTGGATGCATGTCACCCTGTCTGTGAATGCACACACACCGCTGCCTTTTGCTTTCTGCAGCATTGTGCAAACACACTGTATGCATTCTTAACCTACCCTGCTGCCTCGTGTATGGACGAATCTTCATCATCTTTGGAAGCAGCAAGCTCAGAGAGTGCTGAGTGGTGGCAGCGCGTGCCCCAAGCCCGTTTGCAAGTGGTCAGAATCTTGCCCCGAGACTTTCATTTGGAGTGCTTGTTCAGAAACATACATCAAGAGCCCAATCTGCACACCTACGTCCTTGAACCCGACCTCCTCAACATCCTCCTCAGCCAAACTGAAGGTTCGAGAATTTTGGTTCTTCTTCCCGTTCGGTCGTGGTACTACTTGACGTGTTCAGCCAGCTGGAGTAACACGTGCCTCAGGCATCTTCTTGCACGTCATGTCTAGAGATATTACAGATGAGGAGATTGCTGAACGATTCTGGAGAGTGCCAGTGTGGGAAATGAGCTTCACCCTCCTTCAGCACTTGAGACAGATTGCTTATCTTCGCGAGAGATTCGATGCTCTCGAGCGGTGTCACGACCGAATGCAACAGCAGTATTCGCATCTCGTTGATCTTCATGCACGTGTTCTGAGTGAGTGCGAGCAGCTTTGGCAAACATGTCTGATACTTCAGTTTCACCTCGATAGGCTTCAGAGTGTTGTCGACCTCCTACAGAATCAAACCCGAGGTTTCCACGACGACATGACACATACCCTGTGGCTCCAGGGCCTCCGAGTGCACGTGACCCCCCCTGTCCCACCGAGACCCAGTAACGTGGTCCGTGTGCAGCAGATGAGGGACAATGCGCGCCGCTCCCGGCCTTACTGAATCTTCCCGCGGGGCAGAAGTGCAAAACATTTCCAGTGCTGTCTCTGTGATGCTCATGTGGCAGCAATCTGCGCGTGTATTGAAGCACCATGTTATGTCATGTCACGTATGCCACCTCAAGTTCTTGTTTTCTTCTGTGGGCCCGAGTTTGGGATTTTGTACAACAACATCCTGCCAAGATGGACTTGTGTCTTGCAGAGCGGCAAGCCGAGGCTTTTTCTGCTGAGTACGAGGACATTAACTTGCCCCCCTGCACCTCTTTTCCCCATACCGGGCCTTCCGGTTTTTCAGACTCCAAATGCCACGCTGATTCATACATCAGCATCAGCTGGGGAATCAGTGCCAGTTGGTTGGTATGACAGACAAGAAAGCGAGCCCACAGAGGCATGCTTTGGCATCTTTGATGAGCCAATCCAGAGTGCCGAAGTGGCATCTCTGGGTGAAGAGGCCAAAGAATCGCAGGTGTCTTGAGCTCTTCACCGGGGGCTAACGTTTCAGCAAAGTGATCAAGTGTAAAAAGAAAGATGGACCTTTCGAGGAGGCTGTTGTAGGCATGTGATTGAAGAACATGTAGATGTGGAAACAGCTGCTCGAAGCCTCCCCGTCCACCAGTTTTGCCAAAAACTGCAAGAATTGGACGAAGAGGAGAAGATGTTGTCCCTTCGTGACATGTTTGGCTCGAAATCACCACACACAATCCAGAAGCGTGCATCGACCTTGTTGAGGCTGTTTCGTTGGCTTCAAAGACAGGCAGATGCGCAAGGGACCTCTGTGGAGGAACCCCTTCTCCCATCAGAGGAGGCGGTGTACAAGTTCTGCAGGGAGATATCCCACAGCAAAAAGGGCAAGCGGGCACCTCAGAGCATGGTACAAGCGTTGAAGTTTGTGAAATTTCTGCTTTCCATTCCAGATGTGGAGAATTCCATCTCCCCCAGGGTCCGAGGCTTGGCAGACCGAGTGGCAGGCGAGCACGAGCCCACACACCAAGCCCGGGACCTAACAGTGCTTCAAGTTAAATTTCCGGCAGAGTGGGTTGGGAACACCGAGCTCCACGTTGTTGAGTGATTTGCAGCAGGAGTGTTCCTGTGTCAGATCTTCAGCAGGAACCGTTGGTCAGACATCAGGCATGTGCGATTCTTGGAGTTCGACTTTCTGGAAATTGGACCCGAGATTTGTGGTTTTCTGGAAGGAATCCTTTCAAGGCAGGGCTAGAGAGACGAAACAGTCCAACAAGAAGAAGAAACTCTCGTTCTTCATGCCCCTCGTGGCTCCAGTTCGGGGGTCCAACCTAAGGTGGTGTGGGCAAAAGAATGGCAGAAGGTGGCTGCCGAAGCAGGGATAGTGCTCTCGAAGACCCCTGTAGGCCCTTTTCTACCGGCCACCGCCCCAGATGGCGACTGGCTGCAGAGTTCCATGGACTCCGCCGAGGCTTCCAACTAGCTGACGGGACTGCTAAGGGACCGCGACCCCTCAACAGCGAGGGTTGCCACACAGTCCTTGAAACACAATGCTGTTGGGAGGTTGAGCAAATACGGCATTGTGGGCGAGACACAGACACTCTTGTCACGTTATCCGACTGGAGCTTTGAGTACATTAGCCTACTCGAGAGATGCCCTTAGTGGCCCCCTCCGGCAGCCGGAGGAAATGCTGAAGCAGGTACGGGAAGGCTCGTTTTGCCCGGACGCTATTCGAAGTGGATACTTTGCCCGAGCCCAAGGATGAGAGGCAGGTGCATCTGTTGACCTCGGGTCCTGACTTCCGATCAGCAAGGTAGGCAGCTTGGATGGGCTGCCCGAGAATTCCGAAAGCACGCATGAGCTTTTGCCAATTTGCCAGCTCTAGTGGAAGGATTTCAGGACAATCTCCTGGGGGTTGGACTGCTTTGCCCCCTGCAAGGGAAGGTCTTTGAGTCACCAAGTGCCATGCCCGTCTTGGAAGCATCCGCACCGTTGATAGCGGAAGGAGAAGAATTAACCCTAGAAAGAAAGTGAGGAATTAGACAAGCTGGCTACCGTGACCTGTGGGCTTTGCGAAACAGTGCTCGATAAGAATGACACACAAGATGCAGATGACAACGGGGAGGCAGAGTTCTCGCCTACCACATCAGCAGACGGGTCCTCCGAGGAAACCTCTGATGGAGCCTCGTCGGAAGAAAAGGAGGAACCAGCTGCGGCCCTGAGTCTGCCGAAGGGTCGGAGAGCGATCCGGAACAAGAAGTGTACCATGCTACATCTGTACAAAGTGGGTCATACGACGCTGAAATGTGGCAAGTGGATCAGCGTTAATTTTGTAGAAATGGAAAAGCCCTCAGCGAAGTGGCTACAGTGCAGCCGTTGTTTTCAGGAGTTAAGAGCGGGGTGACATTGTTGTTGGCCGCTTTGTGTGTATGTGCAGCACAATCCCTTTGTACCAGCTCTCTCTTTTGCAATTTGCAGTTTTGGCCCCACGCCCTAAACATGGCAAACGCAGCGGAGAGTCAGCCTTTCTTCGAGCAACATGCTCGCAAGGTCGGGATGGAGCAGCAACTCTTGGAAAGATTCATAACCGGAGGGGTCAGGACGGTGTCCATGGCAGCCTACGCCGCCACTCAACCGGGTCAACCTCTCACAGACAAGGAGGTCTCCACTCTATGCACGAGTCTGGGGCAGGACAACCCCACTCGTGCGCAATTGACGGTCGTCAAGAGGCTCCTGTTCGAGTGCCGGACCATGAGTCTGGCAAATTTGGAGGCCACCGTGGGACAGCAGCCGGACTCAGTTCTACGTAAGCTGCCAGGAGCTGAGAGAGCCCAGCGCCTGGACTTGCAGGCTCAAAGGAATTGGCGCAAGGCAAGCCAGCCAAGGAACTTGTGCTGGACGCTTCGGGGGACGGCCTCTCGGTTCAGGATAAATCCCCTAAAGTGGCGGCCCAGTTGGGGTCAGACATGGCGACTTACAGAGCGTTGCAAAGACGGGGTCTGGCCTACGACCTCGTTGGCGTGTTGAATCCCAAGGCGCACGAGAAACGGCTTCAGAAGGACTTTGATACCTTGCAGACCCCAGCGCCCCCAGGCTTCAACCGTCCGACGCTGCAGCAGTTCCTGCGAGCAGATCGGGCCTTGTGGAGGGAGCTTGGCAGCAAACAGCCGACCCTGAAAAGGGCAGCGGCGAAGGTGCCGCTCGCGGACGCCCGGTGCTTAGATCAAGTCTTCCTGGAAGCCACAAACACGGTTGCAGTCAATTTTCACTTCATGCCGACACCTCGTGCGGAAGGGTTCACAGATAAAGGAGGCAAAGGCGCGGGCAAGGGCCCCCAACCGTTGGGGCGATGGAAAAGGTATGGGTAATAAAAATATCAGAGGACAGACAAACCAGAGAGGCGAATCAGGGGTCAAGGGAGCCCGCCTCCCCACGAAGGGCAAATTTGACAGTGGCAAGGGCGGCTTTCCGAACCAGTGTGTTGCAAGGAGGCAAGGGGGAGACCCCCATGCCGGCCGCCTTGCGAGGTGGCGTGCCGAACGACGAGCACGGAGATCCTCTTTGTTTTGGCTTCAACCTAGGACAGTGCAAGGATGCCCCATTGGGGGGCAGATGCGCACGTGGCAGACATGTACGCTGTCACCCAGGTTGCTTTCGGAAGCATCCCTTTTCTGAGCACAAGCACTCAGGCCAGGCAGCCTGAAAGAACGCCCCGTTGCAAGGGGTTGACAGCGCCTCCGCGCTGGACCAGGCGTCCCGCGCTGCTCTGACCGCGCGTCGCGCACAAGCGTGCGCGGAGAGAGCGGAAACAGCCATGGGGGATGGAGATAGTTCAGCCCAATTTTGTGAACAGGACAATTTTCCCGCTTCTTTGGCGGACAGGCCCAAAGAGAGCTGCAAGGAGTCGCATCCTGCTGCTGTTGCGAAAGGCCAAGAGAATTAGCCCCCGCTCCTACGGGTGACTGAGCCAATCCCACAGTTTTCCAAGTCTTCCGCTGAGGCTTCCGTATTTTCACCTAAGGCGAGTCATCCTGGCGCGAACAGGTCTGGACAGGCGCAATGTACTGCGCCCCAGACCATACATGAGTGTTGGGTTTTGGAGTTTTTCGCAGGGTCAGCCGGGATTACCTCGGCGGCTGCTTCAGCCGGCCTCAGGCGGTCGGTCGGAGTGGACAAAGTCCGCAGGCCAAGCCTCAAGGGCAAGATATTACAGCTGGTCTTGCTCCTGCTGTCGCACAGAGGTTTGCTGTGGAAATGGCTGGGTTCCCCAGGACTGGCCGCCGTATGGCTGGCGCCGCCCTGCGGCACATCCAGCAGGGCCAAGGAAATCTAGCCTCCTGGGAGGACGAGCCGCATCCTTTGAGGTCAGTGGAGTACCCGGAAGGGCTTCCGGGCCCGAAGGGGTGGCAAAGGCCAACGAGCTTTGCCGGCTCACGGCCCGAAGCTGGGACTTTTGCTGCGAATGCAGCATCGTGGTAATCATAGAAAACCCCTATCGCAGTCTCCTCTGGCGTTGCATCGCCGTTGAACACATCCTGAGGAGTGAACAGGCGATTGTGGTCCAGTGCGACTTTTGCATAATGGGAGGCTCGAAATGAAAGCTGACAGCCTTGCTGTGCAACAACGACCTCATCACAGGCCTGGCTGTCACGTGTGTTGGATCCCACGAGCACCTACCCTGGGAAGTGCACGAGGGAGTTCTCGCAACAAACTTGAGACCGCGTACCCGCAACAGTTTTGTAAGGGCTTCGTTTCCCTGCTGTTGCAGCATCTGACACAGAAGGGTTGTCGGGATGGCCTTAATCTATTGGAGGGATATCCCGCAAACTCCTCAGGAGCCAGGGTGGTAACGACACAGGCAAAGACCAAAAGGGCTGCATCCTTTCAGGTCATCCCCGGATTTTGCCGACGAACCAGATGGACAGTGCCTAGCCAACTCCGCAGCACTCTCCAAACTACACAGTGGTTAGGACTGGACAAGATCCCGGGGTTCAAGGCGCCAGGATCCCCGGCGTTGAGAGTGACGCCCCTACTGTCTTCTGCGACGGACGTTCTGGTGGAGGTGCCGTGGAACCCACAGGAATTTGTGGCGAAAGCCCGACTGGTCGGCTACCCCCGACACCTGTGTCTCGGGGTGCCACCCGCCCTCAGGAAGGTAATTTTGGCGTGCTCTAAACAGCCCGCAGCCAAGGTGATTGAGACTCGAGCAGCGCAGTCACGAAGATGGCTCCAGCGAGCCCAGGAGACCAACCACCAGGTCATCAAGGAAGTTGAGGACTCATCTCAGTTTCTGGAAGAACTGTGGCTGAAAAGTCTCGATGAAGTATCGAAAGGCTGCTCGGAAGGACCGTTCTGAGAACAGGGCTTGCCACAAGGAGCTGTAATCAGCCAACGTTTTGCAATCCAGCAAGGGAGCAAGGTGAGGCTGATGGACGACCTGTCCCAGAGCTACATCAACGAGGCACGCAGGACAAGGACTGCTTGGAAACCATTGACCTGAATCAGCGTATAGGCGACTGCCACTGTCCGAAGAGGCACTCAACATGGCTTACGTGGCGGTCAAGGACCCAAGCTAGGGGGAGGTTCGCTTCTTCAGGCTTCTTTGCCTTCCATTCGGCGCCGTGGCAGCGGTCCACGCGTTCCTCAGGCTCAGCTTGGCTATTTGTCATACAGGAAACACGTTTTGGCACTTGCCTTGGAGCTCGTCTTACGATGACTTCACGCTGTTGTCAACACGACAGCTGGCCCCTAGCGCAGAGGCCAGTGCATGTTTTTTTGCTAGACTTGCTCTGCTTTGAGTTTGACAGAGACGGAGACAAGGCTCCGCCGTTCCAGGAGGTCTTCAGTTCTTTGGGAGTAGAATTTGACCTTACAGACAGCAGCGAGCAAGTTTTTTTTTAGGATCCAGAATACAGCAGAACGAACCAAAAGTCATTGAAGACCTGGCAGTCTTTCAGGAGCAAGGAGCCTCCAGCCCTAAGACCTGGAATCGACTGAGGGGAAGGCTGCACTTTGTGGCGGGCCAACTCTCTCTGGGTGCTTGCCGAAGGGCTTCATGAGAAGAAGCTCTGACATCATCAATGCCCCCGCATATGTCAGGAGACAGAACAAGAGCCTCCCTTTGCGCAGCACTTCAGGAGCTACGACATTACATAGCCGAAGCGCCGCCGAGGACGGTGCGAGCCCAGACCTCAGAGACGGTGTATCTTTTACGGACGCCTCGCAAGAGGACTCCAAGGCCTCGAAATGGGTCTGGGAGCAGTCCTGTTTAATGAAAAAAGTCCAAAGTCATCAACGAGCTTGAGAGCATAGCTGTTCTCCTGCTCTTCATTCTAGCCCGAGAATTTCTCCGGGGAAAACACGTGATGTGCTACTTAGACATTGAAGCGGTGCGCACGTCGCTCCTCAAGCTGACCAGCGATTCAAAGGCCTTGACCCTCTTGAGCAATGCTTGTGCATTGTTGGAACAGGAGCTCGAGATGATTCAGTTCTACGCTCGGGTACCGAGCAAATCCAACGCGGCGGATACCCCATCCCGCCTTGACTTTACAGGGTTGCCACACAATTGCAGGTTCAAGACCAGGTGCTTCTCGCGGAAATGGCCAAGCTGGTAAACTCGCTTGTCGGGCGCCGCGCCTGACACTCCCATGACCAAGGAAGGGACTTGCATTCTCCCCGACCAAGAGAGGGAGATTTCGTTTCTCACACACCTGCAGAGGACAGATCCCGGATGGAAGCAGACATGGCAAATCCCCTTCCTTGGAAAAGATACCTGTGCATAAGCTTCAGTCTTGTTAGCGTGAGGGTGCACGTCATTGCAGTCTGTGCATGTGAATGCATCGCTGTGCATGGGACACAAATGAACAAGCATGGCATCGATGGATTGTCCTGTATCTTTGGCCGGGAAATGTTTTCACACATTTGAAACATTTTTGTTTGGAAAATAAGGTTATCGTGCTGCAAGTACAGACCTTTATTTTCCGGAGAAAAATTTTCGAATTCTCCGAATGAGAAAGTTTTTCGGCTCAGACGAAGAAAGGCCACAGCCCTCTCAGTCACGACCCTCGTGGAGAGGGTCGGGGAAAATTTTCTGCCCACCCACCCACTCCAATAGTGCCTTACATTTGGCAGTTAGGATGTGGTAACCAATGTGCCGGTTGTGGATATCGTACCTTGTAGAGTGGCGACCACAGGAACAGTTGACGACGGAGATTTTGCAACTATGTCAGGAAATGACTCTGTGTGCACAGGATCAGCGCGAGCCTTACTTTGTGTGGCTCGAGAATTGCTTTTCTCACCACTTTGCCTTTTTCAGCACTCTTCATGGCGCGGTCGTTGACACGAGCTCAGCTAGACGAATTTCGAGTGTGGCTTCACGCTTTGAACATGGATTCCCTCGTGAAGGTGGCTGAGGTATTGGACGATCTCATGGCGGACCGTGAGATGCAGCAAAGAGAAGCTGCTGCAGCTCTTCAGCCTCAGTGGCAGTTTGTGAACCCTGAACCTGCCTTGGAGCAACCGGATGAAGCCGCTTCGTCAAGCTCTCAGCGACAGCCAGAAACTTCTTGACCTGTCGTTATGAACCTGATGAATATTCTGTTCAGGCCGTCACACCTAGGTCGGACCTGTGAGGGGAAGTGAGTTAGCCGACGTTCGGGAGATTTCGTTTCTCACACACCTGCAGAGGGGAGATTTCGTTTCTCACACACCTGCAGAGGACAGATCCCGGATGGAAGCAGACATGGCAAATCCCCTTCCGTGGAAAAGATACCTGTGCATAAGCTTCAGTCTTGTTAGCGTGAGGGTGCACGTCATTGCAGTCTGTGCATGTGAATGCATCGCTGTGCATGGGACACAAATGAACAAGCATGGCATCGATGGATTGTCCTGTATCTTTGGCCGGGAAATGTTTTCACACATTTGAAACATTTTTGTTTGGAAAATAAGGACACTGAAATTTGGTGAGCCAGCACTTTCGCTCTTGCTAGGCTGACATATACGACTGCAGCTCGCCAAGAGCATTACCGACCGGCTCTGCGCAAACATCTTTGAGATGGTGATTTTGACTTCCTGGCATACTTCGCATTTTGCGACCTCTCTACGTTCTCAATATCTCACTTGGGTCCTATAGCAATGAATCTCAAAGTCGCGCGCTTTTTCACACTGGGGGGTTTCACATCATGCTCTGCAGGCCTTTAGCCTCCCCCCTCTTCTTAAAGGCCTGAAGCCTCCACGCATCACAACCCAGCTTGGCCTCGCGGGCCTTGTCAAGCCAAGGATCTTCTTGCAACTCGAAGGGGAAATATGCAGGGTTGCTTGCACTCGGTACACGAGTGTACCACGTGATGCTTTCATTCTTTTCTTCTTCCACAGCCACTTCATGAGCAATGCTGTGAAGGACGTCATTGGTCGACCTGCACCTCGAGCACCCTCGTTGTCGACAAAGACTAGAAGATTCTTACGAACAACGCGCTCGCGCCAAAGCCTCAAGCTCATCAACACTGTAAGAGCCTCAAGCTCAGTGATGATTTGCTCTGCGTCCTGAACATTAAGGGCTGCACATTCTTCAGTTGACAAAGGCTGCCCAAGCCAAGATGCTACGCGGCCTTGCTCATCGTACAAAACAGCACACAAGCCGCCAGCACCTCCTTCGTAATGAGCATCAGTGAAGAGATATACAATGTCTCTTGAGTTGGCGTCCACACACTTGACCTTGCCTTTGCCAAAGGCTGATTTGAAGGCTCGCAGGTCGCTGACGCAGTCCTCACTCAGGACTGAATCTGCAGGGTGACCGAACAGATGCTGAGTGAGCGAGTTGAAGGAAGCTCTGCAACACCTGCCGAAAAGGTGTCCTTCTGCAAAGGTCAATGTACCCTTCAGCTTGGCAATTTCCACTCTGCTCAAACGCCCTGCCTCAAGCACTTCAATCACCTTCTGCAAAACGGCGACTCTCAGTGTTACACACGTTGACAGATTCTTTGAGGTCGAAGCTCACGGCCAAGGTTGTTTGTCATGGAGTCAGCCTTAGGCCCATCTTTGTCGTACTTCCAACCCAGAAGCTCTAGCAACAGTGCAAAAGCTTCCCTCCGCATTGGACGCAAGTTCAGGCATACTCGCATTCAGCACGACACGATCAGGTAAACAATGCTCGACAAAACCTTATGAAGGACACGACCGAGGCCCTCCCGCCGAATTGGCATTGCTGGAAGCACTGCGCCTTCCAAGTGGAAGGGTTGAAGGCACACACGTGTGCCCACCGCAGCGACTCATCAGCAATCGCAAGCTGCCTGTAAGCGCTTTTCAGGTCAAACGATCTCGCCAGCACAGCACTGGACTTTCATTTTTTTAGCGGACGCCCCTTTACCACATCAGCAGCACAGTGGGCCGGTCTATTGCGACTGAGTGAGACAAGCAGACTACAACGCAACCAAAACGCCACACAGAAAACAGACGCACAACCAAAAAACAACAAGGGTGAAACGCTGCCCTCGCTCAGAACACGACGATGTCGATGTAGTTCCCTTTTCATTCTTGCTTCATTCTTGCTCAAGGAGAGGCGCAGCATCGCAGCGATTCATGTTTTCATTGTGCTTGCCGGGTAAGCAAAACCTCCGTCCGTAATCAGTCATAAATCACCAAAAGAGCCAAAACAGTCAGTTTGGCACGTTCATCTCAGTATTCGGCTTATGTGCAGTAAAGCGCTTGCACGCAAAGAAAGTCAGACTGCATTTGCGTTGGAAAGCTTGTTCAAAGACTTTGCGTTCAATGGGCTTGTGACAAGACAAAGAAGCATCACTGCAATCATCACCAGGTTTCCACATGATTAAAAACAGATGTGAATGAATGATTCAAATCAAATCAGAACCAGAGCATAACCAAAGAGTGCAGGTCTACCATGGACGAGGCAATTGGGCTGTAACTGAAAAAGAAAAGTGGTGCTTGGGGCCAAGCAGGTCGACTACTCTTTCGCACATGGATCTCTCCGTTCAATTTTCGGCCGTTACCCAGCAGTGCCGACTATCAGAAGGTCTGGGGCTCTGTGGAAGCTGGAAAACCAAGGGGAGGATGGGATCAAGCCATTCAAACCGGTGAAGTACCGAAAGCTAAGATACCAGAGGGTTATGTTTACCATTCGCTTTCCATGAACGGTTCTTGTGGGACAGTCTTGCAGATCAGTCAAGAGCGGATCTTCTTTTCCAAAGTTTCTGGGCCTCAGTTTGCTGCGGAAGCATCGCGGAACAGGCAAGGCTTAAATTCGCAACTGCCCGGCTGAAACAGTTTGCAGATGTAAGGCAGGGCCAAATTTGCTGCCGCGTTCTCCTCTGCAGCTAAAGTTGCTGCAAGAGCAGCTGGCACAACCAAACTAGAGCCCAGCAGCCAGAAACCGAGAGATTATGCAGCGACGTGACACAGTTGCCAAAAGTCCATCAAACTTAATCAATTCTTCCGAATCGCAGGCCCACATTGAAAATCTGGCCAAAGGGAATACGAGCCCTAAACCCCAAAGAGCAGAACAACATGGCCTTCACCGCCTCCTAGATGGTGGGGACCCGAAAGTGGAGCTAACCGTCAGAAGTCCATGAGGGAGGAGATTTAGGGTGTTTTGATGTGTTGGGGGTGGGTTTCCTTGCGGATTCCGGCCAAACCCATAGAATATTTCATCTTGTTATCTATGGGTTCGGCCATGCCCGAAGCATATCTTGTCAGTGGTCTGGGGTTGGGGGTGTTTGATTCTTTCGAAATCTCCCAAAATCTATCTACTTAAGGATGCCTCCAAAACATTAGACCTTCTTCTGCGTCTGTGAACGAATGGGTGCGACGAGCCCAATGTACGTGAGATGGACATCCTGCATGGTACTTGAAGTTATTGTATGATAAACGGCGCGCCGAAGCTTTGAAACATTTGGTTCTGACAGCGTTGGCTTGCATTCATGCAGCTGTTGACCTTCCACAAACACGTAAAATTGATCAAAGGTTTCGAAACTACTCAGACGCGGTTGTGTACTTTGTTCATCAAGGCTGACGTCAAGCACCATTTGTAACGTTGGCCCGAAGTTTCAGTTCGGTTGCAATGTGTGCAAATACGGTCAGTACATACATGGAGAGCCATGCAGCGCTGTCAAGAAGAGCTGCGCACGTTCATGCAATGCTTGACGTTGCCGCCCCCTCCGGCTGCGCATCTCGATTGCTACAGCCTGTTGACTTGCATGCTTCGCCAGCGTGACTTGTGAGGTCAAAAGCATCTCCATCACCGTCGTTGCTTCGATTCAACTTACACATGCTGCCCATTCAAGATACCATGTTTTGTTCCAAGATGTGGATGTTGGCTTGTTCGCATTCGTTAGGACACGGCTTGCCCCTCGAGCGCATTTGCGGCAGCTGCCTCGTTCGTGTTGGGTTCTTGACAAGATAAGACCCAGTTGAATCAAGAGGCGAGGTAGGCATGAACAATGATGGTTTGTTTCTGATAAGTGCAACGTAGCTTGAGCAGTCGCATGGGTTCAGTCAGACTGTCGGGCGTCGACAGTTTTTGATGCTGCGTTTGAGGTTGGACTTGCCCTTTGACAAAGCTTTGGAGGAGCTGACGACGCGATTGGTCCATGAAAACGCACAGGCGGAAGAACTCGCAAAAACGTGCTGTTGCAAGTTGCTTGTCGATGACCTGTTTCGTGGTTCCCTTTTTTTGCGGTAGAAAACATGCTTGGATCTTCGACGCCGCTTATGTTGCATCATGTAGTCCGCGAGTTTGCCGTGGCATATCAGGAACAAGTGGTGGCAGCTGGTTGCAGTCTTAGTGCAACTTTTGCATGGTCTTCGCGTTTGTTGTGTGTGAAGCGTTGTTGGTCACGCAGACGCACGCACTGTTGCCCAGGTGTGAAATCTTCGAAGCCCAGGACCTGTGGACGGGCAAAGGTAGTTGGAGCGAATAAAATGAGGTCGTGGTTGCAAGGCATCAAGTACTTCGCGCGAATCAGCAGGTTTCGATGCATGAGTTTTGGTGGATTACCTGCGTAACATTGACATTTTCTGGAACAGCATTAGACAGCGTCTTACAGAATCTATGTGCGTCATGTCTTCGTCGTAGTCGGATCATGATTGTGTTCAGATCAACAGATACATTTTGCACAACTTCGTTCTTAAAATGCCTTCTGGAGTGTGGGCTGGTGCATTCATGCTTTATGTATGTATGACCACCCTTTTGGATGTTGTGTGCTTTGCGGAGTTCTATGAAGAGCAGTGTAGTACGGCAAATGACTACGTTCTTCAGGAGGCCTGTGTCGAGCGCACAGAGCCGGCCTCGAGCCAGCCCCAGCAAGACACCAAGAAGATCAATGATTGAGGTATTGAGGTGTTGTGCAGTTGTCGGTAATCAGAAGGCCTATTGTCGCACGGGCCAGCCCAAGCCCAAAAATACTTTATGGTGCCAGCTTATGAATGTGAATCTTTGAGGCATGTTTCAGGATCTCTTGAGCTTCTAACTAAACTCGAGCAGTTGCATGCCAGGCCACAGTCCGTCGACATTGAAGCGGGCACGTTCGGTAGGCTCCGTGGGCTCGCGGCCAAGCACGGTGGCCCAGAGGCTCACAATCCACATCATTTCGCTGTGTAGCAGCCTTGGGCGTTGAAGCAATTGAGGACAAGACAACTTTGGTCAACCTTTGGTCGTGATTGAGGTTCTCCAGCGTCCCCTTCATCAAAGAGGGGTTTGACCACGGCAGGACCCGCTTTTTACGACACAAAGTTCAGAGACACACTGCAAATGCAGTGCCATTTTCCTGTTGCGAGTTCCTCACTCGAGTGCAAGGCATGCCGGGGCGTCCGCGCAACTTCCTTGGTCAGTGGCCCCAAACTCCGCCACAACTGGCTTCTCGGCTGCTGCCCGGCAGCCTAGGGTTTGAAAGTTCGTCGCAAGTGAGAGTACACACGTGTGTATCATGTGTAGTCACTCTGTTCTTAGACAAGTAGAGTAAGTTTTCCCTGGATTCATGCTGAATTGGATGGCGTGCATGATCTCCCCGACTTCTGTCCGGATGAAAAAGATTGTGAATTTACTTGAATGCTTACTTATTCGCTCATTGTGCTCCCTCTCTCTCGCTCTCCCTTGCGCTTGATGGTTTATTGCAAGCTTGTGCTCGATATGCTGCAAGTTGGAGTGCGAAGGTCTCGCCATTGCATCGGGCATCAGGGGCCTCCGTCTGCAGGCACGTATGTGTGTCTTTGTAGGAGCCAGGCGCTAGAAGACGGTACAATGCGCTGCAACAAGAAGTGTGCGTTTTTGCTTGTTTGCACATGTTCGTATATGTTTGCACAGACGTCGCGATACTAAATCGGTGGCCCAGTACAGATCCTGTCGGCGACCATCTCGGAAGATCGGCATTCTGTCAGGTACAACGCAACCTCGTGAAGCCTGGGGTGTCACGGCAGCAATGTTGCCTGCAAGTTGCACAGAATTTGAATGAAGCAACCAGATGCGAAAACACAAGAGAGACTTGGAGCCTGAAACCTAGCACGGAACATGTTCTTGCACCTGCCATCACAAGGCTCACCTGCCTCTCCGTCACTTGCACGGTTTCTCTAGCCAAAACATGACTTCCATCGTTGGAGCATCTTCAACTAATCGCTTTCGCCTGAATTCATCCGAACCCCGTGGCTCACTGAAACCTGGGCTTCTGTATACCACTCACACACAGCCTTCGTCCCTTGCCCGAATTTGCCCGAAAGACACGTTCCCACAAGGAAGCTAGAGCACTAATAGTCTCTTTCAATGTTTTTCGAACCTGTCTCTTGTGTCTCTTGTATTTGTTTTTTTCAGCCTTGAACTTGGCACTATCGTTGTGAGACCGGTTTTCTGGTGAATCCTTTCACTTACCGAGGATCAGCAGAACCAGAGCTTGAAACAGATGGCCGGAGTGGGGCTTCTGGAAACCAGCGTGTGCTTTCACATGCACAAACGATGATACCTGATTCAGCACTTTTGCGCAGGCTTGCAGGAACTTGTCCCGGACATGGACGGTGGTGCAGGCACAACCACGCTCGTTTTTTAAGCTCGGATCAATGTGCAGTTTATCCGAGGGGTGGAGCGTTTTGTGGTGCGTGCGAGGGCTTTCGTTAGTCTAGAGTCCTCGCCCCATAAAGATTAGAGGTTCTCTGCTTGTATACCCTTTAAAAGCAAAGTTTTCCTATTGACATGGAGAAGAAAATACGGGTTTTCGGGGATTCGGGGAGGGGGGGGGCTCGTACAAGGCAATTCGTTGGACACCCTGAACCTTTACAGGACAACAGGACAAAGACTTGCTTCTGCCATCTGACTCAGAAGCTGACTCAGCAGAGTCCGGCATGCAACTGCTACCATGTCTTTGTGATTCCGACTTGCGCACCGTGCTCCTCCGGCAAGAAACTTCCAGCAACAGTTTTCTGTTGCGCTTGCTGGTTCCAACAATCGAGTCTTTTGTATTCTCCCCTTCGGCTACATCTCCTCGTTTGCTCCCCAGGCTAGTGGCGATATCTTTCCTAGCGACGTAACTTCCTAGAAAGTTCTCTCTATGGCCGCCGGCCTTTGCGCCATGTTGATTGGCTTCCGCAACGATGCGGTTGACATTTTCAGTCGCCAGTGTCCTTCTCTGTAGCTTCCGCCCCGCCATTCCGTGATGATGAGACCTGCAGCATCCCCCGATTGTCCCTTCACATCCTGCTGCTGCTTGTTGGTCGCTGCCTGCGTCGCTGTGCTTTCCCTTTGCTGCAGCATTCCGAAGGGCACATGTTTGGCCAGATGGATAAAACAGAAAGATCGCGATCTTCTGCTGAGCGTGCTGTTTTACTCGTGTATGGGATTGCAAGGGCGAAGATTTGGCGAACATATGCGCGCAAACGGTCGAAGCCGTTTGTTCAGTCCCCGACGTGGTGCAGCCATTTTCTGAAGTTGTTTTGTGCTGGCAGCGACATTGCCAGGCCCTGAAAAGCAGAGTGCTGACAGAGCTGGAGGAGAAGGCCAAGGTTGAGCAGTCGACCTGTGTTCGAGAGAAGTAAAGTATTCTCTGACGGGTGCATGCCTCCTCCGGAAACTGTCTATAGAGTCTATAGGCAGCTTGGTCCTGTCTTTGGGCAGGTCCTGAACTTCAACTCTTTGGGTCTGTGTTGCGCGACGTTTCACGACGCTCATCGGGCTCCGCGGCACCTACCAAGCGAGGCACAGCCGGGACAAGCCCATAAACGTGCAGCGTACACCCTCGTGCAAGGCGCTGATGATACATGATGACAAATTATGATTTATATTGTTACCTGCTGTTGAAGGCAGAAGCAAGCCTCGGCGACCTGACATGCTCCTGAGTATGGGCTCCTTGGAGTTTGCACATTCATTGACATGCAGGTCCCTGCTCTTATGGTAAGATCTTTGTTGATTGTTTGTCCAGTAACTTTGTTTTTTCGGTCACAAGCTTTCCCTACTTTACATTCTTAGCATGTCTGGGACTCAGCCTGCATTCTGAAAGTGAATTCCCAGTCAGGGTTTGCTGGGTTTCGTGGCAGGGTCGCCTCACGAGGAAAAGAGCAGTTCCCACGATTGATCAGTCTTTCATTCGTTGAGCATGGCAAGGTTCTTCCAGAAGAGGAAGTTCAAACTCGAACTTTTCGGAAGTCGGTCCAGAGCTTGGTTTGAGTAGACCTGGTTTTTACTGCCAGAAGCAGTTCATCTTACAACGGGGCTTGTCCGGTATCCCAGGTGACGAGAGGAGAACATTCTCGAAGAGCAACAGCAAAGGCGGAATTGCTCCGTGAATTGTTTTATGAAAGCGAGCTCCGTTGTAGGCTTCGGGATGGTTCTTGTCCTCGAGGTTGCTCTTAACCCGGTTTCTCGGTATTTCTCGGCTCGAAGAAAACCCCAAAACCCCAAAACCCCAAAACCCCAAAACCCCAAAACCCCAAAACCCCAAAACCCCAAAACCCCAAAACCCCAAAACCCCAAAACCCCAAATCCCCAAAACCCCAGAACCCCAAAACCCCAACACCCCAAAACCCCAAAACCCCAAAACCCGAAAACCCCAAAACCCCAGCACCCCAAGACCCCAAGACCCCAAAACCCCAAAACCCAGCAAAAGAATTGAACATTGAATTACCATTTACTAACTTTTAAACACCCATAAACCTATCTTTTCTAGCTCATACGGTCCCTTCCATCTATCTGTCAACCTCACTTTAAATTTCTTCAGTGACTTCCTCAGTTCTTCTGAAGTTGCCAAGAACTCAACAAGTCTTAAACCGCTGCCTATCCCTGTTCCAATTAGAGCAGTTTTTCTGTTCACAGTCAAAAACTCTAGTCTCCATGTTTCTCGAAAGTTCTTCACTGAAGATTGGTTGCCCTGCCCTTCAGATTGTAAATCCTGTAACTCTGAGGTTGGCTGTTTAGAATGTGAAGACTACATGTTTCTAAACCCCACAACATTAAGGTGACAAAGCTGCCCTGCCCCAAAACCCCGAAACCCCAAAACCCCAAAACCCCTTTTGCAAAAAAAATGTTGAGCGGGGGGAACCGAGGCAGCACATGTTCATTTATCCCTGGCCCTTTCCCAGAGTGTGGTTGTGGGGTTCTGGCTTGGGCGGAAGGCGGGGAAACTTTTCGGCATGAACAGCCCTGTGGCAGATTTGCAAATTGAACGTATATATAAATATTTTCGTTTCTGGTATAGTGAAAGCCATTGAATTCCCATCAGGTTGGCCGAAATGGATTTGTACACAAATATTTTGTGTGAAAAACCAAACTCAGGTCGCTCGAAATATCTGGCGTGGTTTCGACCGGGGTCCTTCTTAAGCTGTAGATATGTAAGACGCGGTGTAAAGATCAGAGGCAGTTTTGATCTTCAGATATCCGGGGCTGCCACTAGCATGGTGCAGCATGGTGCGCACTTTCATTCAGACTGCATTTCTCAGCACTTCTCTGTGCTTTCCCTTTGTGTGTCACTTTTCGAGCACCTTGGCATGCAGATTCCAGCCTGGCCGTGCCGAGCCCCTACCCCATCCAGGCATCGGTGCTTGTGCATGAGTTTGCAACAGTATTCCCTTCTGCTCCATACATGGACCTGTTGGCCCCTCAACCTGCATACGACAGACTTCTACCTACCGATGAAGATGTTGCTCCAGCAGAAGCATGAATGATGGGCGTGGAATTTCAGCTGACATTGCAGGGTCTCCAGCAAAGTCGACAAAGGGTTCTGACGGAGTGAGTATGATTGATGCCCTCAGTAGGCAAACATGCGAGCAGGAGGTGGCTGAAGTAGCCCCGAGATCCAGAGCAAAGGACACCGATGCTTTAGCGTGGCACAAGTTTCTTGTAAGTCTTCTGAGTTCGATCTGGTTTCAGCACTTTGAAGCAGCCATGACAGCTTGCGCATGCCCTGCAGTGCTCAAACATCTCCGAATATTTGCAGCTTCCGTCACATTCTGAAGCAGGAGTTCACTGATCAGCGACTTGCACAGATGCTGCAGTTGCCGCTTGAAGTTGTGAAGCAGGCCAGGCTTTAACGCTCACAGTGGAGTTGCTCAGTGGCATCATGTGTTGCCAGGGACCACGGCCCAAAGAGCCCTCAATCCATTCCTCAAGCAATCACCGCGCAGAGGCCGCACACTGCTTTCGGCAACACGCTGCACGGCAGCAGGGAGAGCTTTAACCTGGCTGTGGTGCAGTATCGTTCCAATTGACCAATTAGACTTCAGCTGTCGATGTTGTGTCTTTCAGTTGAGGTCAGATGTCGGTGAGATTTGGAGTGTCAAACATGAGAAATTCTGATTTGCTTGCACTGGCCTTCCACTAGTCGCCAGAGCAAGATGCTCCTCCATCTGTTCAAGCCTCAACAGCTCAAGCCCTCTCTCAGGACTGCGTTGGAAGTTGCATGACTCAACTGTGAGTCAAGGTAGAAGCTCCATCGCCTGCCCTGCAAACAAAACCTGATTTTTCTGCGGGACCCAAGTTCCCACATGAACAAACCTGGTTTGTCAGGCAGCGTGTGAACCTCCAAGACGTCCAGATTTGTGGAGAAGCTTGACTGCTGCTTTGTGAGGTCTACTTCATCCGAAGCTTATGCCATCATGAGAGGTTTGAGAGGCAATCCCATAATCTTGTAAGTTGTGATTGTAGGTGACATGTTTGATCCGTTGACCGTCTTTAAATAAAACGAATGATTTGACAATGCCGTTGAAGGGAAGCCCCGCCCAGTCCCGCATCCCAACTCAGGATTGAAACAGTCGGACTTTGAGAAGGCTCGCTTGCTCGGTATCTAGAGGTCGAAGACGAGAATCTTGATTGCCTTTCAACGAGTGAAGTCGTGCAATGTCGTGCATTTACTTCTCAAATTGCAGCACATCGCTGCTGGATTTCTCAGAACGCTTCAGCCTACTCGGCTCCCAGGAAAGCCTTCGGAGCATGACTTGTTCGCAAAAAGGGTGGCGGTTGGGTTGTCGTTTAGATTTCTTCCGTGTGGGCAGCGAGGATGGGCGGATGGTGGCGGATGCTGCCGTATGGGCACTGAAGGTGTTTCGGCCTGTTGGCGTCCGGCCCTGTGAGGGTACGGGCTGTGCGGGTACGGGATTGGTGAGAGGCCGTGTTCTGTTGACCCGGCACGTGCCGCTGCTGGACTTTTCATTCGCTCCCCCAACCCGAAACGCATGATCCCTTCGTGCCAGCCCCCAGACCCAGATTATCAGAATCCCAATAACTGCCCAAATGGCAGTTGCTATGTCATTACACCAGGTTATGAGTCCTGTTTCTCCCATCGAGTGGAGCGAGGTTGTTTCATGATATTTTTGTAGCCCTACTCCCCCGTTTTGATCGCCCCGAAGTTGGCTCTTTATCCATCCACATGTCCCGTGCAGTCCGCAGCACAAGCGCTACAGGTTGACATCCTCGGTCCTTGTGGGGTTTAGGGCTTCGCGGTTTAAGGGTTTAGAGATTGCGGCAACGCATTGAATCAACCAGCCATAGGCTGGATCCTAAGCCCTTGTATCGCAAGGGGTCTGTCTGTGCAGGTTTGCCGGAGTGGATTCCGGGCAGTACCCCATGAGAAAATTAAATTGCCTGTGTGCCTGTATGTGGCTGTGGCCCCAGCCTTGAGACGGGCGCTTCACAGCACAGCACAGCACCTCTGAAAGTATGCTGTGGACCAGGATGCTAGCAAAGCAGACTCCAAATCAAAGCGTGCGTTGCGAGTGGAGCTGTGCTGCTATGACACGTCGATCGGCTGCATACTCCCAACTACTAAAGTCGTTGCGTTTCTTACATGTGACCAGCAGACATTGCGGGAGAGTGTTTCGGGGGGTCGTTGCGTTTGGGGTGTCTACATGGGGATTCACATGAGAAGTCCTTGCTAGTTTGCTTTAAACAAGAGCGGGAAAGGATGATAGGAAAGTCATGCCTATTCGTAAATCGCAAGAGAACGCGCGCAGCCAAGTAAAACCTTGAATTGTATCACAAGTGACTCAACATGACTCAGCTATCCCGACAAAGACGGGAGAACGAGCTGAATCCTAGAATCTGGCGCACGCAGATGAACCACAGTTATCATGACAGAATAGCAGAAAGCACAGGACGCCTTCAAAGTACACTCGCCGGTATCGTCCTTATACAAAAAGTCAATTGTGACAGGCATCGTCCCGACCAGAGAACATTTTCCGGAAACAATGTTATACTGTGGTCAGATGCCTTCAAACTACGCTCGCAGATATCGTCCTTATACAAAAAGTCAATTCCGAGAGGTATCGCCCCGACCAGAGAAAAACTCCGAAAGCAAGGTTAGTGCCTGGAGAAAGAACTGAAATGCACTGAAAGTACATGCTGTTCCTTGGGGATTGAGTGCCAAATGCCTCTCTGAATGGTCTGCTTCATGGCTTGTTGGGGACTGCTGTTCCTTGCAGCAAAAGGTGATTGCAAGGACCCTGCCGCGAACCCCTTGTTGCGCCGTGTTCATTAGGGATCTCTACAAAACACCATGTTTGCAAGGACTTCCGCGTTTGGGAGTAGCCTGCTTGGTCAGGTTCTCTGCGATCTTTGCCATGTGGCAAACATCAGCGAGCTCTCCCATTTGTTTGTTTCCAAGGCCTGTGCAGATGTGCAATGATGTGCAGATGCAGTATGACCTCAGGGCAGGCTTAGGTTTGGGGCATTTGGGGTTAAGATGGAGGCGGTTGTCGGGAGCAAAATGGCCGAAAGCAACGGTCAGCTACGAGCACGAACATGCAAAAAGTAAGTGTGTGTGTGTGTGTGTGTGTGTGTGTCTGTGAGCGTGTGAGTGTGTGTGTGTGTGAGCGTGTGAGCAGCAAGTGTCAGCACACAGAGTCTGACGTTGGTAGGCTCTGTTGCATTCAGTAGTCTCTTGCACAGGCTTTCAGGCTTGCGGACATGACGAAGAGCGGGGACCTGGATCTTCAGGAGATGCAGTGCCGTTTTGGGAGCCCGGCCCAATTGCAGAGCGGGATCGGGCAAAAGCTCTGAAGAAGTTTCGGGGTCGAAAGGGG
This sequence comes from Symbiodinium natans, assembly GCA_905221605.1. Classification (NCBI taxonomy): domain Eukaryota; class Dinophyceae; order Suessiales; family Symbiodiniaceae; genus Symbiodinium; species Symbiodinium natans. Next base: position 404,399 of record CAJNDS010002408.1, read on the forward strand.
CGTTGCAGCGTTATCAGCGTTGCAGGCGGGTCCGAGGGGAGGTCCGGGTGCCCGAGGTTGAGGTTTTGCCTGGGGTAAGCGGGGGAGACCAGATGATGGTCTGCTAGTTCCAGACACCTCTACACCTCTCGGCCGGAAGCCCTAGGCGAATATGTGTTTGGTCGATGCCTCATAAATCAGGCAGGGCAAAAACATTGCTCATGCAGCATGCTGTTGAAGGATGTGCCTGGCACGGTTGGTGGTGCAGACCTTGTGCGTACTGTGTTTGTGAGGAGTTTGTCACCTGGTATGCCACGTTCAGCTTCTCGGAGGATCTCCTGCGCTTGCATTCAGAGTTGACGCAAGAGCAGTCTGTTCGGAGTGTGCCCATGACAGCCGTGATGCTTCCGAGCAGTGAGAAAATCTCTAAGCGGTCTTCTTTGATGGCCGAGTCCGATACTTTTAAAATGCGAAAAATACTCGAGCTTGGGGGGAAAGAGCAGCTAACCTGACATGTCATTCCAAGGGTGGGAAGGGTTTGACCAAGATATGAAAGTTGATACTAGGGGTCCCAGTTTTGGATGACTGATGATGACTGTCCTGTGGTGTTCCGAGCTCGCCGTGGTCCCAATGCTCTAAGACACGGTCATCTAGTTACCGTGCTCGCGGTCCTTTGATGTCCTTTGCATGCTTGAAAATGCAGTGCTGTGGCATGCTTGGAATGTGGCCACGCTGCAAGAGCGCCTTTGACACCCGCTGGATACTTTCCCGTGTGCCAGTAGTATGGGGTCCGGAAAGTGGTCGTGGAACGGGGAAGTACCATCAGTCAACCGACTGCACCAAAATGGACTATGCCTTGCCTTTCGCTGCCTTCTGACTGGGGAACTTTTGGCCATTCCAGCGTGGAAACGCATCCAGTGATTGGATATTGGATTGCCGGACGATGGTGTCTTCGTTGTTTGTCGGTGCTGGGCAGCGGGTATTGGGTACCGGGCGCCGGGTACTGGGTGTATATATATATATATATATATATATATGCTCCCCCCCCCAATGGACCAACCGCGAAATGGAAAAGAAGTCCAAAAGTCCAAAAACCCAAAAGTCCAAAAAGCAGGGTTGGAGGTTGGTCCATTGGGGGGGGGGCGACCATATATATAAATATATGTATATCCGCCGACCCCAGCATGGCGGGGGCGGCGTCAGTGAAGACCCTATATATATATATATCTACCTATACTCGTTGCTGATGGACACTGGGTGGGTGGGAAATCAACTACTGAGTACTGGGGACTGGGTACTGGACATGGGGTGCTGTACTGGGTACTGGGCACTGGGCATATTTTGGGTGCTGGGTACCGGTAGCAAAATACTTTGTATATATGCAGGGGTACTGTGGGAGCTGGGAACTGGGTACCGGGTACCGGGTACTGGGCACCGGGCATTGGGTACTGGGTACGGGGCCTGGGGTACTGGGTGACAAGGTGACTGGGTGACTGGGTTCCTGACTTCTCTCAGGACCCGCGAACACTTCTTCCAATTTTTGCGCATGGCGTTCTCTTTTTGTGGGCTCTGGACGCAGAGTCGTGGCGGAAGTTTTGCTGGCGCTCAGAAGTAGTCTCTCCTCGAAGCGAATCGTCAGTAACTTGCTTTCTTGAGACGCGGAGGCTTAGGGCATTTTAACGCTACGCGACCCGCCTCGGCCCGGCCCAGCGCATCCGCGTGAGCATGGTGAATCCGCAGCGCCCAAGTCGCTGGACCCCAAGCAATAAGGGTTGGGTTTAGGGTTTAGGGTTCCGAGTTTATGGTTTATGGTTTGGGGTTTCGGGTTGAGGGTTAGTTTAGGGTCGAGGGCTTAGGGCTCAAGGTTCACGGTCTGGGGTTTAGGGTTTTTTTGGGTTGAGGGTTCAAGGTTCAAGGTTCAAGGTTGAGGGTTGAGACGGTTCGGCTTGGATTGATCGTAAATTTGAGCCAGGCCCCTCAAGCGGGGGGGGGGGGGGGTGGAGGGGGGGTAGCGGTTGGGGGGGGGTAGAGAATGTTAGTCGTGTTGGTTGCAACTGGGGTGTGTTGGGCACACGCGTGTTGAGAACAGGGGGGCGTGTTGGGAACAGGGCAGGCGTGAGTCGGGAACGCAGGGAGGGTGAGTCGGGAACAGGGCTCATGTGTACAGCACGCCCCGGTTGAGATGGGAACGGCTGCCCCCCGGAAGTGGGTTTCGGAGTGATGACCCTACTCTGCAGGTTTGTTTTAAGGCCTCTTTCGACGACTTGGAGTTGGGTCTACCGTCTTCATTTCAGCTTCCAAAGGGCAGACTTTACGAGGGGAACACATCCGACGTGTCATGAACCCGCACACCAATTCGGCGTGTTGGTGTGCGGGTTCATGACACGTCGGATGTGTTCGCCTCGAAAAGTCTCCCCTTTGGAAGCTGAAAAGAAGACTGTAGACCCAACTCCAAGTCGTCGAAAGAGGACTTAAAACAAACCTGCAGAGTAGGGTCATCACTCCGAAACCCAATTCTGGGGGGCAGCCTTTCCCAACTCAACCTTCGGGCGTGCTGTACACATGGGCCCTGTTCCCGACTCACCCCCCCCTGCGTTCCTCACTCACGCCTGCCCAGTTCCCAACACGCGCTCCCCCTGTTCCCAACACACCCTCGGCCCGCCTCAACCTTGATGCGGGGGGTAGAGGGGGGGGAGCGGGGGGTAGGCGGGGCTTCAACTGCCCCTGGTCCTGGCGAACCGTCCGCTTTCAGTTGGGGGAGGATTAGGAGGGGGGTGCCTGTTCTGACACCCTATACACCTTCGGCCCGAGGCCTCGGCGCATTAATCGAAAGCCACATCTGTCTGATGCGTGAGATGCGTGAGCATCAGCCTGGTGAAGCCAAGCACCCACCCGTACCCCAGAATGAAAAGGGTCAGCAGCATGTCCGCATGTATTGCATAATTTTCCATTACACCACCATCGTGGGACGTGCAGTCGTGAGTTCGCAGGGTCAGGCCATCGGCACAATGGAAGCCCTGCTGTTGAGAAGGCTGACAGCATGTTGTTGACATGCAGGAGCTGCTGCTTGGGAAATCCACAAAGAGTGTTCGTTCAGCCACTGGGCGTGATTATCGACGGGCTGGTCATTGTTATTGCTCTTCTTGTTATTCTTGTATTTGTTCTGGTCCATTTATCATTTGCTCGCCGTTCGGATTTCCCCCTTCGAATACAAAGGACACAAGTTTTGCTTCCTTCGGAAACTACACAGAGAGCGGCAAGAAACGAACATTCAACAAAGTGGGCCCTCCGTGTGGAAATTCTTGCTGCCAGGTGGCCCGCAGTTTGGGAATCAATCTGCTCGACATCGAGCGCTACAAGCGCGTCTTCGACAGCTACGATAAAGACAAAAGCGGCGTCATTGAGACGCTTGTGCGCACTCTATTTATAAAATTTGTGTGTTTTGCCATTTCCACGAGAATTTGTCGCTTCATGCGTTGAATCGAAAGGATGGCAGAGTTCCGGCTGATGGTGAACCGCCTGCTAAAGGCACCGCCAGCCAGATTCCATTGCACGATGGGTGATCGGCAAGCATGCTGCATGATTTGCAGGTGCCAGCGGGGCATCACTTGCCATCATCAGTCGAGACTTGACCAGCACTTTCGGTGGCCTTTTGTAACCGCTTTAGCATCTGTAGGAGGCTGCGAACAGTGTTGGCTGGATCGTTTGACTTGAGGTCATCAGACTGCAGTTGCCACCAAGTTTTGTTGGTCATTGTTGATGCTGAAGAGAATCAATTTATGTGTGTCGGCGTGCCGTCTGTCATTCCTTTCCTCAGGTGAAAAGCTTCTGGAACATGGCGGACAGCTGCTTGCCGAAAGGGTCAACTACTAGAGCCGGACTTCTCTTGCTTGGCTTCTTCACGAAGGTTGTGTGTTTTTCAACTTGCGCCCGTAGCGACGAGCTATGTATGTTTGAAAACCTGTGAGGTGATGGGAATGGCGAGATTGACTTCACCGAGTTCTGTGAGTTTTATTTGACATTTGGCTGCAGAGAGGCAGTGTTATTGCCCATTGCACGGGAGGAAAGCATGAGCCCCAAGGCAACTTGTTTGTGCAACATGTTTTCACAGTATCCATGTTCCCGGAAGGAGAAATGTAATTTCGAAGTCCTCGGGAGAAGTCTGATTATGTAACGTTATTTTGAAAGATTAAACTCTCAATGATTAAAAACACGTTACCAAAGGCATATGATCTGCCTTGAACGCTGCTGCGTCCTTGCCCTTGACCGCTGCGGTGTGGTAGCCGCAAGCACTGTTAGGGTTTGTTCACATTTCCCCCTGTTAGGGTCTATTCAGTTCTTTTTCCCACAGTGCTGGACTTGCTCAGGAAAGTTTTCATGAAAGACGAGGGAGGTTTCCAGCTGAGTGATTTGTACAGGGACATCCGAAAGGTTCCAGTGAACAGGCGGCGTGTTTCAGGCTGACAATCCGCTGTCAAGAACTAGGACTGCTTTCCATCCAAGCCTTCCAACGAAGAGCAAACTCTTGGAGATGTCCCCCAATTGGTGCGGAGCATTGATAGATTCATGCCGTCTCTATGCCGCCGAATGGCGGCAGAGCTTTTGCTTGGGAAGTGCTTGTCCTGAGTTGCGAGACGATTATCGTTAGCATCACTGCAATGAATATAATGAAACCAGATGCTTTGGCTAGAGTCGGGCAGATTTCCGACAATTTGTGCGTTGAGCGCCTGTGAGGGCCCACGCCCCTTTCCATGTCTTTAGGATCCACTCAGAAGTTTTGTGCCTCTTCATCCCAGAATTGCTCTCTGAGAGATTCGATCCTGGGTGCTGTGGCTCTTATTTTGCTTTGCCGTCAGCCTTGCATACCCGGTCGCAAGCTGTCGCAAGTGCACGTGGGCGGATGGTTGTGTGAGTCCAAAACTCCGCCTCCCCCTCGAAGGGGTGGATGCATGGGAAAAGCAGGTGGTGGCACGATGGCAGATGCTCGTGAGCCCAAGCAGTACTCAAGCTAGTCTTCAGATGTCTTGAGTCGTTAGTCCCAAGCTGATATGTTTGCAAGTTGGAGCGGCTTGCATGTGGACCTGCCGCCGATCTGCGCCGATTTCCGCAGTGCTCGAGCCAAGTGGTTCCGCTTTGGTCCGCCAGGCACCGGAACTTCAGTGCTCATTAGGTCTCTGGGCTGACCACACAAGTTGACTCCCCTCGCCTCAACCGTCTAATTCAACTCCAGGGCCACTTCAAGCTTCCCCCAAAAGGGGTTGCAAAGCCTGTTTCGAGAAAGCCTTGACCTGCTCTAGGCCGCCTGGCAGCCATGGGCGTACAGAAGGCAACCGCGAGGCCTCCAGCATCACGGTTCACAGCCAACGTCGCTACATGAAGGCAACCAATTTACAGCACCTGGCCAGTGCAGACAACACTGCGATATCGCAACTTGCGAAAAAACAGACTTATTTTGCAGTAAATCATCACTCTCTCATCAGATTTTCGGCTTGGAAGATTCAAAGATGCAAAGGCGACAAACCGCAACAAACCCAAGCGAAACCCAAACAAACCCCAGGTAGAGTGGAGGGATGCGCTCCGCTGAGAAGCGGAGCAACTCGGGGCCTGCCCCCCCCCAACTGCATGGCACTGCCTCCATACACAATGTTGCACAATGTTGTCAAGAAAAACGAACAAGAAGCGCTACAAAAAGGACAATTGCACCCAGACACACAAGCCCCACTTTCAGATTCCCACGTCATCCCACATTCATACTCGCAATCACACTTGCTCGCACAGGCAAGCGCTGCTCTGTCCAAAGCCCGGTCGCGTACTTCTGAGAAAGCCTGCTGCCCAGACGCCGAAGAGGCATTGTTTCAACTTGTGTTTTCTGATGTCCTGCCTAAGGCACCTCCGTAAGCGGAAGAAGTTTAGCTCCAAAGCTCCGCTCGTGTCCAGGCGAAAGCACTCTCGATCGCTTCTTTCGCGCACTTTCCAGCTATTCACAACCATGCAGAGCCATTCTGGAATAAATTCCTTATCATGTACAAGGGCCTTGCAAGTCGTGCAGGCCTTGGTGGTCGGAGCTACCGGGCTGGATTGCTCTCCATGCCGAGTGAGGCGCTTAGTCTTGGACAGTCTTGGACAGGTTCACGGTATGCAATGAGCCCAGCTTCAATCAGGCAAGAAATGACACACCGACATTCCTCAATCCTTATCCTAGATTTGCAGGAGAGGGCCAGTGCGCAAATGCTGGGAAGGCCATCGACTAGTTCTCGACAGCCAGGACTTCTTCACGCTAAGCTGCAGGGTACAAGACCTTGGTGACCTCCTTGGTGACCTTGGTTTGAAGTGGTGCTCCTGCTTTTGTCGTTTCCTTTCGCTTGCAGGATGGACGGCGGCATGGATGCTGCAGCAGGCGAATCTGTCGGAGAGTAGGGAGAACACCTAGAGAACAAAGGACTTGGCTTCGCGGCTACACTGTCCTCGCAAATGCTACGCTGCTTCACCGTCCATCCATGTCGTTTTCCAAAGTATGAGCATACATCAGCTGTGACACTCTCAAGAAGTCGTACCCAACCTGTATTCAGGCATTCAGGACGAAATTTTGAGACTCCGCACTTGTAGGTGCTTCGAACAGCCCGCGGCTGGCGAGACCGTCCTCGTGTGCCATGCGCCGTGCACTTAGCGAACGCAGCCCAGCTCAAAACGAATGTCAGACAGGATCATGGGTGTGCCAAGTATTAGGCTTATGAGTGTTGTCATGAATTTCTAGGATGCGTAGACAACCGCTGATCGCAATAGTATCCTGCTGCCAGAGCCACATTTGTCAGACAGTTTCGCGCGTGCACAGCTGAGTTGGCTTCAGAAGTCTAAAGAGGCCCATGGAAGTGAGTCTGAGAAACTCATTGCGTAGAATGAATGGTCTTTTCCCAGAAACTCATATAATCGTTGTGAGGAATTGTGATGCATTCGCTGAAGTCTTAAAGTGACTTGTGTGCTGCAGTGCTATCAGCAGAACCTAGCATGTGCCGATAGTTTCCTGAATAGTGGTAGCCACCATCCAAGCCATGTACATACGAGCAGCAATGGACTCAGTCAGGCAGGGCTTGGAAGCATGTTAGCAGTGGTGAGCAGCTGCAACTATTTGCAAGCATACATCTTGGCTAGTCCCAAGCAGGCAGCTGGTTGCCACCCATGATGCAACGGAGGCCACTTTCAGCGAATGTTTCGTAAAGGCTTGGAAGGCTTTGAAAGAACGCAAGTACTGTAGATCACGAAAATGATTGTAGGAGGAGGTCGCACACGAAGCAAAAACACTTGAGATTTGCCAGGAGCAGCCGCGCCGTGCACGCAGTGCACGTGCGCTGCTCACACTGGGCGCTGTGGGAGGCAGCAGCAGTTACTTTTAAATGCTGCGTGTCGACTCTTTTCGGCCATTTCGGTCCAAAAACCAAGAACATTTTACTTTACGCTTAGGGTTGTTAAGGCTTTTTAAGCCCCAGCCAGGTGGCTGTAGGGGGAAACAAGAGGGGTTCGAAATCGCGAAGAGTTTCCTGCCGGGCAACCTCTCCACTTCAAACCAGACCAGTAGCAAAATTCAAGAAACGGATGAGTCGATTCACAAACCAGAGTGGGAACTAGATGGGGATTGTGGCTTGGGGCCTTTGAGGGGGGCCGGAGGGAACATCTCGAGCACTAGCAATCCAATTTGCAAAGTAAAACTCCGTCAAGCTCCTGAATTGGAACACCCCCGGGTAGTTTTGCGTTCGTTGCGTGCTCGCCAGGCTTTCTTGTTGCCTGCTTGGCCGGTGTGGTGATTCTTCTTGTTGGACGTCGAGTCGGCGGAGGCCTGACTCCTTAACGCTCAAATGTTAAACCGTGGTAACCTTTGCCAAGATGATCCTGTGACGCCGACTGTTGAGTCCAGAACTTGCATGTGCAGGCCACGCTGTTGATCCGTTTCTCTACTGCAAGCAGAAAGGTGGTGAAATACACCTACGCCTTGGAACGAGATACAGCAAGCAAACGACGTAGGCTGTGTTGTCGGCCGTGTGATCACAAAGCGCCGGATTCTGTTCCATGTTAGACAAGGTCTTTCTTAGTGGGCTTGTCTGCTTGGCCAGCGGAGACCCCTACAGGGAGTTAGCTCACTTTGCTCCGACTGTCTTCACATTTCCTTGCGTTGCAGCCAAGAGCTTCCCAACGCTGATGCTAAGGTCATCCGTGAAGGTGGTGCTCAAACTGCAGCACGTCAAGCAAGCAGGAGGATTCTCAGAACTTGCAGGTTGCAGATTTGTACGTGTTCGTGACTTGTCACGAGAATGTGTGCTAACGTTAACTACGTAAGAATCTGAAACATCGAAGGTGTTTCGGAGGGAGGGAGGGAGGGAAGGAAGGAAGCAAGGAAGCAAGGAAGCAAGGAAGCAAGGAAGCAAGGAAGCAACGAAGCAAGGAAGCAAGGAAGGAAGCAAGGAAGGAAGGAAGGAAGCAAGGAAGCAAGGAAGCAAGGAAGCAAGGAAGCAAGGAAGCAAGGAAGCAAGGAAGCAAGGAAGCAAGGAAGCAAGGAAGCAAGGAAGCAAGGAAGCAAGGAAGGAATCAAGAAAGACAGAAATCGAAAAGAAAGAAATAGCAAAAGAAAGAAGGCAAGGAAGAAGTCGTACCAAAGCATACGAATCTTGTCGAAACCCATTATGCGAGCATTGTGTTTGCAAATGGGGGGGGGGGGGGGGGGCTGCCCCCCCAACAACCCCCCGCTGTTTTTAAGTCGTGCCAGCTTGCTTCAAAGCATGCGCATCTTTTCGACGCCTCTGATGCAAGCATTGTGTTTGCAAATGGGGGGAGGCTGCACCCCCCCCACCCCCCCCGCTTTATTTTTGAGTCGTGCCAGGTTCCCCCCCTCCCCCATTGATTTGCAGCCTCCGGAACTGCTGTTTGCAGTAGTTCCAGCCTTTGAAAGCGCAGAAATTCTGCTATTTAGCCTCTGGAAACTCAGAAATGCTGCAATGTACAATATTTCCAGCCTCTGAAAGTGCAGAACTGCTGCTATATACAGTATCTGCAACGTCTGGAAACTCAGAAATGCGGCCATTTTCAGTAGTTCCCGCATAAATGCTGAGCTTGCGAACGGCAGAAACGCTGAGCGTTTACAGCCTCCGTTCCGCTTGCAACAAGCCTTCGAAGCCTTCAGTAATTGTTTTTTGATCGCAGATAAGGTTTTTTTGATCCGCCTATAAAATATTTTGTGATCCCACATGAATATTTTTTGATCGCCTATGCATGGGGGCACAGTTTGGATATGTGACCGATAATCTGTGGTCCCAGACCCTCAACATGTGGGCAGAACATTTCGAGTTCCTACCCACCCGACCCCGGGATAGCCCTGACGCGGTTCAGGGAGGTACCGGATACGTCATACCAGGCAAAAAGGAGCGAGGGCCTTTTTGGGTATGTGTGGATTTCTGAGTTAGTGCACATGCAGATGCTGTGTGTTATTTCATCGGCACCCAGTTAGCATATGCAAGATGCGCGGAAGTGTGCGAATGTTCAAAGACGGGGTCATCGTAGGCTTTGTAAGGCCGGTGGCACGAATGGCGATGCCACACCCGATCTCAGGCCAAGGGTTCGATTCTCTTCTCGATGAGCCAATGTATGTTGACAGGTAGTTAGCTGGGCAAAAGACGAACTTGGGTTGAGTCTTTGTGCATTCGGCTAGCCCGTCTTCTGCCGGGCTTGAGCGTGCAAACGCTCCCAGGTGCTGTCAAGTCCCGAAAGGCTGTAGCCTTTGTAACCTCTACTGGGAAGCAATTCATTTAAGCTCTGGACTCGACTTCGGCTTTGGCTTTGAGCGGCATTTGACATGTGGGGCCCCTGGAGGTCGGAGTCGCCAGCGTGCCCACGAGCGCTTCTGGAGCAGGTGCTGGCTTTTGCTGTTTTGGAGAATGGACGAGCTTGCTGTTGTTTTGATGTGGGAAGCCAAGGCATGCGCTGGTTCATGTCTCATAAGTGGGTACATTATGGATAGTGCAAAGTGAGCTGCTCTCATGTCGAACGACGTTCGCACTACTACCAAAGCAAGACAATGCTTGCAACAACGAATGAAATTCCGCCTTGTGCAGTTTTTTTGTTGCACAGGGTGAGCGCAAACTTCAAAGTCATCGAGATATCGAGTGAAGCCACTATATACTCATCGTTTTTCACGACTGGCGCAGCACAGTCTTCCGGTCTGGAGTGCACTCGCTACTGCGATGGGCGCAGTCGTCGATTTTGACATTTGATCTCCAGCGATCACGCAGTCGTCGATTTCTACATTTGATCTCCAACTATCTTTGCGTCTTGGCAGGTGCGTACGCAGTATGCACGCTCTGCCGAAAGTGTGTGGAAAAGATAGTCGCACAATTGAGACCTATGATCATGTCCAAGCCTTTTGGGTCACCGTGGAGGGATGGAGGCAGGCTTTCTCCCGGCTGCATTGGAGTCGGACTTGATATCCTTTGTTTCTGTTCGTGGCTGTAAGCAGCCAACCTGTGTGGTCTGGCGGTGGATCTGCAACCGGGCAGCCCCTCTGACTGAGCCTGGACAGCAGTGCCTTGCATCAGATGTTGACAGCGCCCTATTCCCAACATAGAGCAACTTGTTCATTTGTTGTTCATAGCGCAAGGTCCTCTTGGGAGCTTAGCCTGGCTTGGCTTTCTGGGCCGGGTTGATTTTCTCAACCTAGTCTGCTACCTCAGCTCGCAAAGGTCAGGTTTTCAAGTGGGGCTGTCTGTGTAGTGCAAAGCCTCATTGCAGAAACCCAAGATGCTTGTTAGGTCTGCTCGCGTACTCCGAGTTTGCACACCACCCTGCTGGAAGCTAGAGCTTTCGTCCCTCATCGTGCGTGGTAAGTGGTATGAGCCAACAGATGCTGCACAATGCTGCAAACCGTCCTCTGGTAGTGCCTCTGCCGTAGGAGAGGCAATGCAATGCTAAATGAGATGTCGAACACGGCAGGTATGCGCGCTTGGCTGAGAAGTCTCCTTTTCCAGTGGAGGCATTCCCCAGTTTTTGTTGGAGCGAACTAACATTAGGAAGAGAGGATGCTTATGACCTTTGTAGATTCGAGCTGTTTTGTCAGGTCGATATACAAAACGAGGATGACGTGATCTATTATGGCCACTTGTATGCTTCCATGCCCTCACTCCGGCAGCACAGTAGAATGTGGAGATATGTGGACCTTCGTGCCGGGCTGTGCCCCAAACAGGGTTATGAAGGCCGGGGCTGACGTGGAGATGTGTGGAGATTTTGTGAGTTTCGTTAGGTAGATAGCTGCTAGGCCCTGCTAGGCTGCTGTTGACGGTTCTGGCCTAAGCTGGATTGGATGTCTGCTAATCCCGATCCGAGGAGCCTTGGGCTTGGGGACTCCTGTCCAAGGCTTTCGCGTGATTTTCGATACAGGCCCTTCAGAGCGCTTTTCTAAGCATCATCCTTGAAGCTTTCTGTCAGCGTTGTAGAAATGTTGTAGATGATTGCAGATTGCGGAGGCTCGGCCAATCTTTGGGTGCCTTCTGCAGAGTGCGACAACTGTGATACGACAAAGCCTGTGACTCAGATGTCAGAGTTTCTCTCGCGTGCGCAAGCACTGAAGGGTGAGCGAAGGCTCGTGAAGGCAGTGAGGGTCGTAAGGACCAATAAAGACACTGGGAGGCCAGATGTTTTTTCTCCGAGGCGTCACAACAAGTTTGATGGTGCGAAGTCTTCCACGTATGAGCACTCCAGCTATGGTGTCAAGCCGCCGGGCCTTCAAAATTAGCCTCGTCTGAATTGCCAGCACACGCATATCAGCTGGAAATGAAGTTCATGTTGAAGTCCATCACTTTTGTTCATGATCATCAACGGACATTTCAACCGGCCACTCCGAAAAAAGTCGCTAACGATGCGGGGACCATGCCAAATCGTATCTCCGTGTTTGAGATCCCGCTGTTAGATCGCTGAGCAGATTCTGTGTCGAGCCACGGCTTGACTATGTAAGGCTCACCTATGGAACAGGCCGGCCGTAAGATCTTGGCGCGCGATTCATTGTCCAGTACCAGATTGTCAGATTGTCAGATTGCAGACCGGGAAGACATGAAGCACTTCACCTCGCTAGCAAGTCAGAGCTTACAAGCTGGCCCTCACACTATGCAAGCACGTGTCAGGCTCGTGCAAAGGCTACCTTGCACGGGATCGGCTGTACCTGGGCAACATCACTGTGGAGCAGGTACCCTTTGTGGAGGCAGCAGGGGCATGGCCTTCCATGACGGTATGAACGGTATCTTCGGCAGTTAATCACGTCACACCAAGCCGAGGATCCTATAGCTGTTTTCTTGGAACGTGACCAGCATATCTCGGAAAAAGTAGGGTTCTGTAAACGCATTGCCATAGTGTTGCAGAGAAATCGCTTTTGACAAGACCTGGGCGCCCGCCAAGATTTGCGATCTCTTTGTTTGCAATGCTTTGAATTGGAAGTGGTTGGCCTTTGCACGGGACGGCTCGCATTCCGTGGCATGTAGTGAGACTGCTGTGCACCTGAACATTGAGCGTATCATGTCGATAGCATTGCCTGTGCTGCACGAGGCGGTTCAGGTGAGCTCCCCATTCCCAAGTTGCGCGACTTGCCTGACGTGAGCAAGTGGCTTTTGTTTTGTATCAGGCTTCGTGCCAGCCAAATCTGACGGGGGGAGCCCATGGAGGATTTGTCCAACCCAAGCTTGGGCTATTATTTCGGGAGGCTTTAGCTCTGGATCACATGCTAAGGCTGCTAAGGGCTTCGGCTAGGGCAGAAGCCGAACGGAAGCATCTCCACAAGCTTGAGACCCAAGGACTTCGATGGCATCTTTGGGCTCGCCTTCTCAGGGCTGGTAGCACCAGCTGGCCGGACTTCAGAGAGCCGTAGTGTTCATGATTGATGATTGGATGTGGGAAGCTGCAGGCATACAAAGCCCATTGGAGCACTTGCTGAAAGCGCACGGCAGCAAGATGAAGGACCAGGCCCTGCGCGTTTTGGAACTCCCTCCGCGCTGAAGGCTGCCCGAGCGCAGCGTGATTGAAAGGTATTCTCGTTTCAGATGCCCAGTGGCCCCATACAGAAGGGTGGCTTGGCACGGATTGATTGCTGGAAAGCTGCTGAAAGCATACCTTCAATGGGATCCTTGTTTGTTGATGCCAAGGACACCTGTTGCTTGGGGAGGTGCCCCGAGGGGGTCCTGGTGCAACTGTTGCCTTCCGCAGCATAGCTATGCATAGCTCAGCTTCCTGACTGAAAACACCATGGCGAGGTGCCTGCACAGCAGTACCCTCAAGGTATCCGGCGGCTTGGCGGCATATAGCTCGCAGCCAACTGTTTGGTTGAGTCTCTGTGTGACTCAAGGTGGCTGGATGTGACGACGAGCCCAGAAGCTGTAGGCTGGGTCAGAGCATGAACAGCCAAAGCAGTGAGTGACTCCGGGCAAAGTGGGAGCAAGTCCTTTCCTGCGGTTTGAATTCGTCGCCCTGAGGACCTATACTACCCCTACCACCCTGCGCCCCAAGAAGGAGAAACCACTTCCAAAGAACCATGGGGGGGTGGTATGGGTGGTCAGCAACAGGAAGAGTATATGGTAAGTACACCCGCGATCCATGAGCTGAAGCCTCCTATCTGCTCACAGTATTCCCGCTTGCGGTGGCCCCATGTAGTCTTCTGTAGTCCCGCACACATTCGCGCCGTGCCCTGCCCGCCCTATGTTTTTGAAGTCAATAGGCGCATTGCCTGGTAAAACCAATGTCGAGCCCTTCCACTAGTCCCATGTTTAACGCATGTCGTAAGTCCGCGCACATACCACTCCCCGTTTTCTTTCAGGGTTCAAGGCTTGCCAGTTAACATCTTGGTTTGGGGTTCCTAATCCCTTTTGCAGGAGATGTGAATCTGTTTGAGGGCCTAAGGTTGGGATAAACTGAAGAAGTTTGGGGGTCTCAGGTGTAAAGGATGAGAACTTGCTATTCCCTAACTGTTCTAGAGGGCTTAAATCTCGAGTTGTAATTTGATTGTTGTCCCCAAAGCCCATTTCCTATTAGGATTGCCGGCTTCCTGCTCTTCTATCCTCTTGTAGCGTTGTGAGTGGTATGTTGTGGTGCGATGCTTCTTGTTGACAGGGCTCACGACTGCCATTTTGCATCGGGCCAGGCCGCAGCAAGTACGGCTATTGGGCGTTAAGCCTTGACAAAGTCTCGTTCGCTGGGAGCTCTCTGACCGGTCGGGTGGGCTGCGGCCACAGAATGCATCCAACTGGGCAATTCTACACTGAGGTTGCCTGTGTTGTGTTCCATGCTTCTGAGTGCTTCCGAGTGCTTTTCCGAGTGCTCCCTGTGTCTCTGAATGCCTCTGAGGCCTTATCGACTCTGGAACCAGCTGCTTGATACTTCCTGGCCGGGACGCGCAGCGTTTCTACGACGCCGTGCGTGAGGCGGATGGGTTAACAGGGTCCCAGCCCCCGATCTGCTGGTCACTTTCGACCGGAAGAAGCGCACTTTGCGCAAGTGGCTGAGAGTACGCAGCAGCTCGAGGCATATTACAGGCCTACCATATCTATGCAGCGAAGTGAGAGCCCCGTAGGGTCAAGGGTTGGAGATGTTGGAACCGCTTGAGACTTGCATACGAGCAAGAACGAAAGCGAAAATGAAATAAGAAACGAGAAAGTCCGATTGGTCAGAGGCTGCCTCACCCAAGTCAACTCTAGATTCTAGATGCTCTAGATGCCACTGTGAAATACCAGGTATTCAACTCAATAGGAGTTTCCAAGATGCCTGTCCTTAATGGTAGGGTTGCATGTGGCGAGTGACACGATGTGTCATGCCTTGACACACAGGTTTCTCGGCATCGAGGACTGGAGGGTTGTTACATTGTTAAAGGTTCTTGTTTCTCCAGCCGCTCCTCAGGCGCAGTATACTGATACGCGATGCAGCGCTCTGCCTACGTTGACACTGACTCTGGGCGGTCAGGCCAGGACTTGGTTGGCCGCTGCACCTTGATGGTCGCGTAAGCGTCCCGCCCCCTTACCAATTGTAGAGGTGAACAATGCCGCGTCACCTTCTGACAGTCACTACTCATTGCGTTCTTGCGAACTGCAACCCCCGGGAACATGGCAGGACTACATGCTGACGGGTTTGCGTCCCAGTCGGTATCGCAGGTATTGCATAGTGATGTGTCATCAGCAAAGCAACGTAGAGAACATGGTTACAAATGATGGGACCTGACGTTCGCCTTGCGTGAGTCTTGGAAGTGCTGGGGTGGAGGCTGAGGGGAGGGTGAAGTGAAGATGGCAAGACATAGCAAGGCCTTCATGTCTCTAGAAAGGTAAGGTTTACATCGGTTTGCGATGCTTACTGTCATGATTCACATGATTTGCATCCTTCCAAGACTTGCCCCTTCCCAACCATCATTGCCTCTTTTTGCCTCGTTGGCCTTTTGCACCGTTTGAAGAACATTGTGCTGCGGCATCCCGCAGGAAGCCGTGACGGCATTCCATGGCACGATGCAGTAAGTCCAATTATGCCAGAAGAGTGCCAGAAGTTTTCTTGACACCAACCTTTCATACCATTCGAGCATGAGGTGAGGATTATGGCTTCCCGCAGCTTGGAGGCTGCAAAATTTGTGTCCAGGCCCGTGACAAAGAGAGGACACTTGGCGAGATTTATGTCGTCAATATCAGAAGGAGTTTGCAGTGCAAGAAGGAGGGTGTGTTGTTCCAATCTACCGCTGCAAGACTCATGCAAGGACGTGGATCCTCGGCGATGTGTTCCACCGTGGCTTGGATGTTTGTACTTGATGGTGCGTTCGAGCGAGACGCGCGCAAAGTTTGCGCATTGCAGCTTCCTGATCGTAGCCCCCAAACACAGAGAGATCTTGTCAGCCCAAACGTTCAGAAGTGACTGCTTCGCATTTCGTAAGCGCCGTCTTCAAAACATGTAAATGCCAGTGTGGTATTTTGCGAACATAGATGTCCAAAGGCGACCACAGTTCTGCAATTCGAGAGGCCAGACGTCCAAAAGCGATGACAGTTTCGCACTTCGCGAAGCCAGAAGCAAACAATGACAGTTTCGAGGGCGGCGAGCGTGGCCACACTCGCACCAAGGCGAGCGCACGATTTTCGTCCAAAATGCGAGTAGGTTTCGAGAAAAGCGCACGTGCCGCAGTGGTCTGTTTGCACATCGTTTGGGACAATTTCCATACACCATCATATCCTTCAGATGTCGAGGAAAGTTCGCCGTCACCTACGACTTCGGTTCGCAGCCCCCGAGGCACTTGAAGTGAAAGCTTGAGCTTGAGTTTGAGCTTCTTTGAGTTTGAAATGGGAGAAGCTGCGACCTTGTGCCTTGCTGCGTTTCGGTGCCCCACAGCAGCTTTAGGATTGGGCTGCCACCTGGACACCGGCCTTGGAAGTACAGATGGATAGATGCTTGGCTGGCAATCGTTGCAGCTTTTTGGCAGAGAGATGCAGAGTCTTGTTTGGGGCACATCTTTCCAGAGACATTGTCTCTTTCAGTAGTTGTGCTGAGGTCGTGCATGGACTATGCGCAGCTGCTTTGCTAGCCGTCTGTGTAGCACTAACCCGCAGGCCCAGAGAGGGGGAAGATAGGAAAAAAGTATGTGGTATGCAAAAACTTGGCGCACGTCGTGACGTGGTCTCATAATATGTGTCTTTTGACATGGTCGTCTTCTTGGTTGGTCTCCTTTTGGGGTGCTTCGCTGAAACCACGGACGTGAACGTCAATGGCCCAAGTTGAGATGTTCCAAGACTCCATTACGTGAAGTCTTGGCCGACGAAAATTTGTCAGGCCCTGGCGCTTGCGGCGTGGAGCAGTGGCGCAGGTGGGTCAGGCATCTGGGCTTCCAGCCTTCCCACATGACCACGTGACGTGCCACATAGCTTCGGACCATGGTTGCGCCGGCATCTGACGCACACGGTACTGCTTAAGGCCACTGCTCCTTCTGCCAACGAACTATCCCAGAGGCCAGGGCATCCATTCATTACACGAGCACCTGTAGCAAAGTAGCCTCGTGCCCTGTGCTGCAGGCGGCTGGCAGCTGTCAGCACGTAGCCCAAAGTCACAGGCCAGGAGTTCAAAGTTTCATCAGCTCTTGCGAAGCTGGGTGACTTCGTTTCTCTTGCAAGACATATAGGTTATGGGCTTGACGTACGCGCGAAACCGTCTAGACCTAACACGCTGCCAATTGTATTGCCCGTTGTTGCTCTGCGTTTTGCATGCAGGCTGCATGCAGATTCGCCCCGTGGCATTCAGTGAGGGCGGGTGCAGAGCTGCTGCTGCGAACGTTGCCGAGATATGTGAGCCCATTGGTTCATCTGCGTAACATGCTGCAGATATGACTCCTGATGTGGGGGGGTGGTCGATGGAAGGACTTGTCGACTGGCATGTCGAGTTTTACCTGATCAGCTTTTGCTTTGGTCTCGTATCAACTTGCACGGCTTAAAAGTGGCTCAAAGCATATTGCGCAACTCTCACGAGCAGCTTCGTAGTTCGGATCGCCCGCAAGGGCTTGCTTGTTTGTCGCTTGCTTTCTTGGGCTGTTCCTTGGGCAACGAAACGTACTGCTTTGAAATTGCTTATGAACGCTTGGCCTTCGCAGCCTTAGATTGCAAGGTCGTTCCAATCCATCAGTGGACTTTCTGCGCAAGTTCTTTTTTGCCAGCTGACCTACTATCAGCCATGGACCTCCAAAGAGCTCAGATGAACACGAAAATAGACGAAGTCCTGCGTGCCCGAACCCATTCGTGGCCCAGCAGACTGCCAGATGTCCACTCAGTGGCACGTCCACTGCGCAATTTAAGCGTTGAAGGTCTCCCTCTGAAGTTGGACGTTCAACTACGTTTGGAGTGGCCAGCAAGGGAGCACTTCTGAAGAATTCAGTTCCTTAACGCGCTGCGTTTTCCACTCGATGGCTGGAGTTGAGCTGTTGCACGGTTCGTACAGCATGTTCTCCCTAGCATTTCTTGGTGGTATATCGAGGTGGCAATCGCAGCCCACAGGATCACAGCTTGATACAGAATCAAGCGCAGGGAACCGGCTTGCACACAAGTGGCTGCGGTGACATGGTGAGGATGAACTCGTGGGATCGATTGGGCTTCTAGTCTGGTGTTGTCGCCTGCCATTCTTTGTTGCTTTGAATTTGTCACTCGCCTTTAGTTTCAGTCGGTCTTACAAGGAGGTCCCCAGTCGTCTTCCGATTGGCTGATGCTTGCTCGATGACTGTTGCGAGCGTCAAGTCCGCGAAGACTGCCGACCCTGCAGAAGTGTAAATGAGCAGTCACCAGAGTGATTGCTTCTCTCCCCACCCCCCACCGACGAGCTGCATCAGGGTGTACTTCTCAAGAGTCACCGAAAGGCAGAACGAAATTCTTGGCTTCCGAGGCACTTGCATCGTTAAGTCATCTGAGGTGCTCATGGACTCGTTGCATGGCCTGCGCGGCCATGCCCCGACTGCCAAGGCCGGCAAGAGGCTGAACTATTTGTTTTCCTGTCCTCCCTTCCCTGCTGCCAGGCTATCGGAAGATCCGCTATTTCATGGTCAGAACCTCATGATCCTCATGGGGCTCGGGCCAAGGATTGCACAGCCAGCACATTGGACACGAATATCCGCGACAGTTGAGTGGTTTAGAGCTCACAGCGCCTGGTGTTCACAACCATTCACAACCTCTGGGTTTTATGCTGTTTTGGGATCCGTTTCAGCCCCAAAGGCGAGTCTTTCAGCACTAGGATGTTCTGCAGCTGCTGGGTACATGTCTAGCATTGCCTGGAGAGCCCCACCCACCGTCGGCAATGTTGCAATGCCCAGGTCCAAACCTGCCGTACTGCAGTCATGTTTTTGATTAAGGTTTGCTGAAGTCGAGCAAGGTGAGGCAGCATTCAATACATTCTTTGTGGTGACTTCTGTCCGAATGAGCAGTACCTCTCTGACGGATGGGCGATGAAGACGTGGGATGCGCCATGAGCAGGGCATATTTTGCAAAATTGTGAAAGAGGAGAGCCCGTGGTGGCATGGAATGCCACTTGGCAATCTGGAGAAACCCAAAGCTTGTCCGTGTCAGGTGCTTGCTCAAGCCACCTTTTGGCGAGAAGGCACTTGCAGGCAATGCTGATTTATGCCGATACTTGAGTTGTTGTTGATTGCAATTCGTCCAGAACTCGAGTTTTGCACCGGTAGTTTTGTCATGGCTTGAGGCAATGGAACTGTCATCGTCTGTCCCGGCGGGAATTACGAGTTCCTATGCCCAAACGAAGGCCTCTTAAGGGTTGAAGTATGCGGTGAGAGGCAAGTGCCACTTGAAATACAGGCATATGCCACTTGGGTACAAAGCGGCCCCACTAGTCATGATTGAAGGCTTCAGTGTTACTTTGCAGAGCACTTGCTGTCAGGATTGCCAGTGGCGGCTTGGCTGGCGAGGCATCCAAATCGATTGCTTTGCAAGTAAAAGTTGTCCGACGCGGAAAATAGATTTGCTTCTATCCACGTCTTTTCAGGTGTGTGTTCGGCCTATCACATCATACTCTTGTTGTGTGAGGCATGGGATCCAAGCGCTGGTTTTGCGCCTGGAACACAGAGACAGAACACGCATTGGCTTGAAGGAACCTGAGGAAGTCTAGGACTCTAAGACGTGTCTGCTTTTCGTTGGGCCGTGTATCACAAGGTTACCGACTTTTGCCACGGCACAGCCTTGAGGATGCACTTGCCGACCTCGAGGCACCTTTTGCGTGTCACCTTGTGTATAGAGCAGCGCATGCCGGGGGCCGTCATGCCCAACATACTGGGCATATCTGGGCATGTTGTGAGATGTGGAGTAAGGCAGCAGTGGCCCTGGTTCGACGGCACAAAGACGGACCAGTGGCCTCCGCCAAATTGGCAATTGCAGATAATTGCAGTTGGCATGAAGTGATCTCGTAAACATCACGAATCCGCCAGGTGGCCGCTGTTGGATTCTCTGCAGGAGGGCACTTGGCTGCTTGGCAAATGCGCCACATGTGGGGCAAATGTGGGACAAATAAGGCGATAGGAAACATGCGTAACTCAGGTAGCATCTCTCAACTTGCGCCTGGCCAAGAAGGACAGGCGCGCCGGCACGTAGACATCACTGTTCATGTCTCTGTGCATTTCTCTGCGTGTCTGACGGACGTACTCGTACTGCCTGTTGCCAAGTTGGCGTTAGTGAAAGGTCCAGCGGCGGGCCCCTTGACGCGCAGGCATGAGTGACACTCGCAATGACAGCCACAGACCGGTCTTTGAGAGAGCCGGCAATGGTCGTCGTCGCTGCATCGAGCAGGTTTTGGTGTATCCTTGCATTGATGGCTGCGACCCAAGTCTCTGATTGAAGGCGATCATGTTGGCGAACAGCTTAGAGGGTATTAGAGGGTCTTCTTCCAAGCGGAGTCGCACGTGTATCGTGAGAGTACGATCGATGATCGTGTTGAACATTGACATTGAACGACCCCAAAGGACCCGCAAAAAGTGCTGCTCACTGTAAACATGCAGAAGGCTATACGAACATGCAAAAGGCGGCTTCTGCTTCTGTAGTTCACAGGCGAGAGAGGGAGAAGAGAGATAAGGAGATCGAAGGGAAGTGACGTAAAGTGTTCTCTGAGGCTCCGGCTGGGGGAAGCCGGGCAATGCGGGGTTCTGGGACCCAGCACGGGGCCTGGAGGGCATTGGGCCATTTTCATGTATAGCAGAGAGAACCCGAGTCTATCTTGGTACCTGTCGGTCTCTATATCCTTGTCCTTGGTGTTGTCTTTTTCCGCGGACCAAAACAAGCTCCGAACCCGATACGTAGACAAACTGCTAAGTAGAACACACAATGGAACGGCACATGACGACACTATACGACACTACATCTGAATCAACTTGCACGGACCTCACAGCGAATTTAACCGGATGACGTTGGGCACCTGCAGGCTTGCTTCATGCACTTCCCGGACGTTCACGTTCCCAAATCTGTTCTGTCTGCGTCGCCCTGCTCTCCTGCTGAAGCGCCGTTTGCAAAAAGTAGCAGACTTTGGCTATCCCCTTGTAACACATGTTTTTCCAAGGTTTCTGTTGCTTTGTTGAACCACGGTTTGCCCACACTTCCTGCGTCTTATATTCCAAGCGTCACCGACATCGCTTGCTTTGCTGAGGTTTTTGCGTTTCTTCGTTATGAAACAAGTGGCAAACACCTTTGGTTGTCACTCAGCTTTCTTTGGGTTGTGTGTTAAACCGAACAAGTGCAAAATTTTATCGAGGTTTCCGCGAATGAAGGCGATGAACGCAAAGGATTTCAATCCCATGCCCCGAGCTTCGCCTCCTGAAAAGCCATAAGCAGTTCCACCGGTTTCTGGGAGAGGGCCAAGGTTTGGTTGCGCGAATGTTGCACGTCCTTTTTTTCACCAAGTGCCTTCGATTCGCTACGACAACCTCTACAAACAGCTTGTGGAACCCACGCCCCGATGCTGCCATCACACGGTTTTCTGAACGCTTTGTGCTGGTTATTCGCTCAAGCTTTTTTTTATACATCCAGCCGATTTCAAGAACAATTTGTTGCGGCGTTGTTTGTGCTGTTGCCCTGGCGATAGACTCTAAAGGTCCAACACGCACGGAAACTCCCTCTGACCACAGCCTTGCTCCACCGCCGTATCATGGCGAAGGGATGCGAAGGGTGTTCTATCAGTTCTATCCCCCACAGCGTGCTTTTGATCTGTGGAACTCGAGTTCTTGATCTTTTCCGTCGCCTTTTTGCGTGCAGACAATGCAGATGGCAGTCCAAATGCAATAGGTGTTCTGTCAGCACTATTGACAGCAGTGAAAGGCAACGGCCGGATGTCCGGCTATTGGACGCCCACGACATGCGACCGTCGCACTCTGCAAAATCGGTTGAACGAAGGCAAATCAACGGGTTGCTCCCTTCTGCCTAGCTTGCTCCATGAAGCTGAGGCCTGCCACAAGAACGCCGATGCACTGCTGGAAGGCGCAACCTGCTCAATGCCTTTGTGTTGGGTCTCCATTCATCTGCCTTGTGTGACTCGTTCTGCATGATACAGGCGAAGCCAACTGGGAGGGAGTCCTGTAGACTGTGTAGACGAGCCAAACATTGCTTTTGGCATTGGATGCATGCATAGAACCAGTGCCAGAGCCTTGAATATGATGGGCCCATTGTGAATGCCTGCATCTCTGCGAGGCCAGCAAGCTCTCGTCGGAGGAGCGAAGACGACTTGGTGTTGTTTTTGCAGAAGCTTCCATGGGTATAGTGTCGTCTGTCATGATGTTGGGCACAGCCTGGATCAGTTCCAGCTTGTTCAAGCACTGTCGGACATGCCATATCGACTTCCTTCTCTGCAAAGTGCAGCGAACACATGGTCACCCATGCCGCGACCCGGGCAAGATGTCTCACCTTCACATCCGTGGATGACACCCGGGCCAGAATGCTGATAACGTTTGTGGGATGAGGGCATCGGTTTCCCACCGGAACTGTGGTAACATCTGCCACATAGTAGTCGCGGTCTGTCGTTACTGCAGCATGTCTGATGCTTGCCCTGCTGTTTCGTCGCCTATCCGGTATTTGTGTCTTGTGCTCGCTTCTTGTTGAGTTTTCGCAGATACAGGGACCTTGTGGCGAGCGCTTTGGGCTTTGGATGGTGGAGTTCGCGCAACCGTAATCTCGAACCCCTAACTGTATGTGGATCAGCAAGTTTTCCTGGCCATATACACTCCAACCCCACATCGAGAATAATCGAGAAGAGGACTCTTGTCGCTCCGGTCGCAGTCCTGGTTTGTTGGCGTCAGCGCATGCAAGGCGGTCCAACAGCAAGTTCTTGTGGTAGAAGCGCGGCAAGCATCCTTGCAGTATTATTGTTACCTATGAAACTGAAAGCACGCTTGGGTTCAACAAAGGCCGGCATGTTGCAGAGTTCTTTGGATCTGTTGTACAAGAATTGCAGGCCCACCACCGATATCCATAGGGACACAGCTAGTACTGGGTAGGTTGTGCAACCGGAAAAGAATGGAGCTTGTTTGCCCGATGATCACGAGATGAGCTTAGTGATATTTAGTGATCGGAGTGATTATGCCTGCAGGACGTGGATTTGCAGCGCCGTGTGGGTCCAAGCAGTTTCAGGCAGTCAGGTAGCCCTTGCGACATGAT
This sequence comes from Symbiodinium natans, assembly GCA_905221605.1. NCBI lineage: Eukaryota > Dinophyceae > Suessiales > Symbiodiniaceae > Symbiodinium > Symbiodinium natans. The sequence goes on from CAJNDS010002408.1 coordinate 427,537, forward strand.
CGCAAGCAGCCTTCTGAGTTTCTAGCACAACATTAGTTGTTGCCTCAGAATTCTTCCTACCCCTTCCGCGCATAAGTCTACATACTGTACAAGAAGCCACAGGCATCCGATCCCTACAGCTTTAAGTGTGTGGGGTGGCAAAGCACGGTGTGATGCACTGTGGGAGAACGCATTAGGAGTTTCTCGGAACACCCTACAGCCACGTCAAGCGCAAAACAAAGAGTTGCATACATTCTTTAGTCACCGTTGTCTTCTCTGTAGTCTCTCCCATGAACTACCCAGCGTTTTTCGCTCATCAGGCCCTGGCCAGGTCGCCACAGCCTGCATCTCTCATTATTTCTCACTTGCTTACACGTCGTGTTATAGCTAGCTGCTTCATGGACTGAACGAGAAGGGCCTGTGCTTGCCAAATCACATTGGTCCGAGATTGTAAAGTTTGCAACGTGAGCTCAATCAAGGTCAGAAGATGATGAAGCTGTCTGAAGATGTCTGAAGTAGTTCGAAGCGAAGGGCAGCGTGTCCGTTTCTCCCAAGTATGCCCGGTATGCCTAAATCCCTTTGTTGAAGGTGTGAATTCTTAAGATTGGTCGAAGCCAGCTTTTCAACCATGCGCAGCCCTTAAGCTTCCTGAAACGATATCAAATCGCAAAGTTGAGTGGGAGAGTGTGGCAAACCCATGAGTCATGGTTCCCCTGGGAGACAGAGAGTGACAAGGAGATGGACACCGCAGCATTGAACCCAACGTGAGATGTCTGGCAACAAAAGGCAGTAGGCCGCTTTGGGGGGGGGGGGGGGGGGGGGGGGCAGAAACTGCCATCGACAGAAGGACGACCAGGAAGAAATTGCCGCTTTAACCAAATGAGTTTAGCCTTGGGGCTGAGACGCAAGAAGGCCAAGCTTCATCGTGGGCTCTACTGGCGATGCCGTGTGCCCTGCCAAGGTTGGATCAGTAGAGTGAAGAGCCCATGCCATCCCAAGTGTTCTGACCCTATCGCCCTTTCCCAAGTGTTCAAACGATGTATGAAGTCAGACGTGATCATGACTTGCTCATTATCCTGACTTTGGCTTGTTGCCATCTTGCTGCCTAGGGCTTGTCGGCTTGTAGAGACTACAGAAGCTCTGTGCTATCGATGGGAACCTTAGCATTGTTGGGGCAAGCTGGAGAGCCGTTCACTCCCTCATGACCGCCAGTTTTGATGCTCCGGCAGGTTCACACTGATCCATACGTCGAGGCGCTTCGCAAAAGGTGCCATGCACAGCTTTGCAATTGAATGCGCTCTTCGCAGTTCCTGTTCCATGAAAGGCACATCGGCAGGTATGATTAGGTGACTCGACCTTTGTGTTGAGCTTATCATCTGCTTGTCGCATCTCATGACTGCCGTGGCGTAGCATCAGTTCTGCAGGGGAATCACCCACGAGTACATTCGTGGAAACCTTGGGGAGCATGGCTTCGGGTTGGACTGGAACTCAGCTCCATCCGGGATGACTTGCACATGACTGTCGCGGCCGTAGGGAAGAGTGGCTGGCGGCACAATTCCCCAGATAGTGGGCGCATGCGGTACAGCTGTTCTGATGTTTGAGGCATGGCACTTGACAGACAAACTCAGAGAAGGTGTTCCTCTTCGGTCCTACTGGTAGACTCCCAAAAGTGCAGCAGTATACAGGGGGTTTTGGGCCTACATGTCTGTTCCGAGGACCCATGTTGGAGCAGTGCTGCCTTGCACTGGCTGCAGAAGCGCGGCTTCGGGAAGAAGAGCCCCGCTCGCCCGGGTGCTGAGCCAGGGTGCAGGTTGCGGAACGTCGAGGACGGTACCTGGCCGATAGAGCCTATAGGTTCTCGATTGTCAGCTTGAACGCACTTTTGACAGATCCTGGTGCTCGACATGTGTCCTAAGCTTGAGGCTCCTGGGCCGGCAGCCGCCTGGCCACACGGCTCCCAGGACTGTCGGGCCCACGACACCTGACGAGTGCCAGCTTGTTCTAGGCCGTGCGTTTCACATGCAAGCAGCACTTGCTTGGACGGGCTAATTTTGTGTAGATTCAAATAGCTCACATAGCTTGCAGAATGAGATAGCATGGTGTAGCGAAGGAGCTTTGAAGCATTGAGCCAGGAATTTGAGCGTGGAAGGCCCAGAGAGCATTTGGGCTTTGCCAAACCTCACCAGAGCTCAGCGCTGTCGCAGAGCTATCGGTTTTAGATAAGATGCCAACTTATTCTGGGGCGGCGTGTCCCATATGCGACGTGATGTGACCCTTCAAGCAAGCTCATTCCACACTGCTGGCCATTGATTTTAGGCAAGTCTTAGGCACCTGAATCGCAATTCCACATGTGGTGTTTGTCGTTATTGCACGCTCGAGACTGCACGGGAGCGAAATTTGAAGGAGTATTTGAGCTCCCTGAATGTGGACTGGATCCAAGGCAAGCTATCCACCGGACAGAATCGCCAGATTAAGCCAAGCCAAGAGTGTGATGGCTTCCTTAATTCTCCTTATGCACATGATGTAGGAGCATAGTGCCCCGAGCTACAACTCAGGGACATCTGGATTCCAACTCTGGCCGAAACCCATGATGTGGAGAGATGTAGCAGGGCTGGTTTGCAAAAAATCGTTCCGCCAGACCAACATGGTTTGACAGTAGAAGCAGGATTGGCTTGCTTTTGCCCTGGCCCTTAGAATTTGGAAGTTTTTCTGAGCAGCGGCAGGGCCCGGAGGCTCTTCAGGCCTGACCAGCAGAAAAAACCTTAGCTGCTGGAGGTCCAGCTTGCGTATGTCTTTGTACATTATCTGGGGCGGGCGACGCAGAAGGGTGTTGCCATCGACCCAACCCCGACCGTAGCAGCATGCAGCGGCAGAGGGAGGCCTCAAAGAGCAGGAATGCCGGAATGCCTGTCTTGAGTCTGTAACCCCCATGCTTCCATGCTATACCATCGTAGCAGTGCCAAGAGTAGCTGAGTAGCCTTGTTGGCTATGGAAGTCAGACCCATTATGCAAATCATGGCCAATCTTTACTAAACTTTGCACCACATCGCAGCATGCTGATAATGGATAAGGCGAAGGGAAATGGTGACAGCGCACAGGACACTGGAAGGAAGGCACCAACGGCACTTTCCGCAATACATTTCTTTGTTGTTGTGCAGTGCCTTTGTGAAGTCGACTTGTGTCGATGCCGCAGCCCTGCGGCTTGATGCGGCTTGGTGTCTTTATTCTCCTGACGCAATCATGGCGGAGTTCGAACTTCCTGCTGTCCCTACCTGTGCACTCTCACAAGGACGATGCTCGTGATTTCTGGACGCTTGGACCAGTCGTACTGGCCAAGGTGCTTTATGTTGCTCTCGTCCGAATGAGGATGTATCTCTGTGTGTCTGTTTGGGCGGTTGACTTGGTACTGACGCTCCGGGTAGAAGGCCCGGACTACAAAACATCTGAGTGGATGAAACCAAGGCGATTAACATGGAACACCACGGAAACAACCGCAGAGAGATTGGTTGCTTGGATGGGCTGCTGGGTGTACCTTGCATCTGGCTTCGTCAGGCCGTTTTTCAAAGCATGGCGAATTGTATTTGAGGTTGAGAAGCTCCAAACGATCGGCGGGGAAGGCCTTCATCTCCACCTAGACTTGACTGCTGAGGGTTTCGTGACGCTGACCTCGGGGAAGCTTGTCTGCCAGTGGGCTTGTACTTCAGGTCTCCTCCCTGCGGCTTAGAGTCTTGAGGCGTGTTGGAAGTGGATGTCTACAAGTCTAGAGAGACATCAGTCTCATGGTTTGAGGTTCAGTGTTCGGAGTGTTCTAGTGAGGGTTTAGGGGCTTGGGTTTTCTTCATAGCTTCCATTGACTCCAAAGTAAATGCAGCAGAGTCCTGACCGTTGACGTATGCGACATGCTCGTTCAACGAGACTTCGGTGTCCACAGTAGGCCCTTGTGCAACTTGAAATTCAGTAGCCGAAAACGCAGCCTGTGCCATATCTCAAGCGGCCAGCAGGTCTCAAAGGTCCTGCCCCAAGTTCCTGAACTGAGAGTGGCAACCAACATGCAAGACTAAGTTGAGCATGCCAGACTGGGGCTGCCAGTTCTTAAACGGAAGAGCCATCGAACAATGCTGTACAACGCTTGCAGTCATGACCAAGGAAAGATTTCCTTCAACTAGAAGAGGTTCCTGGAGACTCGACCTTCGTTCGATGGGAGGCTGGAGTCTTTCCATCGTTCGCCAACCCACAGCAACAGCGAATGCGGAGCGGACGTGGTGCGATTGTTCTCTCTGTGAAGGACCTTGCCGGACACTTGCATGGAAATCTCGCTAGCCTCTTGGCAAGGCCCAGGAAATTCCCTTTCAAAGCAGGTTTCTTACACATGTTCTTGGACGCAGAACTCTGGCCGCTCATCGGATGTTCCTTGTAAGCACACTCACCACTGCGTGCATCAGAACAAACTGGCCCGTGTGAAGCTTTCGTGGCCACAGTCTCAAGTGCATAAGACCTACGGCAAATCCAGGAATGTAGCTGGTCAGTTTCTCATCCACAGGCCTACGAGTCAGAAGCCAGCCTGCGAGTCAAAACTACGAGTCATAGCCCAGCCGCAAACCAGCGCAGATCAGAAAGAACGAGTCAGAAACTGAACGCATGGAACCAGGGATCATCAGAACTGCGCATCAGAAGCCAGGGCGAATCAGAAATTGTGCATCAGAAGATTGGGGTCGCGGGGTGGGCGGGGTTAACATTGTCTGGAAAGTTCCCGGTTCCGAATCAGCCGCCTCCTGGTGTGCGAATTTTTCCTGTCCTGGCTTCCGATCTTTGGTTGACCAGCTTTCATTGGCCGTCTCAGCACGCACAACGAAATGCAGAAGGTCCAGCCTGATCCCAAGAGCTAAGTTTCCCTTGCAGCAATTCTCGACCCCAGACAGGTCCAAACAACTGGACACCGCAAATTCGACAGGGGTTACAGTGGCAGCGCCAGGTGAAGAAGTGATCAGGGTGCCGTTCTGAATAAGTAACGCACCGTTTTCTTTCGAAACGGGTGCCCTCGATTTTTCACTTTCATGGCTTAACGATGGCGTCGTGTCCTTGTGTCTTCGTCTTCTTGTCGTGTCCTCGTGTCGTCTCTTCGTGTCATGTCTTCGTGTCGTGTCTTCGTGTCGTGTCCTCGTGTCTTCGTCTTCGTATCGTGTCCTCGTGTCGTGTCCTCGTTCTTCGTGTCATGTCCTCGTGTCTTCGTCTTCTTGTCGTGTCCTCGTGTCGTGTGCTCGTGTCGTCTCTTCGTGTCGTGTCCTCGTTCTTCGTGTCATGTCCTCGTGTCGTGTCCCCGTGTCGTCTCTCGTCTCTCCGTGTCCTATCTTCATGTCGTGTCTTCGTGTCCCATCATTTTGTCATGTTCTGTCTTTGTGTCGTGTTCTTGTGTCGTGTCTTTGTTTCGTGCCTTCGTCTTCGTGTCGGCTCCTCGTGTCGTGTCCTCGTGTCGGGTCCTTCTGTCGTGTCCTCGTATCTTCACGTTGTCTCCGTCTTGCTGAACTTGGTGACATGTGTCTGCCTTTTTTTCTTTCTGTCCGAGGGTTGGGGGGACACGAAGAGAGTTCCTGTTTCGTAATCATGAGCTGATCTCAACTCTTTCCAGTATAGCTTATCTGGCCTTTGCTTGCTGTTTGGGCTTGCCGTGGACCTAATCTAAGCTGGCATTGCTCGACTTCCCAGTCGCGCTTCATACCTAGATCCTTGCATCCGAGGCTACCGTCCGGATTCTCGGCCAGCTGTTCGTGTCAAGAGCAAAGGAAATAAAGGGAATTGTAGGAGAGAAGAGTGCTGCCGAGGACTTAGCTCTTGACCTTGAGCTGGCACCATTTCTGGCAGGCCGCACCTCGACCGCAGAGGCCTCTTGACAGCCTTAATCTTTGTATCCTCCTTGCCTCTGGTATCTTGTTGCTAGAGTTCAGGGTGCTAGCCCAACATGTGGAGGAGTTTGGCTCCGGTAAACAGGTTTTTCTTGTCACAGAGTTTTCCACACATCTGTGTTGGGATCTTACCACCATGCCCTGAGCACCCCAAGAATGTCCAAGAGTTGCTGGAACCGTAAGAATGCCCCAGAATTGCTCAGGTGGGTTTATTCCTGTTGGTATCTCCAACGAGCAAATTGTGGCGATTCCTGCCCCTCTCAGTGCGGCGAGTTTGGACTCGCTTGCAGAACTTCAGGCTGCATGTGATGGTCCTTTGGCAAAAGCACTTGGACCATGTCGGACTTGGTCAAGCTGCGTGGAAGCCGCGAAGCGAAGGTCCACTATCCGGATGATTGGCAGCCGAGCTTCTGGCGAAGGAGTGGCGGCATAGTTGTGAACACAAGAGGTTGTGCACTCTGAGCACCTTGTCCAGGCACCTGGGCAGTAGCTATCCCGCCCTCGGCGGCATCCACTGGTGCGGAGCAGTGCCCCCCGCTCTAAACGTTCAATAGGCCTTTGTTTAGCTTCTTGCTTCGGTTTTCAGCGACGTTTAGGGTATTTTAGGGTTCTTGTTTGGGCTCGTGTCGGGGTTGGGCAACAGCTGCTGAGCAGCTGCAGGAACCGCTTCCCGGCTCTGAATCCTTGGCTGGCAGAACGGCGTCCATGGGACACCTACTTCAACAAGGTGAGGGAACATGAGGGAACTCTGCCACGATGGGCTCCTATCATTCTATTCTGCTCCTATATGTTATTTGCCAAAACTACGGTGCTCTGACATGCGCTGGCCTGCTGATGTTGTGTTGAGCGAAGCGCAGTCAAAGCGTAGGTGTTTGCGATGATCGCCATTGCGGAGCACCAGCGTTACAGGTCAGGGGTACGGGAACAGATGTAGAACCAGATTCCAGAACGAGACGCGTGTGAAGTTTGCGTCCGTCGGCTGTTGCACACCCCAGAGCCAGGTGGATCCTCTCAGTGGATGATGACGTGATCCTGCCACCATTTGCTTTGATGTCCATGTTGCTCGGCAGCAGTTCGAGAGCTTGAAGCCCACTGACCTTTCCTCATCGCCAATTCGCTGCCTCATGCAGCCAGGTTAAGCATTGGGCAGAGAGCAGACGAGGCCAACTGTTTTGCCGCGCTGCCACTAACGCAGATGCTGGGACGACACACAGTACAGTAAGTAGAGCTGTAGAAAGCAAAGTGTCAAGCTTGAAGAACATGTGCCCGAGGAATGGCATCCCGGCTACCGAACTATTTGCCACCATGTGGATGCAGCTTGAGGACAGGATGAGGCTTCGTGTTGCTTCCAAGAAAGTCTTGTGGACAGTCTCTGAGTCTTCTTGCTTTTCCCGGCTGACTGAACGGTGAGGCTCTTCAGATGCTTCTCTGACTGCTCGGGGCACTTTTGCAATGAAAATGGATGCTGGCTCTGATTCAGTTCTTCACCTGGGTCCGAAACGGTGGTGCATCCCTAAACACTTTCGGAATCCTGAAGTCCATTCCTGTACGTAGTCCCAGTATAATCCCCAGGTATGAACCGCCTTGAAGTGGGCCTTTGTCATCCATCTGCATCTCTCTTTGGTGGTGAAACCCGAATTTCAATTCCTGGGCCCAAGCTTCCCTGCGTTAAACGGGACGTGCTGCAACTCAGGAAGTCTGATGACCTTGTGCCGGCCAAACGGGTCCCGCCAAAGCACATCGTTCGTTGAAGTACCGGATCCTGACCCGCAAGTTGCACGTCTTTCAGCCCACCATTCTGGGTGCTCAGTGAAAGGAAGGTGATAGCTGGACTCTGCCCAGTCTGCACGACGTCGTACTTGCTGCATGGCGCCCCATGTGACGATGCACGTTAGCCATCGTTTGCCCTTTGCGTCAAAGCTAAATCTGGCAGGGGCTAAATCTTCAAGGGCAGTTGAGGCAGTTGAGGCATCGAGGGCAAACCTGTGCTAGAGGATCCTGCTACAGCAGGTCGTGTTAGTGCAGTGTTTTTTCAGCATCATCGTGGCATCAGCAAGGACCCTTGGAATGAAATGGAGTGGTACCGAACGCTATCAGAACAGTTCGAAATGCGCTGGTGCCTCGTCGCTATGACATGCCATTACGGGTGTTGATACTTGTAAGAAGGCAGAGCGGTTCGTGTTGTCACAATGATCAGTAGTCTCATCAAGAGAGCGGGTGCACGGAGTGCGTGAGCCAGCAGCTTCGCAAGAAGGTGGAAGAACCACCCGGTGGCCATGAATCAGACCTGCATGCTCCAGGCCCTTGAGAAGGGCTTGAAGGAGCCGTTGTACTGCTCATCGTCACGACTTTCCATGACTTTTTATGGAGAGCAGCTTGTGTATTACGTGTCCAAAGGAGCTCCCCTTGTACTGGTTTGCAGATTTCTTTGACTCGCAGCAGCTGATTGTCGACGACAGATTCAGCTACCCGTATTTTGCCAACAACGTCTTCTTGATCCGCACGGACAAGTACCGTGAGGCAGGCACTCAACATGAGCGATCCTTATACAACACTTCCACGCCTGACTGCAGAGTGTGTGCGTTTGGTTGCAGGTCATCCAGCACAGCAAGTGCTGCTTTCGTACTGACGAGGTGACAATGAATGTCCTGCGGCATGAGCAGTAGCTTGGCTTCACAGAAGGCAAGCAGTACATGGCAGCATTACATGTGACATCATGTGACTAAGACTCGGGCCATGCTTGTGCGTCTCTCAGGCGATCCAACCTTTGCTTTGTTCGGGAATCCTTTGGCATCCACCCAGCCTGGGGCAACTTCGGACAGGAGCACTTGTCTTGACTATTGTTGACTACTCCATGCTTTCTTTGGAGTGAGACTGTCACCTGTCGCGCAAACCCAAGCCATGCTCGACACACATATTGCACGAGGGGCTCGGTTCTCTGTGCTTCTGTCTTGCGTGTCGCCATCTCCAGTTTTCGCCTCCTTCCGTTCCCTCGTGTTTGCAAGGCGAGACACAGGGAGCTTCCAGTATGCTTCCTTTGCTCTTCCGTGCGACCTTACACGCTGTATGCAATGTTTTTTATGAGATGCGGGATGCCAAAAACACTTTGGCCAAATGACACGGCCCACACTGGGAGAGTCCTGGAAGAGTGCTAGGAGCGCCTACTAGGGGTCGCTGAGGGGTACGGAGGCCCAGGTGGCTCGGGGGTGCGAAGTTGCAAGATCGTTGTAGGCAAGCCTCAGACCCGAAGGCTACCACGGCGTAGCTAATGTGGCAAACATTTGATCCGCGATTAGTTTGCTAGGAGTTTTTTTTGGTAAAATCTGTCATTTTGGGGCTAATGTGGGTTCCCCTAGCTAGGCAGCCACACAATAGAACCCGACTCCCTTCCATTTGGGTGGTCGTGGCGCCCAGAAAAAGTTAAATCAAACTTAAGGGTGCTGGTAAAATCTTTTGGGGCTTATGCGGAGTTCGCCCCCAAGATGCGGCGGCCACACGACGGAACAGACCCCCTGGGTAGAATATTGGGGTTCAGGCTGTGGGCATTGCAGCGGCTGCGGAGCAAAGCGACCCCCATGAGTCCTGAAGCCTCTGCGCGAACGTGCCTCCCGTAAATACGGACGTAGGTTTATCGTTAAAGCCCCTTTCTCACCCAAAAGGCTTACATGCACACAACCATATTCTATCTATGGGGTCGGGAAGCCAGGCATATTCTATGTACATTGTCGGGAAACAACCCATATATCCGCCAACAAACTATGTTCGATCTACTTAAGCCGATCGGTTTGGACCACTTTGTCTCCCGAGTTTTGAGTAGTCAGGCCATGTCCTGTCTCAAGATATCTGAGCCATCTGAAGATCACTAGAGTCCCCACTGACAGGCTCGATGAAAACAGGTCGTCAAGGGTGTGTCGAATCGCTATTGCGCCAACTGGTGTAACGAGTGCATTCAAGAATCACTTAAGCGGAGCTGTCGGTCAGGACATCAAGCATTCTGCAGAGGAGGAGACGATCTCATGGCTGAAAAGGATGGCTGCACCGGTCTTCAACACATTGGGCGTGTGACTTTTGCAGGTCTCGCCGAACAACTAAGCTTGGGACTTACGCAACCTCGAGCCATCTCGAGCCAGACCAAGCTGGTGTGAGAGCATCAACAGCCTGGCGGCCCCGTGCTTGCTTCAGCAAGTGCAGCAAGTGGTCCCACAAACATCACGAGCTAGCTACTCGATGGTGAACGAGATGATGCAGTGTGCGTCCCTGCGCGCAAAGATGACGACGAGGATGAGGTGCTGCATGGTGTTTCGGCTCCTTGCAGAGATCGGTACACAGAGTTGCGTGCTGTGCGGCTACAGAACTGCAGCCGACCATCTTAACACGCCGACTTGGTCGCGGTCACGTTTGTGGCATCGGGATCTACTACATGGTCTACACCCGGGTCTGTGTTGCGACGGAGATCTTGCCAATTAAGTAGTAAGTAGAATCAGCAATGTTGAGTCTTTGTCGGTTGACCGCGGAGCAGCTCGGGGCCGGCGGGAACCAGAATGCACGACGCGTGATCAAGCGCGTTGCAATGCGATGAGACAACAGTGACTGCCGCGCCGTGATCGCAAGCTGAAGCTGGACAGTCCCATCACCTGCGTTGCTCGACTTGAACTTGCTCGAACAAGCTGAGGCCGCTTAAAAATGCTTAAAACAGAAGTTCAGCCGGCAGAGCAGAGCATTCTCCCAAGACAAGCTTCCCATACCTGGGGTTGGCTAATGCCGTGAAAGTTGTGTCCCAGCAGGTAGTACCGCATGCAGAAATTCCCGAAATACGCAAAGCGATGTCAGAGCACCTAAGTCAAGTGCTGTCAAGTGCGGCCGCAATGGCATCGTCGGTCATGGGCACAAGCAGAGTAGAAGGTCAGCCTCCATCGGCAAGTGATAGCGATATACCGTCAGTCTCCCTGACAGTGTTTATGGTGCACTGGAAATCTTCTGCTCGAAATCTTTGCGTGCCAGAAATTTCCAGAGGAAGAGCTCTGATGAACTCGGGTCACCAGGCGCTTTGACGCTTTCTGCAGGGGAGTTCGCGCCTAACAGAGTGAGATCCTCAGCTGATGTACAGACGCTCTTCTCCACGAGCGTTTACACAACAGTCGCACATCTTCCTCTGCACAGTGTGAGGCATGGCAGAGAATCACCGCAGGTCGGACTTGAACCCACGAACCTGATCCAAAGACTGTGCCAGTGCGAGTTTTAGCACGAAATTGCTGGAAGAGCTATACCCCCAAGTGCTTTGTTCGTTTACGCGAGAAGCAAGAACTCTGAAGCTCGAAGCCAGACTTCGGAGCCCAAAGGCCCAAACCCACAGTTCCAAGGCGCTGGGTTCACCAGTGTCGCTTCAACTCCTCGGGCTTTTCCTCATCGGTGCTGCGCTCGGCAAAGTGTGGGGTTTGTTCACTGTTTGTTCGCTTCAAGTGTGCTTGTAAATGAAGTGGCCCCCTCAAGTTGCTTCTGTAATCTAGATCGAGCAGATGAAACAGAAAGTGCATTGCATACTGTGCAGGCTTTGCCGGGTTCCTGACACTTTGGCTGCGCGCGCCTTAGGCATGACCACAAGGACGGATTCCCAACGGAAAATGTTGCGTCAAGCAAGCCCCAAGAAAAGTTTTCACATTCTGCAGCTTGTCTTCGCCGTTCCGATGTACGCGTATGTTGCGTGTTGTGATTCGCCATGACGCTGGACTTCGCTGTTTGAAGAATCGTCGTTGATGAGTTCCAGTGGCAGGTTTCTTTTTCCTGAGGAAAGCTGTTCCTGTGATAGGCTGTGGAGCGAACTCGTTTTCTGGCAAAGGGCAGGTTGAATCTTCCAAGCTTTCAGTTTTCTTCCCTCGGCAGAGGCTGAATCTGACCACTGTCAAAGAGACCGGGACGGTGCTTGTGCGCATCGTCGTGGTGGGCCTGGCCAGTTGCCATCTAATGTGGCGTATTGTTCAGAAATCGAGGTCCAGAGAGTGCTGCCGCTGCCACGGTCCTAAATGTGGTCCATTGGCAGGTGGTGGCAATCAGCCAGGTGTTGATGGTTGGCCACTTACATGAGCCTCACTGAATATTCGAAGTGCGTGGAAACCTTTCTAGCCTGCAGGTCTACACTGACGACATATGGCCGGGATAAGATTCCACAAGGCTGGCATTTAGATCTTATTGACCGATAGGAAACGTTCGCCCAACATGGGTTATCGTCTCACTACCTATCGCTCAGATTAAATGATGAATCATAACCGATTTGATTTGTTTATTGGGTATTATTCACATTTTTTTTGATGACGACAAACAATTTGGAACAAATGTTTAGTGCCAATTCATTACCTCCTTTCTGTAAATATATATTATTGATGATATTGTTTTTCATTTGGTAGGATGATGAATAATTTTGTAATTATTATATTGGGGATGAGAGAATAAAGGAGCGTATATATAGAAAAATCCTAAATTAATTAAAAATGGAATATAATTAATGATTGGTAATTTTTTGATTAAAAAGATAATTAAATGAAGGGAAATTCAATACGAGAATGAAGGTCATCTTATACTAAGAAATTTCTTCTAGGTTATGAAATTATTTTTAATTTGGACATCATTTATTTAGATATTTTTTTTTTACTAATTAAAAAGGATATTAGGAAGGAACCCATTAATATTAGTCGGGAAATTTTTATTCGCTTTCGTGGCGATATTGGATATATTTATATAAGTGTTGCTGTAATGCAAATG